>QODF01000078.1:2431346-2455049 GCA_024372805.1 Oostethus manadensis | reverse complement strand
CGCGGATACAAGCGGCGGAAATGAGTTTCCTTCGTAGGGTGGCTGGACTCACCCTAAGAGATAGGGTGAGGAGCTCGGCCATCCGGGAGGAGCTCAGAGTAGAGCCGCTGCTCCTTCACATCGAGAGAAGCCAATTGAGGTGGCTCTGGCATCTAGTCCGGATGCCTCCCGGGCGCCTCCCTGGTGAGGTGTTTCAGGCATGCCCAGTCGGGAGAAGACCCCGGGGAAGACTTAGGACATGCTGGAGGGACTATGTCTCACAGCTGGCCTGGGAACGCCTTGGTGTCCTAGCGGTGGAGCTGGAAGAGGTCGCCGGGGACCGGGAAGTCTGGACTTCCCTACTGAAACTGCTGCCCCCGCGACCCGGACCCGGATAAGCAGAGGAAAATGGAATGGAATGGAAGGATTCCATCTTTATAATTGACTATTTTTGTAGTTACAGCATACAAAACCTTTTTACTACCTAGATACGTGTTTTTACATCATTAGAGACCTCTATACATGAAATAATACCCGTATAGTCACATTTACACTCCTGTTACCCAGTATAGTACACATAAAAACATAATGTGAACTCACTTAGCATTGGGATACTTTTCTGGACATTTTGCAGTGGCTATTGTCTTATCAATGTAACATTAGTGACACCTAGTGACTAGTGTAGAGTACAGCATATCATTACAGCGTCTTTGAATGCCTTAATGTATTTTTGTTCATTTTAGCCATTTTAAACATGCAATCTACAGTATATATCTATGTGTTGGGAGAGATTAGTGTTAGACAAATATACTTTTAGACATTTAACTTTAACTTTTAACTTGACTTTTAATATATACAAATTAACATAACACAATCCTGTGCTGTCATTTACCGTTCCGTTAATTAAATAGAATAAACAATGGGGATATTTCAGACATAATTGCTATGGTGATTAATCGTGATTAATTAATTTAAAAACTGTGATTAATCTGATGACAATTTTTATTCATGCGACAGCCCTCACAAATACCATCCACCCATTTTCTTCCGCTTTTCCGAGGTGGGGTCGCGGGTGCAGCAGCCTAATTAGGTACATTTCATTCAGCTCCTCCCGGCTGATCCAGAGGCGTTCCCAGGCCAGTTGAGAGACATACGCTATGTTCACACTGCAGGGTATGATTCCCAATTTGGATTTGTTGTTTTCTTCACTAACACCGTATAAAAATCATTTTCGGATGAGAAGAACTTTGGTCTCCATGGGTGGTTTTACCCAAGTCTTGCATGATAAACTACGCCTACAAGCACCTTCTCATGTGAGTTTGCAATGTTCTGATTGTCGTTTTTAGCAGCAAACGTGCAAAGCGGAAGCGTTTGCAGTTACAGTCAAATACCAGTAAGAGCTCTTAGACCCAAACGCAAATGCACAAACGCATTTAGCTTGATCCGAAATAAAAGAATCTCAGAGGATAATTCTACGTGGGAGTGGACCTCTGGCAACAGAGTCCGCCGAGCACTTACGGTAAAACTGGAGCTGTTTTATTTTTAAGAGAGCTACATAAACCTTGTCAGCATTAGCATCATCCTCATTTAGCTTAGCTTTTGATTTAAGGTCTTTTTGGATGAGTCATGGCCCAAAACGGCTCAAAAGGTTCTAGCACGGAGCAGCCGGGCGGTTCTGATGGTCTGGGAGGTCTGGTGGGGGCGCCCGACATTCACCTGCATGTGCGCAGGTGAGTGTGAGAAAGCGTAATAATAATCTGCAGTGTTTATTTTGGGTCTGATTGTGTTTTTGTGCGACCTAACTAATCCACATTATAACAGCATTATGTCGTGCTGCACAAGGCGGGCTTTTTCCATTAAGAAATCCGCTTGCTTCCATTAAGCTCTTTATACACACACACACGGTGCACATTCAGCTGCACACACACATGTTCACACCACTTTTTTTTGTCAAAAGTCAGCTTCCTACTGTAAATAGCGATTTCAAACCATAAAAAGCCATTTATGGTGTGAGTTGCCAGCAACACTAAATTCTTTCTTCTTAATTCCTCTTACTTTTTTTCTTGCTGACCAGGTGTGTATCAGAAGCAGATTTACGATGTCATCTATTGTATCAAGTTGTAACGCAAGCAGTCCCATTTTAATTTGTTTATGAGTGAACGGGTAGCACCCGTTTTTGCCACAGTAAGAAAAAAATGAGACAAAAAGTCATAAATATGGGATAGAGAATCATAATTCATCTTTAATTGTGACTTTTTATCTGAATATTTTGACTTTTTATCTCACAATTTACTTTTGATCTCATGATTATGACGTACCGTTAGGGGTGTCCCGAGATCCTGTGTCAGTACAAGAAACTATGATATATTATTATGAGATAGGAAAGTCATAAATATGAGATAAAAAGTCTAAAATGTGCGATAAAAAGTCAAAATAGCGAGATAAAAAGTCATTATGAGATTCTGAATCGAAACTACAAGATTAAAAATTTTAATTGTGAGATAAAAAGTCATAAGTATGACATAAAAGTCATAATTATGAGAATAAAGTCTAAATAGTGAGATTCCGTATTTATGAGATAAAAACCTGAAATTATAAGTGCCATTTGACAAAGGCTCCAGTGAGAAAGGCAACACATGCAAAATGTATACTTTAGGATTGTACTTTTTTTTACCTCGTCATTGACTTTTTATCTCAAAATTTTGGGGTAACACAAGATAAGTATAGGAGTAAGTGTAAGAAAGTCCTAACTAAAAGATAAAAAGTCATTATTATGAGATACGAAAGTCTTTATTATGAAATAAAAAAGTAAAAAATATGTGATATAAAGTCATGATCATGAGATAAAGACTGCATTATGAGATTAAAAATCTAAATTACAAGATAAAGTCATTGAGATTCAAAATCAAAAAATGATTAAAAAATGATTATGAGATAAAAAATTTACATTATCAGATAGTAACTTATAATTGTGAGATTAAAAAGTCATAAGTATGAGAATAAAGTAAAAATAGTGAGCTAAAAAGTCATAACTATGAGGTAAAAAGTTATGAGATAAAAACTGTGTCAAGTGCCATGTGATGAAGGCTCCGAAAGAAAGGCCGCACGTGCGCATTTTATATCTTTCAATTGTGACTTTTTAAAATCTTATAATTATGACATTTTATCTCGTAATTAACATTGTATCTCATAATTTTTACCTTTTATGCCATAATTATGACTTTTGTCTCACAATTTTGACTTTTTATCTCAACATCTTGTAACTGTCACAGTACTTACAAGTAACTCCAGCCTGTCTTTGATCATCCTGGTGCTGATCAATTGCTGAGCATTTGTCATTCTGGTTATCTTTCCATCCAAGAGCGTGCATATCATGAATGCTGGGTCTTGTTTGTTTTCTGAGAATCTACTGCACGCAGTTACAGCTGCACAAGGGTGGAACTCGGTCCCTCAGAACATTAGGGAGATGAGTACTTATATTCTGTTCAAAAAGCATCTAAAACATCAGTTTATAACGCATCAAACATGTCTGCATTAACAATACTAATGACTCTTGCCTGACTAACCATACTAGCACTTGTGTTTTCTTTTAATTTGGATGTGGTGGAATAGCTGTTGTCTGTCTAGTATTATGCCTGTGTTTTGCTTGTCTTTTCTCAATACTTTTATTGACAGTGTTTGTAATAGCTGTTTTAAATGATTGTTTGTTTGTGGGTTCATTATGGAATATTGTAATTTTTGTTTTATAATATTTTTTGTCTTGTTTTTAGGGAGACAGGTTTGCCATCTGTCCAGGGACAACAGATGAAAAATAGCCTTTTGGCTAATTCTGGTGCATTTGCAGCCATGCTATTAATGTACACTGTCCCTGTCAAAATAAACTAATAATAATCACCTACTGGTAACTTGTTAGCCATGTAGCAATAAAAATATACTAATAACAGTCATTCATCTGGTTAATCACATTGGACTGCTATTATTTTGAACACCACTGTAGTTATGAGATAATAAAGTCATAATTATGAGAATAAAGTCAAAATATCTCAAATTATTCATTCATTCATTCATTTTCTATACCGCTTATCCTTGTTAGAGTCGCGGGTTCTCAAATTATTGTATCTCATAATGATGAGATACGAAAATAAAAATCATTAAATTAAAAATTCAAATTATGAGACAAAAATTCTTGATTATGTGATAAAAAGTCAAAATTATGAGATGCAAATTACGCATGGGTCGAGTGCCATGTGACGAAGGCACATGGTGAAGGAGACGGCACATGCGCAGATTGTATCCCATAATTTTGACTTATAAGGGTAAGAGTATGAAATCATAACTATGACGTAAAAAGTCATAATTATGAGAAAAAAATTATGAGCTAGAAACTGCGCATCTGTTGAGTGCCATGTGATGAAGGCTCCAATGAAAGACGCGGCACATGCGCTGTTTGTATCCCATCATTTTGACTTTTTATCTCATAATTCTGATTTTCCTATCTCATAATTATGATTTTCCTGTTTCTTAATTCTGACTTTTTATCTAGTAATTATGACTTTTTATCTCATTTGCATGACTTTCTTATCTCATAGTTCTGACTTTTTACTTATTATGTCATACTTTTGACTTTTTTGTCTCTATTTCACTTCTACCTACCATAAGTGACAATAAAGGTTATTCCATTCCATAATTATGGCTTTGTTATCTCATAATTATGGCACACCATTGGGATGTTTTTTTTTCTCTCAGTGGTGGAAATGGGCACCAAATGTACCCAGATGTAATTCAAGCACAAATACACTGATTTTATATGTTTTGGTTGAAGTGGTCTTAGGACTAAGCCCAGAGGGACACCGCTCTGGTTATAAGGAGCACAAATCCGGAGTAAACAAAAGCACAATGTTTTACCTATGCAAGTCTTTCTTCTTGTAACCCGAACCGCACGTGACAGTGTCGTCTTCCCAGGGAGGATCCGTCAGGTCACAGTGAGCCGAGCCGCGAAACCCGACGCCCTTTAGTCCGCCCTTAATGGCTGTCTTAATGTGCTTGATGATGTCTTGTTGCAGGCCCGCCAACAACCAGAGGTTAAAAAGTTATTGGCGAGGCGGTTGTTGGCGCTGGTCTTTGGCCTCAAGGAGCCAGAAACATTATCCGCCGTCCATTATGTGCTCGTTGGATGGGCAAAGATCTGCTTTTTACCGTGAAGGCCTGGACACAAAAAGAGGCTCGTTTTACACCCTCGCGGGGGAAATGGAGTCCTAGTGCAAGCTACGAACAAAGATAGGAAAACCCCCCAACACGACACTTGGACATGTTTACTGAAGCTGATGAGCTCAAACAGGTTTTCTAGCTTTGGAAACTAGATTTTTATTTGAACGGAAAGACTACAACCAAAAAAGAAAAACAAGTAGAAGTGAACACTAAGCAGTAATTCGTTAGTTTTGTTTTTTTGCTTGTAAATACGTCAAAACCATTCAGATGGCAACAAAAAATACAAAAATCACAGAGTGTAAGTTGTCTGGACTGTACCATTCGCAATATGAAGTGTGAGTGTGTGGTGGTGGTGGAGGTGGGGAATTGAAAAGGGTATGATTTTTTGTCAACATTAGTGGGTGACCTAATTTTTTTATTATTTTATTTTTTATTTATACTAAGAAATGATGACATTATGTGTTTTATTGTGTTTCTATGCTATTCTATTTTTTCTCACAGGACTGCAATGTCCTGTGAAAAAGTGGTAATAATAATACCCTACACCAATTACCAATTCTCTCTCCCTTTTTCAATCATGATATTTTAAAATAACGCCTTTTATTATAGGCCGCACGGCGGATGAGTGGGTAGTACATTGGCCTCACAGTCAGGAGGGTCAGGGTTCGAATCTCTGTTGGGCATCTCTGTGTGGAGTTTGCATGTTCTCCCCGTGCGTGGGTTTTCTCCGCGTACTCCTGTTTCCTCCCACAATCCAAAAACATGCATGTTAGCTTAATTGGCGACTCTAAATTGTCCAATAGAGTGTGAATGTTTGTATTTCGGCCCTGCGATTGACTACCGACCAGTCCAGGGTGTACCCCGCCTCTCGCCTAAAGCCAGCTGGGATAGGCTCCAGCATACCCGCGACCCTAATGAGGACAAGCGGCATAGAAGATGGATGGATGGACATGGTATTATAATAACTATATTATAACATTATATTATCATAATTAGTTAGAATAATTAATAATAATTAATTATATTACTGTGATATTTTTGCCCAAGGTTATCATACCGTTAGAATCTCACACCAACCCATGCAAAGTTCATTATATTTGGACACATGCTCCGAGCAGCCAGTGTGCATGCGGGAGGGTCAGGAGAGCCAGAATTAGAGTGGGAGGAGCCACCTGCTGCATCCCAGGAAGGTACACTGTATTCGGGCACATGCTCCGAGCAGCTGGTGTGACGCCATTGAGGTCTGCGGCAAACCGCGATGGCACAATAAGCCCCAGGTGTCGTAGCTTTGCTGGTGTTTCAGATTTTATGGTATACATTTGGTACTGGCAGCTTGAGGAAGAAGATCACCATTTAGGCTAAAGGGCTGGCAGGCAGGACTTCCTCCAGAAGCGGTTTGTGTTGTTCTGGATCATCCAGGAGAAACCGATATTCACAGACATATGAACATTATATAGTCATGGAGTCATAGTAGAGAAAGCAGCTAACTCACCCCTAAAAAAGTGGGCAAGCTACAAGAGCTTTGGAACGCACAGCAGCAGCAGAACACCACTGACGCCCTTCAGCAAGTTCTAGCGGAGGTGGTAACTGGAGGAGATTATATCACAAATATCAGCAAAATGAAGTATTGGAAGGCATCTAGAAGAGGTGATGTGGAACACAATGACGATGAGCTGACTTGCCTCCATATTTCATGTGACTGCTTTCCCACATACACTTATCATGGCTTTTTCTCTCCAATCTTTTTTTAAGATGACTTGTGAATTAGCAAAAACCCATAAAGCGTATGGTCCTGACCTTGATAGAGCCCTGTACAACGGCGGCAATGGCAAAGCCTACACCCAAGAGTTTCAGAATCAAACGCCAATGAGGCAAGATTACCCTCACTGTGCTGATGAGGGGTAAAAAACCCAAAGTGCGTAAACATATCAAAACAATCAGCCACTGGGGCTTGTTCCTATCGGCACGGCATTTGAAAAGTGCAAAATAGTAACAAGCAATCTGTGTTCTGATCATGGATAATGGAGAGACTAACAGCCCTTTACCATCGTTGAAGATACTGGCTTTTTGTCGGCCATTAAAGGCCTTGAATTCACAAATTGTACTTCTCAACCGCTGCTATTTTTAAAAACTGTTGTGGTAATAGGATCTAAAATCTACATGTACAGAGTTGTTCTTACCACCAGGTGTGCACAAACTACAGTTAAATTTAATTTTAAAAGAATATATGCTGTATAAAAGTTATCGGTATCGATTTTGGAAAGGAGAGAGTTTCAAAACGAGCCATGGTGCATCAGCTTGAGAGCCTGAGTTGATTAGTCATGCCTGGACAGTGATGGTATTATAAAAAGGCAACTCTTACATAAAAAGTACAAGAGTCAAAATGATGACTTTTAGTCTGTCAAAGATATTGAATCGTGGAAATCAACCCGAAAAGGTAACGTGGGTTAGGATGAGGGATGAGCTCAGGATTCGATCTCTGCTTTTTGCAGATGATGTGGTCCTGTTGGCTTCATCGAGCAGTGACCTTCAACTCTCACTGGATCGGTTCGCAGCTGAGTGTGAAGCGGCTGGAATGAGAATCAGCACCTCCAAGACCGAGTCCATGGTTTTCGCCCGGGAAAGGGTGGAGTGCCATCTCCGGGTCGGGGATGAGGTCCTGCCTCAAGTGGAGGAGTTTAAGTACCTTGGGGTCTTGTTCAAGAGTGATGGAAGGATGGAACGTGAGATGGACAGGTGGATTGGTGCGGCGTCTGCAGTGATGCGGACTCTGCACCGATCTGTCGTTGTGAAAACAGAGCTGAGCCAAAAGGCAAAGCTCTCGATTTACCGGTCAATCTACGTTCCTACCCTCACCTATGGTCATGAGCTTTGGGTAGTGACCGAAAGGACAAGATCGCGGGTACAAGCGGCCGAAATGAGTTTTCTCTGCAGGGTGGTTGGGCTCTCCCTTAGAGATAGGGTGAGAAGCACTGTCATCCAGGAGAGACTCGTAGTAGAACCGCTCCTACTGCGCCTCCTCCGCATTGAAAGGAGTCAGATGAGGTGGCTCGGGCATCTGGTTAGGATGCCTCCCAAACGCCTTCCTGGGGAGGTGTTCAAGGCACGTCCAACCAGTAGGAGGCCTCAGGGAAGACCCAGGACACGTTGGAGAGACTGTCTCTCAGCTGGCCTGGGAACGCCTCGGCATCCGCTGGGAAGAGCTAGACGAAGTGGCCGGGGAGAGGGACCTTTGGGCTTCCCTGCTTAGGTTGCTGCCCCTGCGACCCGACCTCGGATAAGCGGAAGAAAATGGATGGATGGATGGAAATCAACCATATTGTGGTCAGGTCTGTATATCTGGATCATTATAACCTTGGAATACTATTATTTTGGACTATCACACCCTTGCTTGCCAAAATAGCTATGAAAGTCCACAAACTGGTAAGTTTCTGCCTTAGTTATGGTTAACATGTATTTATGTGTTTTTCAGTAAATATACAGTAGTGTAGCAGAGTGTACAGAGTAGCAGTCCAATGTGACTAACCAGATGAATCACTGTTTTTAGTATATTTTTAGGTGCAGTAGATTGAATCAAGACCCAGCATTCATGATATGCACACTCTTAAAGCAGCAATTGGGGAATTAGTTGAAGGGGGTGTGTTAAAAAATAGCGGTGTCTACCGTTTGACTTTACAAACTCAAAACTAGGGTGTCAACCAACTTGTGGCACCTTCTGCTGTTATTCCACCACAAGATTCTTTAACAACATTCCGAAATTCATGAACATTTCTTGGTTTCGCCTCAGAAACATTTTTGATGTCACCCCACAAGTTCTCCATTGGATTAAGGTCCGGGGATTGGGCTGGCCCCTCCTTAACATAACAACATAACAAGATGTTGCTGGTTTACTAGTGTGTTTGGGGTGATTGTCTTGTTCATTTCAAGGGCATGTCCTCTTCAGCATAAGGCAACATGACCTCTTCAAGTATTCTGAAATATGCAAACTGATCCATGATCCCTGCTATGGGATAAATAGGCCAATGACATAGTAGGAGAAACATGCCCATTTCATGATGCTTCACTGTTTTTTACTGTCCATTGTGCCTTGAGCTCAGAGTTTGGGGATCGTCTCACAAACTGTCTGCGGCCCTTGGACCCAAAAAGAACAATTTTACTCTCATCAGTGCACAAAATATTCCTCCATTTCTCTTTAGGCCAGTTGATGTGTTCTTTGGCAAATTGTAATCTCTTCTGCACATGCCTTTTTTTGACAGAGGGGATTCTTGCAAATAGATTAGCTTCACAGAGACATCGTCTAACTGTCACAGTACTTTGAGGTAATTCCAGAGTGTCTTTGATCATCCTGAAGATGATAATTGGCTGAGCCGTTGCCATTCAAATTATTCTTCGATCGATTTTGATAGTTCTTCCGTTTTCTGCCACGTGTCTCTGGTTTTGCTCTCCATTTTAAGGCATTGGAAATCATTTTAGTTGAACAGCCAAAACCTTTGCACCACCAAGTTTTTCCCTCTCCAATCAACTTTTTAATCAAAGTACGCTGTTCTTCTGGACAATGTCTTGACGACCCATTTTCCTCAGGCTGTCAAAACAAAAATGGGCACGCGTAGGCTTTTAAACTTGCAGACAACACGCAAAGCTCGTACAAAGAAAATTTTCGGCATGGACGCAGGAAAAACATTGCACACAGGGGAAGAGTATGTGACCTGGCATGCCCAACCACGGAAGCACCTTCTCCCGCTGTGGGCCACTCCTCCAGCTGTACACTCTGGTTTTCCCTACCTCCAGGGACCCACACTAGCTGCGTAGCCCACATTATTGCACTTTGCCCGGCCACTGCAGGTTGCTCTTCCCACTGTACACTCTGGTTCTCCCGGTCACAATAGCCGTAGGAAGCCGGTACGCCAGTCTCGCAATGAAAGTGGATGGGCTGCACGAGCCTGGTACACGTTCGTCTCCAATGAGAGAAACGTACAACAGCCTCACGTGACAAATTTCCCCAAAATTGTGGAGCCTGTGAGTGTGGTAACACGTACGTTGGCCACTTTACCACTGGTGCCATCCAGAGGGAAAAAAAACTATGATATAAACGCACCACCATGTACCAGCACTATAGGACATGGGGATGGCTCCCACCCACCCAAAACTAGACGTCATTTGGACGGAGTTTTTTGGGCTCAATCTGGTTGGTCTATCTATCTATCCATTCTCTATGACGTTATCCTCACCAGGGTGGTTTGGCATGCTGGAGCCTGCAGTCCATCTGACTTGGTCCAAAAATAGTCACTTTTCAACCAAATTTAAACTCTATTTCAATGTATGCTAATGATGTCTTTTCAATGTCTTTTCAACTCATTTTTGCTGGGTGGGCAGGGAGATGTTGAGCACGCCAACCATGATCTAAGATGAGGGGGCGGGTTGTCACTGGCTATTCCTGTGACATTGAACCACTACCTTTTCACTTTTTTGCTTAAAACTACAGCAATAATACACAACGGCTGACAGGGGCTGACACGCATTATCCAAAAGCACACAAACGTTTTTACATAGTCAGACGCTGCGTCTGCTGACTTAGATGGGAAAGCGTAGAGTGATTGGTTCCGCTGTGCAAAACTGGACAGTCATTGGATAAATGCTGGGCTTTGCCCCGCCCATTGAACGCTCAGCGTCTCTGTGAGTCTATTGGGTAGTAGGCTGGCCCCGGACACTCGGCTTCTGCATGCTGATTGGATGATCTGTCTGAGGCGGAATCCCCTTTCAATTGACAGTGAAATGAGCGTTTCAGCAAAGTATAAACTTCCACCCGGTGTTGCGGTCCAGGACTTTCCACGTGTGACAGTTTGGTTTATCTTCACTTTTTGACTTTGTTCCCATTTAGAGACTCTTATTTTGATAGTTCTTCCTGCTTTGCGTTTGTTCCTCTCACCTGTTTCTAATTTCATTCTTATTTACTTGTAGTTTAGGTGCGCGTTGAGTCTTGGGTTGGAGCATTTTCGTTTGTTTGGCAGTTGTTAGTTGTAACTGTTTTTTTGTGGAGTACTTCCGCTGAATTGCAGCTATTATCAAAAATTCAAGTTCTACCTGAATTGGAGTCCTCGTTTCTCACATCCTGGGGTAGATGTAAGTATTTAATTCCGTCTGAGACTTTACCGATCCCCAGTGGAAAAGATGCCTAGTTGGTGTGACACGGTCAAAGACCATTGAGCGGAGGGTATCCATCCATCCCTCCACTCATTTTCTTCCGCTTATCCGAGGTCGGGTTCCGGGGGCAGCAGAATTCCCTCTCCCCAGCCACTTCCTGGCAGATCCCCAGGCCCATTCAGAATCGTAGCCTCCCCTAGGAGGCATCCTAACCAGATGCCTGAGCCACCCCATCTGGCTCTTCTCAATGTGGAGGAGCAGATTCTACTCCAAGTCTCTCTCGGATGACAGTTCTTCTCAGGGAGAGCCCAACCACCCTGTGGAAGAAACTCATTTCGGCCGCTTGTACCGCCATCTTTAAATAAATAAACACATTTATGACGTAGGCCGGAAAAAAAAGAGCTACCCTCCTTGAATGACCAGCAGCCGCCACCGTGTTGGCTGTGAACCATCCCAAGTGTTAATCGTTTGCGGCAGTTCTTACATAACCAGGAAATGTAAGACAAGCATCGCCTGTGGTTTTATATTTGCTTTAGGAACACAAGGACAATGAATGAAATAGTCGTGTTGGAGTGCAGTGTTTGCTGCCAATCTCTCCTCCTTCTGAAAAACATTCCTTCTTCCATTTTCCCTCTTCTGCTGAAGAATGTGTGAACAATAATGATGCATTAAGTGGTGCTTTCAACACTCTCACCGTAAGTGCACACGTCTAATGCCGCTGAAAGCTTCTCTCGCACGCACACACGCACAGACTGAGCACGCCATCAGTGTCCGGTGAGTCAGCGCGCATCGACGTATGATTGAACAGGTTTTTTGGCACAGGCGCCCAGTGAGACGCCCTCACAAAAGGTCCCATCTGAGCATCCTGCACTCTCTGCCACTACCCGCTGCTGCAAGGGGGGGGGTTCAATCCCCCCTTAAGAACAGCAAAAGGTCACCAAATGCTGTTGTTTATTAGCCGGCCTAAAAAGCCAGCTTCATGTGGATTAGGTTTAACTGCGCTGCTCGGCGTTCTGCACCGAACGTTAATGGCTTCTTCTTTGGGTCTGCTGGAAATAGTCATTATGGTTTTTGTCATTCATAATAATAGATTGCATTTGAAGTATTTTTCTCATGTGGTTTAATTATTATGTATATGATATTATCATATTAATCATTCATTAATTTTCTATACCGCTTATCCTCATTAGGGTCGCGGGTATGCTGGAGCTTGACTTTGGGCGAGAGGCGGGATACACCCTGGACTGGTCGCCAGTCAATCGCAGGGCACATATAAACATACAAACATTCACACTCACATTCATATCTATGGACAATTTAGAGTCAAGCATGTTTTTGGAATCTGGGAGGAAACAGGAGTACCAGGAGAAAACCCACCCACACACGGGAAGAACATGCAAACTCCCCACAGAGATACCCAATGGAGATTCAAACCCAGAACCTCCTGACTGTGAGGCCAATATGCTACCCATTCATCCACCGTGCGGCCATTATCATATTATGTTATATCTTATTGTTTGTTATTGTGAAGTGGGCTGCACAGTGGCATAGTGGTTAGCATGTTGACCATACAGTCAGAGGATTGGGAAGATCTGGGTTCAAGTCTCTGTGTGGAGTTACACCCTGTATTCCAAAATTCTGCATATTAGGCAGAGAATATTACATTTCCGGTAGTTATGAATGTGACTGTGAATGGTATGTGCCCTGCAATAGGGTGGTGACCAGTTCAGAGTGTACCCCCCTCTCACCCAAAGTCAGCTAGGATAGGCTCTAGCATACCCCCACCACCTCAGTGAGGACAGGTGGCATAGAAAATGAATGAATGTATTGTAAATTGATTATAATATATTGTATAATTTACATGACTACATTACATTACAACATGCACTTGGCTTGTTTTTGGCAGCAAAGCACCTTTGTCATTACCATGACAACTATAATAGGGAATGAAGACTTTGCCTCCTATTCCAAACTCATTTTTACCACAAGAAACAATGTAAGTAGAAACATCACACGCTAGTATTATAATTAACTGTGATAAAGTGTACAAAGAAGTTAAGCGAGTAAATCCATAAAGATGAACATTATGTTTTTTTTTTGTGTGTGCATATTTTGCATTATTGATAGAAAGTTCTGGTGTCACACGTTTCAACTGCGGACGAGCAGAACCAAGAAAATATGTCTTCGGTGCGGGATTCGCCGCACGAGGCCAAGCGGAGCTGCCAGTCGACTGTGTGCTTTGGCTCCCTCTTTGCAATTAGAATCGGATCTGCATGAGATCTCCTTGCCCGTGACGCGTATGTGCACGCACACACACACACATGCAAGAGTGAAATTACACTTGTCTACAATGATTAGGAATGCTGTACTAACTAACTGGTTAGCGGTTACCTTTTATAAAGATAAGGTCTTTACATGAGATGAGGTTGATTGTCAATACAAAATATTATGGCGCAAAATAAGGTAGTATTGAAATATAAGAAACAGCCCAGTATTTGAAAGCTATGTAATATTTATATTTATAATATATATCATAACATAATATACTGTTTATATTTATAATATTTGAATAGTTGTACATTTGTGTGTTATTTATTATATATTCATTATATATTTGTAAATAAAAAAAACACACATAGTAAAAACAGAAACACAATATACTGTATATATATTTTTTAATAATATTTTTTGATTTAAAATCTATTTATTGATCATTTATTTATGTCAATATACTGTAGATTATTAAAAAATGACCAAAAAAAATTCACAGCTCAGTATTTTTAAAAACTTCACTATTGTTTATAAATGTTAACAATAAATAAATAAGGTAATAAATGTTTATACATTATTTATTAAGCTCTATTTTATTTAGATAAAACAAACAAAAAAAGAAACAGCTCAGTATTTTTTAATGTATTTTATTTCAGATCTAAATGAGGGGAAAAATGATCTTGAATATCTTTCCTGATAATAAATAGGTCATGTATTAGTAACATAATTTGATAGAAGTGAAAATGATCACCCTATGGGGGGGGGGTTAATCAAAGACACCCCAAAAATGAAAGTGAAAAAATGAGGCAGCAGACTGGTCCATTTTGCCAAAATGTAATTTTGCAACTCAAAATGATTCTCAGTAGTTTGTGTAGCCCCCACGTGCTTGTACGCATGCCTGACAACGTCGGGGCATGCTCCTAATGATACCACGGATGGTGTTCGGGGGGATCTCCTCCCAGATCTGGACCAGGGCCTCACTGAGCTCATGGACAGTCTGAGGAGCAACCTGGCGGCACCGGATGGACCTAAACATAATGTCCCAGAGGTTTTCTGTTGGGTTTAGGTCAGATGTACGTGGGGGCCAGTCAATGGTATCAATTTCTTCATCCTCCAGGTCCCACTGCACCAGCGTAGATTATGACAGGTCCAAGGATTTCATCCCGATACCTAATAACAGTCAGGGTGCCGTTATCTAACCTGTACAGGTTTTCCAAGGATATGCCTCCACAGACCATCACTGACGCACCACCAAACCGGTCATGCTGAATGATGTTGCAGGTAGCATAACGTTTTCCACGGCATCTTCAGACCCTTTCATGTCTGTCACATGTGCTTAGGTTGAACTTGCTCTCATTGGTGAAGAGCAAAGGGCGCCAGTGCCAATTCGGGTGGTCTATGGCAAATGCCAATCGAGCTCTACGGTGCTGGGCAGTGAACACAGGGCCCACTGCAGGACGTCGGGCCCTCAGGTCGCCCTCCTGGAGCCTGTTGTGATGGTTTTGTCAGAAACATTCACACCAGTGGCCTGCTGGAGGTCATTTTGTAGGGCTCTGGCAGTGCTCATCCTGTTCCTCCTTGCACAAAGGAGCAGATACCGATCCTGCTGAGAGTTTAAGGACCTTCTACGGCTCTGTCCAGCTCTCCTGGAGTAACTACATGTCTCCTGGAATCTCCTCCATGCTTTGAGACTGTGCTGGGACACAGCAAACCTTCTTGCAACGGTACGTATTGATGTGCCATCCTGGAGGAGTTGGACTACTTGTGCAACCTCTGTAGCGTCCAGGTACCGTACCATGCTATCAACAGAGATAGTTGATCCAAGCCAAATGAAAAACTACAGCAGTAGAAAGTCAGTGGGCTCAACCTGGAAAACCATTCCTGTTTTGGTGTCTGTCACATTGGTGCCCCTCGGATGCACCTGTTGTTGATTTCATTAACAACAAAGCAGCTGAAACTGATTAACAACCCCCTCTGCTACTTAACTGACCAGATCAATATCCCAGATGTTAGACTGATAGGTTACCATACTCTGATTAAAAAGTGTTCCTCTAATTTTTTTGAGCAGTGGTATATATATATCCATTTAGCTCAGTTTAGAGATTAAAGCATAATAAATATATTGTTTTTATAATGTATTGTGATTACCTCGCTGACAGTGTCAGTCAGAAGTGAGCAGCTTTTTATTAGATTTTGTCAAAGTACATTGTTCGGGTGTACCTAATAAAAAGGGTATGTTTTAAAGGGCCTTTTTTTGCCCAGAGCATGGTTTGCTTTCATCGCCGAAGTCAACTTATATGTAACAAACACCCACCCCAAAACAAACATGCTAATGAGGCCCAATATGTAAATGAGACAACTCATTGCCCCGCCCCTGGTCTGTGACCTCTGCATGTCATTTTTAGCATCAAGCATGGCCCCAAGATGGTGTTTGCTTTTGTGTTTTGTTGTTGTTTTTTTTTAATCACGACAAGTCCGCATTTCTTCACGTGTCACAAAAATTCCCGGGATGTGACCGGAAGCTGCCCGAGGGGAGCGACTTCACAGCCTATTTCCCTGGGGGACTAATGTGTTTTCAGAGCGGCGACCATCTTTTCCTCGGCTTAATGAGCTGGCTCATAAATAAATGCATGACCCTAATTAGCCCGCCTGCCCAATGAGATGATAGCCACTTCTTCTGGAGATCACATGATGATGATGATGGTGATGATGCAGGCGTGGGGAGGTGGCCTTTGAGCAGATGCTCACCTCCACGCCCTCCTTTCATCTAAATCTATTAAGCCGCTTCTCGCTGGGCGCCGCTCGGCCCGCCAGCTGCCAGGACGAACCCCGTGCACACCGCTAATCTGGGGCCCCGACCGTTAGAACGAGAACGAGAGCACATGATGTGACAGGACATGAAGGGGAAAAGACAGTTTCTAGAAATGCAGCATATCAGAAAACAGAAATATTGATATTTGGATCTGCCATCTGGTCCTGCTTGTGTCAACAACCTGACCCCCTTTTTGGTCCAGGATCTAAAGCAGGGGTGTCGGAAGTATGGCCCGGGGGCCAATTGTAGCCCGCGGCTGTTTTTTATTGGCTTGTGGCAAAATCTACAAAAATAACAATAAAAGGAAAACAAAAAACAAAAAAACACAATAGCAAAAAATAGAAAAACAGCAGTAATTTTACTATGAAATAAGAATATGAGAAAATAATTTTTAAAAATTCATAATTTTACAAGAATATTGTTGCAATATTATGAGGGAAAATAATGTTATTTTAGCAGAATATTGTTGAAATAATAAAAAGAAAACAAGTCCTTTTTTTAAAGTGCTAATACAAAAAACAAACAAAGTTGTAATTTTGAGAAAATTTGGAGGGACCTTTTAGAAAATTAAGTTGCGGGAAAAGTTATAATGTTACAAGAATGAAGAAAGTCAAAATATTCTGGCAATAAAGTCAGAATTACGAGAAGAAATGTTACAAGTAGAAAGTTGAAACAGTTGAAAAAAAAATGGAAACAAGTAAAAACAGATGTAATTTTATGAGAATAAATTAAAAATACGAAAAAAAAGAAACATTTTCTAACTAGAAAAAAGTGGCAAATTTACTAGAGTAAACTTGTAATATGACCAATAATATCATAATATCATTTTAGTAGTATTACATTAAAAATAGGTTATTTATTTACTCAAAGTTGTAATATGAGAAACAAGATTATGTTGTCATTTTTGGAAATTTAGGTTGGAGAAAAAGTTATATCGTGGGAATAACGTCATAACATTATGAGAAGAATTTGCAGTGATTTAATATAACATTTAAAAACAGTAAAAATGGGGAAAAATGATAATGGATGCATTTTTTCTTGTAATATGTATAACTTCTTAGCATACCTCCATGTGTTGCTTTACAAAATGTCAAAGTGGCATTTTTTACTACGTGGGCCTCGCTGGAAAAATATAGAAAACACCTGATCTGAAGTATTAGTAGTTTCTTTTTAAGGTAGAGATGCACATCCCAACAAGAACGCTTTTGCTCTTTTGTGGTGCAAAACGACAACAATACAGAAATTGGCGTCGGCATTCCAAATCAATAGGACTCTCCGATGTGGAAACAATCTGTTGCGGCGAGCTGACCAAGCCGGCTCTTGTGTTGCCTTCTAAGTTACATGGCAACTATGAGAAGGCACACACACACACACACACACACACGCACACACGCACACACACAAGCAAACATGGACATTTGTCGGAAGCAATTTGGCGAGTGCTGTTGAAGTACATCAGGGCGGGACATTAGGAATATGAGGGTTCCATATGTGTGGGTCACCTGTCGCTGAAGGTCACCTTTTGGCGGCGCACATTATTAAGTGCTTCCCCTCTAATCAAATCACACACACGCACGCACACACACGCACACACACACACTCACATAGCAGCCAGTTTATTTATAGGCCCACCAGTTGGTTTAATGTGATAGTCCCAAATAGGATTTAACATGGAAACAAATTACCTAAGTGGGTCGCTCTTTTAACAATGATGGAAACCATGAACATCATGTCCACCGCCATTATTTCATTATTGGACTTTAGCCGAGGCGCATCTGTCCGCCACGCGCCGTCATTCCAGACTGGCGCTATGCTGCCGGATGATTGCAAAGACCCTCGCGTCACACAAAGGGGAGTATCACCTTGTTTTGACTCAAAAGAAACTAAAACTGAAAAAATTAATATATACTATAGGAGTTGGACATCTAGACATACTGTCAAGTGACCTAGAAGCTATACCCAAATTGACCACTAGGGGTAGCTAGATTATAATAAAGAGTATTCATACGAGTATCCATTAGGGGGAGACTTAGATAAATTAATGGGTTAAAACACAACGATCAAGGAACAGAGAATAGTCTTAAAAGTCCATAATGTTTAGGCTACATCTATCGCTTTAAGTTGGTAACCATACAACACAAGTAGTAGTAACTCATGTAAAAGTACATGTGCATTTATAGGAAACACATGCACACACACAACTGCACTACACGACATTAAGGACTTTAGCAGAATAATATCGCTATGCTACAGCACTTATTAAGAATATAATCAGTATTAACCAGAAACATGACGATTTAGAAACTCCTATAATTGTTTTTGATCATTGTGTAACATCGGGGAATACAAAAGATTGTATATGTGTGAGGTGTGTGAATTATACAAGGTGATTGGATAATATGATTACTTAAAATAAGAAAAGAGTACATTAAAGTAATATTGAGCCAGAATGAGCCCCTACACCAGGTAGTAAAGGGTTAACAAAGTCTCAGCAGTGTCCGCCAAAAGCTACTGCGAGTATGACTCACAGGAGCGGCATATACCAAAATAACCACAGTCCTGCACTGTGCAGAGACCGGTTCCGGAAGTCCATGAAAAGACTTCTGGGAAGGAGTCGTCTAACGACAAGATGGCTCTCTGAGTTATACGTGGTCTGCCTGGAAAGGGGTTAAATTAACGAAGGCCTCGGATAGGTTGGAAAAAAGACGTGAGAAAAAGTTCCTCTAAGAGGAATTCCACAAGGGGGGTGGGGGGTGGGGGTTTTGAGTTCTGGGGCAGGCAAAAGGGGCAGCCTGGCCGCGGTCGGCTCAGGACCAGGAACACCTGGAACAACTGAAGCGAGCAATCAGGGAAGCTGTAAGGCTGGAGCCAAGAGATTTGCAACACAGCTTGGTGGCCGAAGTGTCATGTGAAGAGGACGATGCGATAATAAGCGTTAAGAATGAGGGAAAAGGCCTAGTAACCTTATGGAGCTACACTTTGTCTTCGGTGGAAAAGAAATACCCCCGGGAAGAGAAAGAGTTGGCCGTACTTGCTAGGTACTGGGAGTCTATTGAGGAGTTGGCCCGAGGACAAAGGATCAGAGTCATAACGTAAAGCCAACTGCATAGGCTCCTAACAAAGGACACTGTTGATAGCACAAAGGCTACCAATGCGAGATGGGGAAAGTGGGGAGATCTTCTTCTGGAACCCGATCTCGAAATAGGGCCAATGACTAGCCCCAAGAAGCCGGAGAAACTGAGCCCAGTCGGGGAACCGGCGTATGACTGACTGCTCTATACGAATGGATCAAAGAGGGGTACAGATCGATATGCTTATCCGGGCTTCATCCTGAAGTAAAATGGAGAAGAACGTGTTCGTCGTCGAGGGAAGACAGTTGGTAGTGCACAAGCAGGAGAAGTAACGGCAGTCCTGAAGGGAATGCTGGAGGCTGTGAGTCAACATCTGAAAAGGCTACAGTTAGTAACGGATAGTTACTACTGTGTCCAGGCGCTCAAAGAAGATATGGACATTTGGGAAGAAAATGGCTATGAAGGAGCGAAAGGAAAATCGGTTGCCCACAGTGGAATGTGGCGAAAAATAGCCACGCTGAGTCTGGAAGTTGATGTTGTACACTAGAGGCCCCAATCCAAGGAGTGGGCCCATTGGCAAGGGAATGATCAAGTAGATCGATTCGTGCAGCAGTAAAAGCCATATATGACCTGACCGACATAGTGGAAGAAGTGTTAGATCAAAACACAGTTCGATTGAAGAGGAAAGGAATCCAAGGGGTGGAGGAGTTGAAGCCCATACCCGGTATTCCAGCTAAGACAAAAGAATAACTAGAGGAAGAGATGGCCAGCAATCACACTGCTGAACCACCCTTTATTGGACTGGCCACCACCAAAGGGTTGGTTATCACTAGAAGAACCACGACTGGCCTTTGGGTCAGAAGAGCGTTGAACATCTTGGAAAACACTAGGAGAGGAAGCCTAACATACCAGGCAGAGAGAATCATATGGCACAGAGAAGATGACAGCTGCGCCATTTGTGGGAGAGACAAAGAGCTACCCACCTTATGGAGCGGATCATGCTTCATGCGCCCTACCGGGCATATAAATCCGGATATGGACAAGATGAAAAGCCTGGGAAGGCGACATCCGGTGAAAGTGATGGATACGTACATATATGCCTGTTGCAGCGGATCCCAGCTGATGAGAGTGCAGGTCGGATCCTACTAGGGCGAGAGTCGACCAAGACTGTGCGTGTACTTGGGATGGAAAGATGCTGTGGCATTGTCCAGAGTGTCTAAAAGGACTGGGGAATGGTCAGATAATCATGGCTGGGATGACAGGAGGATGGAGGATATCGCAGGCAGTGAGCCACCTAGTCCCCCTGCTACCTTTCCACGGAGCTGGTGAAATATGCAGCGTCCTGACGCAAGGGACCCAGGAAAAGATGATCCAGGAGTGGAGAAGGTTCCACAGTGAGCTGCAAGCTACGTGGCCTATGCACATATGGACCGTTAGCTTGACGGATTTGCTCGAAAGAAAGCAACGCTATCCCCAGGCTCTAAGAGTAGGTCGGGGTCCCGATTGGCGTGGGATTCTGGGAGCTGCGAATCCAGGATCGGGCCGAATCGTCGGTACCGGTCAGTGGGAATTAGTAACTTGGGCGGTGATGATACAAGAAATCCTAAACAGGGGAGACCTCAAACTGACAGAATTAGAGCCGAGAGTGAAAAAATCCACCTATGAGTGTAACCTGTTCGGATACATCACCGCTTTGGATGCTTGGAAAAGGCCTATGATGTATCAAAAAAAGCAAGCCCTATATTGGATGGCTCCTGAGGAGGCTGAAGTAGATGGCGTGTTGCAAATACCAGGTTCCTATGCGACCTGAAGCTCGGCCCCAAGAGACCGACGGCAAGTGGTTAGAGTCAAAGTGAAGGTGAATATGGCACTGGTGCCATACCAAGGGTTGTATGGAGTAGGACTGGAGGTAGAGTTACAACCTCCAGCGAATCCCGTTGGTGAGCCCATAGAAGTGCAGTCATCAATGGGGCGGGGACTGACGGACGAGTTAATAGAAGGCAGGGCTCCCGGTGAAGAGGGAGGGGCTAATACTCCTATATACCCATTGGAAGAAGTCCAAGTAAGCAGTATGGATAGAAGAGTGCAGACAGCAAGGTTCGAAGTCAAAGCCAACTAAGTGGTCAAGGAACAGAGTGCCCAACCTTAGGAGGAACCAGGATTACTTAGGATTTTACGTCGCACTGAGTCGCCAAAGAAAGTTCCTAGTTTGTGAATTGTTCACTTACAATGGTAATAAAGTTTTTCTGATTCTGATTCTGATTACCCCTCAGATTCCCATGGATCCTTAACGCCTGCCTAGTGAAGGTAGATGGCATACGGAGCAAGCTAAGATGGGGGCCTAATTACCAAGATCCACTCCAAAACCTATATGTGGATGTCCATCTGGCCGGCATGCTGATGTGGACCAATAGTGAGAATATGTACCAAAAGTTAGAGGCCCGTGTCAGAGATAGGAGACACTGGATTATCAAAAACACCAAACTTCCCATAAGAGCAATAAGTGAGAGGCAAGAAGTGTTAGGAGATACGGATATCGACTGCTTGTGCTTTAAAATCCATCTCTTTGGCAGAATGGCGCGGTGGCGAATAACCACCTTGGAAGAAACAATAACAGGTCAGCCTCTGTATGAAGAACAACTTGAAGTCACGGCCAGTAAGAAAGATCCCTACATTGACGACTACAGGAGTTTGCCTAGAAGAGCGTTTCTGTGGGAGACAGAAGGGCCAGCCCCTCCCACTGAGGAGTGGCTAGTGACGTTATGGAAATGGGTGTGACAAGACAACAACTCCCGCACCTGAATAGGTGGACTGGCCGATTGAGAAGTCAGGCCTGGGCCAACCTTGGCGATGCTACAAAGAGGTCCCCAGGGGAACCCCAGAGCTAGAGTACCAGTGGACGCCAGTTGGAAGAAATCAAACAAGGCCTGGGGCAACGACATCCCATTTTCGGCTCGGAAGGAAGTTGAGAATTAAAAGATTTAGCATGAAGATGGGTTCATTTTCGGAGGTAGATATCACCGAACCTGTCGATTGGAACCCCAAGCTAGATGACATAATGAGCTTCCTGCAAAAGAACCTGTCCAAACCCTCAGAGGTGTATAGGGACTTACAGAAGATTCGCCGACAAAACCCCCTTACAATAGCGTGCTTGGGATCAGTTAGGAACTTCCACAAATGTTACTGGACGATTGGAAAGGGCTGCCGGGATAACTTCCTGGTGCTAACCCGTATCGTCACATCCGGGCAGGTGGAAGGAGTAGAAGTCGACGGCTGGCTTAATGACTCACTGGCCTTGGTGTGAAAAGACTGAAAATGACTTCAACAAGATCGATCATTGGGTCATCGAAATAATAACCAGGAACTGAATAGGTACTGACTGGTGGAATAATAACGCATCGCCCCGGTGCACTTTGAATGAAGTTCAAGATGGAATACTACCCCAGTGGATCTATGACCGTGGTGCACTGTAAAAGAACAGAACAGTGAAAAGGATCCTGCAAGCATGGAAAGAGAAGCACTCCAGAGATGAGTTGCACACGTGGTGAGGACTAAATCCGAGTGAAATCAAGCTATGGGTCCTGCCCTGCCTAGGCGAGACGGAGAATTACTGTGCGAGGTACCAGTATTTGGCCACGGTCTATTGCAGAGAACGCACCCTCGATGAGTAGACTACCATAGGGGTGCATCCACGTTCCTGGAAGATGACCTGCAGTCCGGACAGGACCAAGTGTGAAGTGGCCCTGGCACGAGGTAACTGCCAGTCCGTTGAGGCCTGGCAGAAGGAATGTGAAAAGTTCTACCAGGGGAAATTTGAGAACTACGGGCTGGGAGCTACCTAGCAAAAGATTAATGGAAGATGGATAGGCGCGGTCCAGCCTAGAGCCCCTTGCTTCGCCAGGCTGATAGGGCCTGGAATGACCAACAGATCCAGAGGATGGTTGGAGGTCGTACCCAAGTTAGCAAACGCTGCTATCTTCACGGCGGAAGGACATGCTTTTCGGAAAAGCTTGTGTGAGGGAAAGGGAGTGGCCGGATTCGACTGGATTGGGCCTAATCGTCTGTACAACCAAGGGACTTCTTGCTACTCGCCAAGCGAGCACTGGTTGCAATGCGGCGATGGATCCTTGAAGCACGACTGCAGCTGGATCAAAGTGGCAGGACGAGTAGTGGCTAAAACAGCCGAGAAGGTGATCAAGGAAGTAGTCAAAATAGCAGAAG
>QODF01000078.1:2389266-2431085 GCA_024372805.1 Oostethus manadensis | reverse complement strand
TCTGGGGGCGGTGACCTCTGGGAGGGGAGAGAAGATTCTGGAAAAGACACTCCCATACAAGAGATAGCATAAAGGGAGGCTGCATTCGATCGACAAGGCTTTTTGCCTCTCGTGGAGCTGTGTGCTACTCGCTGAGCGTTAAACCTGGTTGGTTCTGCCAGCTGACTTTGTCCGCTGGGTCCCTCTAATAGGCTCCATGGAGGTGTTAGGACTTCCGAGATGCTCTGACTGCTGATATATAGATTGGAACCTCCCAGTCCTCGTCTGTTCCAGCAGTCTTGAGGGGATTTGGGCCATCAGAAGAGCTGGTATCATACAGTGAGAACACTAAGCTGTGGAGCTACCCGAAGAAAAGCTGAGCCCGTTGGGATATAGAACCAACCACATCAGCCGACCTGTTTCTTGCCACTTTCGGGAGCAACTTAGATACATGAGCGCTCCCAGGGGAAGCCGTCGATCTGATCACTCGCCGTCCCTTTCCACTGGATTAAGAATAACCCCCAGCAGAGAACGTATTATTTCTGGATTTACTATTTTACTACCTAGCATCGCCATCTGGGTGGGATTGAAGTACTGGGTTTCCAGATAGGGCCTAGTACCTACCTAGAGGTGTGTAGGTGGAGCTCAAGGTAGTTGGTCTTTTTAAGAGTATTATCGTTGTATTCATGGTTGTCTGCTTGTATGCCCTTGCTAATCTGTGCTAATAAAACCTGTCAGCAACTGCAACTGGTCAAGTGTTGTCCTCCCATATTCTCTGTGATACAAAAGAGTAAGCGGTGTGATACAGAATAGACTCGTTTGAGGTTGTTCCGGTATTTAATATTAACAGGTCCCTCTTTATTGCTAGCAGCTAGGTAAAATAACCCAGGTCGTTTCCAAGAGCAACACACCATTTTAGAAGGGGAGCAGTCGTAAAAGGCAGAGGGTCCGGTGTCGCCTGCGGCCAAAATAAGTGAATCGGTTACTCTGGTCGTGCGCGATCCGGGTGCAGTGGGGCCGCCTTTGCCAAAACCAAGGCTGTGAAAACCTGGGTGAGTTCTCCTCGCCCCTGGCTAAGAAGATCTCCATCCCTAAACGGGGGAGATTTAACCCTTTACACAGAGTATTCAGGTTAGGGAGGTGCGCCTGCCTCCTCTTGCACGATGGCGGGGTAAGGGTCTAGCACCACCTAGGTAACAAAAGTTTTAGACAATACATAACATAACACTTCAAATATGTAGGGCGATAATATATAATTAGGTAAAAACGTCTTAATTCACAACCACATCACCATCTCTTGAATCGCACCATGTTCATTCAGGTTTGTTGTTCAAAAAATTTGATTTTGGTCAAAACTACTGAACTTCAATTGCAAAACTGTGGTGAGACCAGCGATGTTAGTTCTAGAGGCAGTGCCGCTAAAGAAAAGACAGGAGGCAGAGCTGATGTTCTCTTTGGGTGTGACCAGGAAGGACAGGATCAGGAAAATAAACAATTTAAATATTTCAAGTAAAACTGTTGATTAATCTACTTAAAAATATATATATATATACTATAGTATTCAGCCTGTCATTTTTTATAGTAGTTGGACTGTTATCAGTAGAATGTGGTTTTTTTACTATCACAATAGTTAGGACTTATTTGTTAACTTTGAATCCATAGTCAGCAATTGTATTTGATTATGTCCCTGAAAAAAAGTTAACATTTTTTTTACATTAATTGAAAGTATAGATGCAAAAAATACTGAAAATGTTGTATATAGTCAGCGAAGTGTGTGGCACTGCCGCTGAGGGAATAAGCCGAAAGGAGATGTAACTTGCTGTGGATGTGTTGTGTTTTCGTTTTGTTGCACCGTGTGCAAATACGGCGCTCTGTTTGATGCCAAATACCCTATATATAGATGGCCCATCAAATTATTTCTTTAACTCAGTGTGGCCTGTGTGTCAAAAACTTTATTAGCTCCTTTCACACAGCTGGGAGGAGCTTACATTTTCCCTGTCACTATTCTCTGTCATCGGCACCAATCAAAGTGGCAACAGTGGTCGCCACAGCAAATCAATTGCCTCAATCCAACCCTGTCTTCTTCGCACCAACAACCTTCATGTCCTCTTTCACGACATCCATAAACCTCCTCTTTGGTCTTCCTCTAGGCCTCCTGCCTGGCAGTTTAAAACTCAGCATCCTTCTACCAATATATTCAGTATCTCTCCTCTGGACATGTCCCAGCCATCCCAGTCTGGCCTCTCTGACTTTATTTCCAAAACCTCTAACATGTGCTGTCCCTCTGATGTTCTCAATCCTGATCCTGTCCATCCTGGTCACACCCAAAAACAACATCAGCTCTGCCTCTCCTCATTTTTTACTTTACTTTTTACTTTATTACCTTAAAATCCTCGTGTTGGTGGCAAGACGTATTATTTTGTTTGTTGAGGAATCAGACTCAAGCGTCATTCAGTGTGAGACAACCGCAGCACCACCGCGCAATTTTTGACAAAAACACGCACTTGGCTATAAACTTGTAGCCGTCGTCTATCCAATCCCATTGTCTTGAGTAATTAAAATGATTAGCTTAATGAGCTTAATAAAGTCAATTTGACTACAGGACATGGCCATATGGCGAAGAAAAACAAAGATGGGAGCTTATTAAAGTTAAAATAATGCAGGTTTTAATTAACTCAACCCTTAGGCATCAACATTTTCAAATTTATCCAAGCTGATAATTAAAAAGTCCTCTTGCCCGAGCAGCATTTCTTCTCTGAGCTAATTAAATCTGGAAATAAATGAGCAACATGACGCTCCAAATATGAATTCCTGCTATAAGATGACTTCACTTGCTAATGAAATTAATTAGCTGCACTGGACCCTCCATCACATGCCAGCCGCTGTCCGTGAGCATCCTCTTCACGGAATGCTGACAGCCTCGGGCCGCACATTTACAATTGTAATGAAGACACTTTAAGTGCGCGTCTTTGGCCAATCAGCATGCAGATCTCCCCACCTCGCCCTCACTCGTTTGTGGACCAGCTAGTACAAACTTTCTCTTTCCAGAGAAAGGGAGAGCGTGCCAAAAGCCTTGCCAGGACTAGATCCACAGCCCGGGAGGCTCTACTGTACGTGCCAGCCCCTTCCTCAAAACCCTTGCGGATTGCAGTCCCCCACCACAATCTCTAGGCAGCTCAGGGGTGTGACGCTGTACTCGCTAAACATGCAGGAACATGTGGCCTGTAGTGTAAAATGTAGCCTGTAGCATACTGGTTTAGAACGTCGTCTGTACCATGCCGTGTAGCATGTAGCTTATAAGGTAGCATCAACTGTACAATGTAGAATGTAGACTGTACCATACAATGCAGCAAATAAGGTATCCTACAACATAGAACGTAGCATACAATGTGGTACACACAGTAGCATAGCATATAGCATGCACTCTCGCATGTAGCGTGTTGCATACATTGTAGCATGTTACCTGTAGCAAACAATGTGGCATGTCACACTGAATGTAGCATCTGGCATGCAATATTACATGCCACCATTAGCATGTGGCATGTAGCATAAATTTTAGCATGTAGCAGACAGTGTGGCTTGTGTTATACAATGTAACGTGTACGATACAATGAAGCCAGTGGCATGTAGCATACAATGTTGTCAGTAGCATGTCACCTGCAGCAAACAATCTAGCTCATAGCATGCAAGGTGATGTGTAGCATAGAATTTAGCATGTAGCAAACAATGTGGCATGCAGTACAGGATGTACATGATAATGTGGCATGTCACACTGAATGCAGCATGTCAGTGTGACATGAAGCATGTAACATACAATGCGCCATGTAGCATATAATGTGACATTTAGTATAAAATGTAGCATGGAGCATAGAATGTAGTCAGTAGCATACAATGTGGTGTAGCAACCAATTTGGTATGTAGCATGGGGCTTAGCTTATACCGTGGCATGTCACACTGAATGTAGCATGTCAATGTGACATGAAGTCTGTAGCTTGCGAGGTGACATGTAGCATAGAATTCAGCATGTAAGCTACAACGTAGCATGTAGCCGGTAGCATACAATGTAGCACATGATGTGAAACAAAGCATACAATGTAATGTTTACTTTAAAGCGTCGTATACAACGTAGTGTGTAGCCTTTAGCGTACCATGTAGAATGTGCTACATAGCATAGCATGTAGCATATGCAATGTGACATGTAGCCTATAGCGTACAATGTGTGTATTTTATCCTTTTAGTCAGCATCTATACCACTTTACAGCAAGCATTGTTCAAAGAGCTGAGAAGCACTGCAGCAAAGACGCAAACGCTGTGTTGTCGCATCTTTATTGGTTTCTTCACACACTTGTTACGGCATATTGGCAAAGCCTGGTGTTACCATGGCGACGGGAGATGCTGCAGCCTTTGTGCTCTCACGAAGAGGCCTTGGACGTCTGTAAAATTGAGATAATTGTGTTTACTGGCTGCTGAGTGGCTTTTATTTTGTCAGTTTCTCAATAATTAACGCTCTCCTCCGGCCATGGCGACGTGATGTGTAAAGAGCTTCTCATCCTGTTAGACAGCGCTTTGATGAATATGACAACATTGGCTAATGACCGCCGCCTTCTAACGCGAGACCACAGAGAATGTGAAATGAAAGGTGAGGTCATGTGATCGCACGCGCGGGCCTCCAAGCTAAAATCAAATCAAACACGGCGTCATCGTGGCCGACGGCGACTCTCGCCATTTGGATCCGTCCTTACTCGCCATTAAGGCACGGTCTTCGTTATTTTGTTTTTCACGTCCTTGTTATCTCAATGACAGTAAACAAGCGGCAAACGCTCCTCTTAAACGTCGAGAGGAGAACGCGGACGCAATTAGAGCTCCAGGGGGATGCTAATCACGTGCTGGGACTTTCAGAACCAGAAGTGCTAACATAAGACCCTTCTCTCAGATCGTCGTAACAGAAATCCTGCAAAACAGCTAAATTGGAACCCAGTAACAAAAGATTGCCTTGTATTGTTTTGCTGTTCTGTGTGAACAGCACCGACACGGAACCGGGAACTGAGCCCAGGCACCTGCGCGAAAGGTAATAACGGAAAGCCGAGTGTGAAGTTTAACATACGACGCTCACTTCCTCTGCTGTGTTGTGTTGAAAGCAGTTGTCGCTGACATTGTTAGCGTCTAATAATATGATTTTATTATAATATGATTTTTAAATCATATGATTTATTATTATTGGGAAAAAATATCATTTTAGTAGCATAAAGTAGAAATATTAAAGCAAAATGTTTTTTTAAAATGAGAAACTAAACTGACTGAAGAAGAAGATGATGATGGTCTTAAATTGTTCTGATGCGTGAAAGGGAAAGGGTGCTAAATGACCTGCCAACATGTACTCATTGTTCTTATTTGGCATGCATTTTGACCCTTGACTACACTCCAGGTAGGTGTTTTGTTACATATCACTGGGTTTTTCTCTTGTGTTGAGGGACTGGCTCGCTCAGCCCCCTGCAAACCTTCTTGCACCTCCAAAATATCTAACCTTGCTCTCATTAAATACCGTCAAGGTTGGCAGGTGTGGATTTTGGTGTTAAAGAGCTCTCAGAATCTCAGTCACATCTTGTCCTAATTGAGGTTTCTTTCTGTTTGAAAAGAGTTTCTCCACAGTTGAGTCTGTTCTGTGTCTTTGGGAATGGACAGCAAAGTTGGCTTAAGGGTCATGATGCAACTTGAAACTAGGATGTCTCGATCCACATTTTTTGGCTTCTGATTCGATCCGATACTAAAAATAATCCAACCAAAGTATTACTGAATTTACTCGTGCATTACACAGCATGACCAACAATCCAGGTCCTTGAATACATGAAAATAAGTCCAGCCAATAAACAATTAAATTGGAAAAAAATGGGCATGCAAAGTACTGCACAGTATTGTGCAACACCTTGTGTTGTTCCAGGCTGCTGTTTAGTGTGTGGGCTATAGAGGGGAGTGGTGTTCAGCATGCTGGTTAGAGCAACCCTTTGGATTCAAGTGCGTAAAATAAAAAAAATAGGAAGTGTAACATCTGCTCGGAAGGAGTGAGTGCTCTGTGTTGCCATGCAAATAAATGGCCAACTGAATTACAGCCATCCCAACGTGGAATTATTCAGCCGCCATTTGAATACTTTTGGGGTAGGACTAATCATTTGATATGGTTATACATCCATTTGTGGTGGGATTAGAGCAGTTAGAGGGGCACTTCCCATGCGAGCTCCCGACACCATGACAGAGCAGTCTGGGCACGGTGAGGGGAATCTACCGTTGTAGCTACGGAGCAGAATAACCAGCACAGTACACCACGAACATGTCTGCAAGGTGGTGGAGCGTTTTCTCCTTCATCCGGGTGGCGGTAGTCGAGTGGCAACCAGCTTTGAGGCGCATTTACCGCACCTACCATGTTGGGGTGTGGCCCAGAGTTATGGCCTGGAATCAGCCTAATCTCGTGGCAGAAGCCGATCGCATCTGATCTTCAAAATACTGCAGAACGGCAGTCGATCCCGATCCTGAAGATCGAATCGGGTCATCCTTAGGTGAAACCACTTTGTCTCAGCTGTGGTATGTTCAATTGCCTCATTGGACACCCTCGTCCTCTCCTCTCCTTTTCTATCGATCAACCCAGCTAGTTCAGGCAGATAGCAACCCCAAGGAGTCTTGTACTGTTCTGTGGAGACCTTGAGTGTGGATTTTTTAAAATTCTGTCCATCTGTGAGATGGTAGACCTGTTTGAGGTGTTCCACCCCAAACCAAGCGTGCCTCCAACTGTCCAACCTGTCTAGCCCAGATAGAGAATGGCTAATTAACGTCTTCAGGACAACCTACAAATGGTTAATTGAGGGAATAAAGTGCTCCTTTTGTCCATGTTTTGCATAAAAGCGAACACGTTGAAAGGACTAGCAGATGTTCTTGGCGATGCTCAGCCAGCCTCACCAAACCCACATCATGCTTAATTGAAAGAAGTTGACGGAGGTCACAATGGGCCGCGGCGCACCTGTAGAAACAAGCGCCCGTGAACCCGCACTATGTCAAGATTCCCCTTTTTAAATGAGTTCGAACATGTCCGCCTGTGACCTCGCGCCGACGCCGTAGGTTAAAAGGCGTGACGGGGTTAAAAACTCATCTGGCCTCCTTGCCGGCGTAACGTCCCAATTACGCTAACAATCTGAGCCGAGAAGAGGAATAGGACAGATAAAAGTCTGTCTGCTAGTGAAAGATAACTTCTTATCTTCATCTAATGACTCTGCAGCCTTAATTTGTCAGACCTGGCTCGCCTGCGAGGAGCACAAGTGTGAAAAAGTGAAGAGTGTCTGTGTGGGGGCGGGTGGGGTGCCTCATGTGTGCTCAATGTACTAACAACAAGGAGATCTAACATTTTATGGATGTGTGTGTCTCTCGACTTGTGCTAACAGTTGCTAATTAGCACCTCATCGCCCTCCGAGGAGCACCGCGCTGAGAAGACGCCAAGGCTCGAGTATTTATAACTCGTCTCCAGCGACAGAGACAAACAGCTCCACGTGGCCGTTGGCCAGCGCCGACATTTTGCTTATGCCGCCAAACCAATTAGCCGCATTGTTTCGCAGGACAAAACGTGGCATTGGCGAGGGGAAACGTCAGCCGTTGAACGTAAGCATGCCACGCTTATTTGCATCTCCACATTCACAGCCCTTCCTGTTCGAAAGACCCTCTTTTGATCTTTTGTTGACAATAAACAGGCAAATTAGGCTCCTGTCTCTTTAAGAAACAGCCGCCCACGTGATTGGCCGACTTTTGGAAACCCGCCAAGGGGCCGCAATTGGCTGAGAGAAAACATCACTGACAGGCAAATGCTAATTAAATATACTTTTTCAAGAAAGAAATACTTTAAAATGTAAAAACAACTGCACTAATATACCAATATGTTATAAATACAACAAAACATAACAAATGCAAACCACACAATAGCAAATCTAAACAAATACAAAAACAAAAAAATTATAGTATTGATGTCATATTACTGATAATAATTGTATTGACCATGACAAAATCATTTTTGTGCAATTATTATATATTTATTGTATAAGGTAGTCCCTGGACACTTTGCGCTTAGATATTTGTGGCTTTACTCTATCTCGGGTTTTGAAAAAATTTGTTGAATATGGCCTTTTATTTGTCAAAAATATGAACATTTAAGCAACTGTTACATTGTTTTGCCTAAATTAATTATAAATCATTAAATTTCCAAGCATAAAAATGCCTAAAGTAAGTAAAATATAAATATTAGGCATTCGGAAGTTGCATTTACAGACATTGCGATAGTAATCAGTATTCTATACAAGGTGTCAGTAATGTTACTGTAATGTTTGGTGAGACACACAAGCACCAGAATTGATTGCCGGACGTTGCAGGTTTAAATTATTTTGCAACAGGCATAATAATCCCTAACACGGGCTACTACTGTTTGGTTTCAGACGAAAAACAAAATGTATGAAAATGGAAGCAATTTTCCCAATAAGTTATCATCCATCCATCCATTTTTTCCCGCTTATCCGAGGTCGGGTCACGGGGGCAGCATAAGCAGGATAGTCCAGACGTCCCTCTCCTCGGCCACTTCGTCCAGCTATTCCCGGCGGATGCCGAGGCGTTCCCAGGCCAGCTGAAAGACATAGTCTCTCCAGCGTGTCCTGGGTCTTCCCAGAGGCCTCCTACCAGTTGGACAAGCCCTGAACACCTCCCCAGGAAGGCGTCCGGAAGGCATCCTAACCAGATAGCCGTGCCACCTCATCTGGCTGCTCTCAATGCGGAGGAGCAGCTGTTCTACTCCGAGTCTCTCCCGGATGACAGTGCTTCTCACCCTATCTCTAAGGGAGAGCCCAGCCACCCTGCGGAGAAAACTCATTTCGGCCGCTTGTACCCGCGATCTTGTCCTTTCGGTCACTACCCAAAGCTCATGACCATAGGTGAGGGTAAGAACGTAGATCAATCGGTAAATTGAGTGCCTTGCCTTTCGGCTCAGCTCTCTCTTCACCACGACAGATCGGTGCAGAGTCTGCATTACTGCAGACGCTGCACCGATCCGCCTGTCCATCTCACGTTCCATCCTTCCCTCACTCGTGAACAAGACCCGAGGTATTAAAACTCATCCCCGACCCGGACATGGCAGTCCACCCTTTTCCGGGCAAGAACCATGGACTCAGATTTGGAGGTGCTGATTCTCATCCCAGCCGCTTCACACTCAGCTGCGAACCGATCCAGTGAGAGTTGAAGGTCACTGCTCGATGAAGCCAGCAGGACCACATCATCTGCTAAAAGCAGAGATTGAATCCTGCGGCCACCAAACTGGAACCCCTCAACGCCCTGCCTGGGCCTAGAAATTCTGTCCGTGAAAGTAGTGAACAGAATCGGTGACAAAGAGAAGCCCTGGCGGAGTCCAACCCTCACTGGAAACGGGTCCGACTTATTATGATTAATTAATTGAAAATGAATGAATAATTAGTAATCCAGCCACCCTAAAGTATGTTTGATAGGTAATAATTATAGTTTCACACGCAGAAAACAATGAGAAATAAACATATGCAACAGATGAAATGTATAAATGAGTATTTAACATCAATTTGACTTTTATTGAACACTCTTGTTCGTAAAGAGAGGAAAGGGAGGATTTCTTGACACCTTCGATTGTTTGTGACAACTCTTGCAGCATTAGCTTCCACCATTTCTTCTTTCTTTGCCAATATGGAACTTATTGGTAATGCGGACTTCGCGTACATTTTGGTTTGTTACAAGTCCATTCTGGAATTCAATAGTTTCTCACCATCTTTAGCCAAGTGCTGGCCTTCGCAAATTTCTTTGGCCCCATGGTGGGTTACTTAGCAGTCACACTCAATTAAAAAAAGCTTTGTTTGAGTGTACGAATTGTCGCCAGATTGTTGTCAAATGGTAGGGAAAGTAGGCCATACAAAAAGGGAAGTTTGGCTGTGTTTGTACTGATGATATATGGTATACTGTAGGCCGCACGTTGGCTGAATGGATAGCATGTTGGCCTCACAGTCAGGAGGTTTCGGGTTCGAATCTCTGTTGGGCATCTCTGTGTGGAGTTTGCATGTTCTTCCCGTGCGTGCGTGGGTTTTCTCCGGGTACTCCGGTTTCCTCCCACATCCCAAAACATGCATGTTAGGTTACTGGTGACTCTAAATTGTCCGTTAAGAGTGTGAATGTGAGTGTGAATGGTTGTTTGTTTATATGTGCCCTGCGATTGACTGGCGAACAGTCCAGAGTGTACCCCGCCTCCCGCTCAAAGTCAGCTGGGATAGGCTGCAGCATCCCCTTGACCCTAATGAGGATAAGCGTATAGAAAATGAATGAATGGTATACTGTATGTTTTTGAGAGAGGGTTAGAATATTAACGACTGCCGTCAAACCACAATCGTTAGGTGTACCTAACAAAGTGGCCAGTCAGTGTCGCGGCACGAAAGCGAATGCTAATGAAAACATGTGAGGTTCTTAGATCTTTTGGAATGCAGCCTTTAATGATGGCAGCGACGGCGCCACGCTTTGCTAACCGAGGACGTCTGGCGCCTTTGACGGGACAGAGGAGCGGAGAGCAAGCGCATTGTGCGCGAGCAAACCCCCGTGGATTAATTTGAAGTGCTCACTGACTTGTGATTCCTTTTAATTAATGAGAGAATTAGCGGCTTTGTTGACGCCCTCCTGGAGGAAATGAGCTGGCGGCGAACAAAAGGAGGACACGTCTCTGCTGACATTTGGAGCAACTTTGCCAGCGCCTTTTGCCTGCCGGGGTTGGAAGATGCTGTGGAAGGAAAGGAGGCTAAACTGGGAGGTGTTTCCATGTGTGGAGAAAAAGTGTTGACGTTTGTTGCTGCTCCTGGAAAGATGTTGAAATAATTAACCATTAACTACTGGAGCAGTTTTCAGTGGGTTGTAGGTTTTTGCCTACATGTACTGTAGTAGGGATCTCCCGATCCGGTGACCGGCTTCCACCATGAGATCGGGCCAATCCGGTTGTCGTAAATGTGGGCCGCACTCCAACATGATAGGTGTGGTAAATGCGCTTCACAGCTGGTTGCCAGTCGGTTCCTGACACCCGGATGAAGAACACCACCATGCAGACTTGCAGTCAGCGGTGTATCGTGGTGAAGTTAGTTTGACGTTGGACGCTGGATATTTGGCTCTATAGTGACAGCGGTAGGTTTCTCTCGCTGTGCCCGGACTCCTCCGTCTTGGTGCCGGGAGCTCGCACAGGAGTGCCATCCTAACCACTGTTAGAGCCTAGCTGTTAACGGCCGCAGTCGATTAGTAGCCTAATTATTTCCAGACCTGACCGTGATAAGTGAATTGATTAAGTAGGATTCTTTATTTATAAACTGAATCTTTTCATAGTTACATAGAAAGCCTGTTTACATACTGTAGTTGTAAATATGTTTTTTTAAACATTAATAGAGAGCTCTACATTCAAAATAGCACCCTTATAGTCACTTTTCCGCGCTTCTACCCAATATAATCTATAATCAATATAATCTGGACACACACACTTAACCGCTGGGAAAGTTCCCTGTTGTTCTGGTTTTAGGAATAGGTCCTAGCATACCCCATCGACCATTGTGAGGACATTGTGAGGACAAGTGGCATAGAAATTGAATTACTAAGTATTTTGAAAAAAAACGTTAAAGAGCGAATTTGCACAATTTGAAGCACGAAGTGGCCAGTAATGCCGCGTTTTTTAGCGACTTTGTCAAGCTTCGGCGGGGAGGGAAGGACATAGTGTAGAGCTAAGGCTTGACGTCCTGTCATTCCCACACAGCTGCAGATATCTGGTAGAAAAGAACCGTTTTTCTGTGTGTTGGCATTCTGCCCACAATGAAGATTGCTCAGTTTAGAATGAGTGGTTGTGACCCATCCTTAACATAAACTCATGAAGGGAGGTGGAAACAGGAATGTGCCCCAGCAGGGGAATAATACCAGGGAACAGGAAAACTACAAACAAAGATGCGATGGAATGCATCCAACACACAGGTAACAGGACTCCCAGGAAAGTAAAGCAAAAACACAACACGGATGCTGACATGGCATGCATGTAGTACGAGTGAAAACAACACAGAATCAATGACATGCAGGTGCAGGTGGGAATGAAAGGGGTGTGTTCAACCAAATAGCAGTGTCTACTGATGACTTTACAAACTCAAAACTATTTCGTACAAACTTTTTTGTTTGTAGGATTTGGCAATCCTGTGAATGACTAAACTAATATTTAGTTTTTTAGAACTGCTTCACATCTGTGTGGCATGGACTCAACCAACTTGTGGCACCTTTCAGCTGTTATTCCTCTCCAACATTCTTTACCAAAATTCCACAATTCATCAACATTTCTTGGTTTTGCTTCACAAACAGCATTTTTGATGTCACCCCACAAGTTCTCCATTGGATTAAGGTCCGGGGATTGGGCTGCCCCCTCCATAACATAACAACATGACAAGATGTTGCTGTATTAATAGTGTGTTTGGGGTGATTGTCTTGTTGAAACAGTCATTTCAAGGCCTTTTTTTAACAGAGGGACTTTGCGGGGGATTCTTGTAAATAGATTACCTTCACACAGATGTCTTCTGTCACAGTACTTACAGGTAAATGCAGTCTGTCATTAGCCATTCTGGTCATTCTTCCATCCATTTTTGATAGTTCCGTTTTCTGTCATGTGTCTCCGTTTTTGCCCTCTATTTTAAAACATTGTAGATCAATTTAGCTGAACAACCAACAATATTTTGCACCACTTCATAAGTTTTCCCCTCTCCAATCAACTTTTTAATCAAGTTCTTGTGAACGATATCTTGAAAGACTCATTTTCCTCAGGCTTTTAAAGAGAAATGATGTTCAACAAGTGCTGGTTTCATCCTTAAATAGGGGTCACCTGATTAACATCAGATTTTTCACTAAATTAATCACTGATTGAATGCCACACTGCTATTTTTTTTTAACCCCCTTCCAACTAATTGCACAGACTTAAGAGCGTGCATATCATGAATGCTGGGTCTTATTTGTTTTTGGAGAATCTACTGCACCTACCGGTAACGTGTTTGCCATGTAGCAATAAAAATATACTAATAATCGTGATTAATCTGGTTAATCACATTGGACTGCTATTATTTTGAACACTACTGCACATTACATAAAAAAGAGTAAGAGGACACCCCTAACGGACTTCCTGGTTAGTCTCCTTCATGTTCCAGCTTTGTATGGACCCACCTGACCCCAAAGAAAGAGTAGTTAAAGAAAGAACATGCAAATATTTCAGGATGTTTTACCTGACAGGCCTCAACAGGAAGCACACAAATGTCACCTTGTGTGAGCTTGTGCACCAACCTCAAAAGACAAACATTAGCTTTACCCCTGCCCCCATCCCAACTCCACTGCAACCTGCTCGGGCCTGTCGAGCATGATGTACGTAGCGGCGGTATCTCCCTCCGCAGAGCTGCGATTGTTTTGATATTTTTATTAAGGCGTCCTCAATCATAAATCAAGGCGAGGCCGCGCCGCATCAGATTACATCCACCAAGTTATCGGACGCCTTCCACTTGGACTTCCTCCCACGTTTTGTGCGTTTCAGACATTAGCATGGCGTGGAATAGCATATACATACTATTATGTAAATATTTGTTCTCCGGCAAGCATCTGCTGTTTATCACAGCAATTGGACTTTCTGTGTATCGCTTCAAATCACCTCTCAGCGGACGTCATCATGTGATGTTATCTGCTGGCATTGTTTAAAGCCGCCGCGGCCGCGTCCATTTGCATCACAATAAGACTTTCCGCTCCCGAGCGGGGCAAGCGCTTGGGCACATTTTGCCGGCAAGTGAAGTTGCCACCGTGAGCACAACTGTCAGCCTCCCTCACAGGCTGCAGCTGCGATGTGTAATTCCTTTAACGCGAGGGCCATGCCGACATCCTTATCATTGCGCTAATGGCCTGCGCACGCCACCCTGCATCCGGCGAGCTCACACAGGGCAGCTGGTCATTCCTTTAATTTATTCAACTGGACCCGTGCCGGATCAGCCCGGGGACGCCGCCACGTGCTGACGTCCCGACGCAGCAGCCTTCGTCCTTCACAGGCTCCTTTGAGGGACCATTAGAGGCCTGAAAAATATCATCGCTCTCTGGACTGTATGGAGAATCGCCTCATTTAATCAATAAGTCGATCAATCAAGCGTTTGATGACACCGATGAATCATAATCCTTCATTTTAACAAGACGTCTTGGACATATATATGCTTCCAAGTTTTACGCCACTAGGTGACACCTTCATGTTCCCACTCAGGAGGGATGAGTAGTTTTATTTTATATGTGTGAATGCTTTTTCAGCATTCACACATATAAAAATGTACACCTTTCCATCTATTTATTCCTCGACTTTTTTCTTATTTCGCTTAATTTTTTGTCCTTTCAAGCATTCAATCATCCATTTTCTATACCGCTTATCCTCATTAGGGGTCGCGGGTATGCTGGAGCCTATCCCAGCTGACTTTGGACGGGAGACGGGGTACACCATTCAGTAATTTAAAATGGATTCTGTTACTTTTTAGTCGGACTGTGAAATAAATAGCTGGATACTGGACAGTGCAGGTGAAGTTTCCCAGATTTCCATGTCTTTTTGTAAGGGAATGATAAAGAACAATTCTTGGCAAATGCATTCACATATTATTTGACTAAAACACTTTATCTTGAATTGAATGGATGAAGAGGTTGAATTTGTTTGAATTTGTAATGAATTCTATCTATTAAAACACGATTCACATTAATTTGATACCTCATTCACTTCTCTAACCAAAGTATTAAAGAAGTTATTTGGCACCATCAGATTTATTGAAATTTCATCTGAATTTAGATATTAAAGCGAATGAATCTCCTACATACTGTAATATCTGCACAGACGCAATTAAAGCTGCAAGGAGGTGTTTGATCAAGACGCTTTTTATTGCGAGAAAGAGTATCACGTGAGCACATACGCCAGCACAACAGTGGCTCCCTCAACTGACTCCTAAACGACACTTTTATCTTGTCCTGGAATTAACTTTGGATGCGGTCCAACACTGAGGCTAAGTCCGATACCAAATTAAAGCAGAAAAAGTTATTTACCTAACTAACGTGTATGACTAAAAATACACCCAATACGCCAAATTAAACTGTTAGAAGGGTAATTTTAATGTCTTTAGCATTAAAATTGCTAAAAAAACGCACATGCATATGAAGCCGGCCGTATAGAAATCCGAGTATTTCCTAGTATCGATTATCGTTTTACTGGTGGAAACGAATTTTCCATTTTCCATGACTGGGTCATTAGGCTTGTTCTGCAGGGTGACTTCTGCTAGATTTTTTAAAAAATTCATTTGTTTTTGGTTTGCTACCATCTGTGAAATGGCTCAGATAGTAGATTGTTTGTCTCCCAACCTGACGGTTGCTGGTTCGATCCTAGTGTAATCAAAATATATTTCAAATTCTTCCATTTTTTTGTCCGCTAGCTACTGCCACATGTCTCAACTGCTTCAAAGCCTTTAAACATCATGTCGGCTATCCATCAGGACTTTTCTAACAAATCCCACTTTTTCCATACATCATTATTTTCTGTGATGTTTTTCCTGTTGGAAATGACAGGATCATTGTAATATCGCCCCCTATTGGTCGAAAATCTTTATACGTTCAACATAACATAACATTCTGCTTAGTCTGTGCATGGTGGCACGGCTCGGGGGGTCGTTTCCCAACCTGATGGTTGCTGGTTCAATCTTCAGTCTGTGAATAGTTTCAGCGCTAGGATATTTCAGCATTCACATGCAATTGCTGATGAAATTTCCTCATCTAGTTTTATTTATTTATTTTTTACTATTAAACTGTGACTTAAAACACTGCCTGCGGATCGTGTGGGACGATGCATTAAGTAGACGCTGTGGAACAGGTGTTCCCATAAAGCCTGCACACGCCAGGATGGCATATTGTAACAAACGTGGCAAAGGGGACGCTTGCACTTTTGGTGAAGGCGATGCTGCTGATGGAGTTGGCTCGCTCCTGCTGCTGCTCAGGTGGTTAAGTAGGTGGACCGTGAATGCGACCCATTTTGCATCCTTGTTGAGGGTCCTCGAGCAAGCCAAACGATTCGAAACACGAGTGTGAAGGACAAACGGCTTGTGTACCTGTATTGTCTCCTAACACTTCATTAGATGTCCAATAAAGACGCAGACATAAGAGCCTACCTGCTCCATGTGAACCGCCTGATTGATTCTCGCATGGACGTAATGTAAGAATCATTTTATATACGTATGCATAGCATTTCTAACAAATGTATCTTTATTATTGGTCTGTTTTAGACCAAACATCAGAAGTCCCATGAAGTTGATGGGCAGAGCATTGGGGAGAACTCGCCCTTCCCCTTCTGTGACCATGCCATGAAGCGGCACATCCCATAATACGTGTGTGTTGATAGGGTCGCAACACAACGTATGGCTCCCTCACTATGTCAGATGCTGTACTATGCTAGCCACCAAGTGGTAGTAATGACACAAAATACTCAGGTATTACCTTACATTACATTACCTTAACACCGCACGAAGTCAGCCATGGCATCTCCGACATGTTAGAGTGAAAAAACGCTCTCCTCCCATTCTGTGTGCAAGTGGTACATTTTTGTGGTAGAGTATCATTAATCATTAATTTCTGAGGGGTCAATAACGGAACCACAATATGTACAGTACGTAGTGTTTGGATCATCAGGACATTTATGAATAATTTAAAATTCCAGGTGAAAAAAAATGACTTTTCCGAGGACCTTTTACAGCTTATCATGTATCTTACTATTTGTCTATATTTATTTGAAAATTGTATTCCCTCCGTGAAGGAGTTTCAGTAGTACAACAATGAATATAACACACATCATAACAATATTATATTTGTGTGCAAAAGGGCGAGGCCGCTGCTCATCCTCAGGCAGCTGCGTAAAGCGTTGTGGACAATAGCGTGAGGTGCGGGGACAGTGTCGGCCACTTTGGATCATGTCAGCGCTCGCGCTCAGACGCCATCGCCACGGTGCTCCCTTGTCACCAATCACATCCTTTTAAAGCGCACAGGGAGCCCCCACCCCACCCACACAACACATCCCCCAACACCCACCATTATCTGTCAGTGCTGCTTAAATAATGTCATTAATGACTTAATTAACATTTCCATAATCTATTTTAATAAATCCAAGGCGGCATAATGAGCTTTTGGAAGCTGCGGGCGACGGCGGGGTATAAAAAGCAAAAGAGCGGCGGAGGAGTAGAGGCCGCATGTTGTGTGACAGCTCCAGCCTGACTAATGTCATGTGACTGGGCGAATGTGTCCAATGACGGCAGGATCATCTTGGGCGGGTTCAACATGCTGCAAAGAAGTCAGAGCACCGCTGATGTGGATAACGACACTTGTGTATTATTACCTCTGCCAAGGCTAAGCTCTGTTTGGTTGTCTGTGGAGGGATAAAAATGGAATTTCATCAGATCACATGTCCGAGTACAGAGCAGGGGTGTCCGGGAGCCATTTGCAGCTCGTGGATGTTTTTTTTTTTTGTATTGGCCCACGGCACATTCTAAATATATAATTTAATGAAAGACTGAAGTCAAAATATTAACAGAAAAAAGTTCTACTTGAACTTGAAAAAGACATCGATTTAAAAGAATAACGTCCTAATGTGTGAGAAAATAATCTCATTTGAAATATTAAATTAAACATTATGTATTAAATTAAAAAATTTAACTATTTTTAAAACTTGTAATACTATTTAATTCGTTTTTTTAAATTTTCTCATAACTATGAGAAAAAAATTTACATGAAAAAAGTTGGAAAAAAAACCCAGACACCCTCTGAAATTGAACAATTGTGTGCAGGGGGGTGGGCACGGTGTTGGTGTGTGTGCGTGCTTCTGTTTATTTGTTTTAATTTACTAATTTTAATTAATTAATTTTTTTAATATCGGTAAGCGAGGGTTGGCTCCCTGGGGATGGGTGGTGAAGTTGGGGGCAGGCTCTCCCGGTCGCGTGCGGATTTCTTTCCATTTGATGAGGGGCAGCTCTGGGCCCGCTGATATGTGTCCAACATTAAACCACCCCCCATTAATAATGAATTACTAACTAGTAATTACCTATTTTTGGTTCCCCTCGCAGTCAAGGGAGCTCGGAATTGTCCTGACCTTTCTCGTTTATATGGCACGCCTGGCCAATAACACTCATCATAAATAAATTGAAAAATGTACAATTAATCCATGTGATCGGTTCAGTTCTGGATGATCGGAATCAGCAGCATAAAACCCTGATCGGAGCATTCCTAAATCTAGAGAAAAAATGCCATTTTTGAGAATTAACTTGCAATATTTTGAGTAAAAATACTGTAATTTTAGTTCATAGAGTTGAAATATTAAAGAAATATGGGTTTTTTTTAAGTTGTAATATCGTGTGAAATGAACAAAACAAAATAAAGTCGTACTGTAATTTTGGGAAAATTAGGTTAGGGAAAAAGTTATTATGGGAATAAAGTCGTAATGAAAATGAATGAACATTATTTATGAAGAAAGTTGAAATATTTGAAAAATAAAATTAAAAATTGTAAAAAAAAAAAAACGCTGCACCCTTTCATTTTTTCACTATGCGATACTCGTCGGAAAAAGTTTGGACACCCCTGGTATAGAGTATATACCGTGTGACCTTTGACACAGGTGGTTCATAGAGACGTCTGCTACATGACTGGTGCAGCAGAAACGTTGGCGGGGGTCTTATTAGGAGGGGTGGGCTTCACATAGTCTGGCATTGAGTGCCAGCGTCCTGCTGCCCCCTGTCAGGCTGCATCCCTCTCACCCCTAGGGGGGTGGAAGTACCTTCCCTCCTTGCTTGCCTCCAGACCGAACAGTACTTCCATTGACCTTTTATTGTTGTGTGGTGTCATGTGACTGCAACATGTTTGCATCATCTCCTAGCAAAGAGGCCTATCAACGCTGTTGATCAGTTGCCATGGTGATGGCATCACTGAAATAGTTTAAAGTGTCTTGATCTATGTATGTCATATCATTTATCACAAGGATTTATCGTTGACTATGCTGTTTTTATTTTTGTATTTATTTTTAAATGATTCAAAATAATTCACTAATTATATTTACTGAGTTATTTTTTGTTTAGTTCCTTTTCCATTTATTGTGTATTTCTCCATGGAGTTTTTAAATGATTTCTCTAATTTGAGTTAATTAGCAAGCAGTCAAAAAAAAGCACAGGTCAGTTAAGTAAGCTGATTAATTAGATTAGAAATTCTTCTTGTCCTTTCGGCTTATCCCTTCATGCGCGCCGCAGCGAATCAATTGCCTTCATCTAACCCTGTCTTCTGGATCCTCTTCTCTCGCACCAACTACCTTCATGTCCTCTTTTACTACATCCATAAACCTCCTCTTTGGTCTTTCTCCTATTCAACATCCTTCTACCAATATATTCGCCATCTCAGTCTGGCCCCTCTGACTTTTATCTCCAAAACCTCTAACATGTGCTGTCCCTCCGATGTTCTCATTCCAAATCCTGTCCATCTTGGTCACACCCAAAGAGAACCTCAGCATCTTCATCTCTGCTACCTCCAGCTCTGCCTCCTGTTTTTTCCTCAGCAGCACTGTCTCTAAACCAAACAACATGGCTGGTCTCACCGCATTTTTGTACACCTTTTTTTTCATTTCATCAGAAACTGTTACGGTATCGCTGTGGCATGGTGAAACGACCCCGGGGATGAAGCGAGCAGGACGTCAGACAGGTAAGGTTTGCTGGAATCTTTTAATAATAATGCTGCAAAGCAGTGGCAGGAACAAAACAACGATACGACAGGAGGAAAAAAGTAACACAAGACAATGAGCCGACGCTCGACTGGCGCACGCACCTGAACATAAGTAGCAGGAAAAACAGGTGCACGAAATTAACTGAGTTAAGAAATTAGGAAACGCCCCAGAAACACATGAAAACCAAAACTGTCACGATGACAACAGATCGTGACAGAAACTCTTCTATCGCAAATCACAACTGAAATATACGTATATTTAATAATCCCATATATATGTATATTTCATTTGTATTATACACTTGATTTATTTTCCTCTACATAGTTTATATTACTGTAATTTAATATATTCTTTAAAATTCAATTTAATTGGTAAGCACAAAAAAGCCAAATTAAGTAAATTGATTAATTTGATCAGAAATATGGCTTCATATTTTTTAATCCTCATCACAAGTGACACCTCAATGAACACTCGAGTCACTCACTGTACACACAACACATGAAGTACATAAGCAATACAGTAATCAAATTATTAAATACAATAATTCATCCTTGATAATGCTTTGTTTAATTTTTTTGCATTCATTTAAAACATGAAAAATAATAGTGATTCGATTTGACTTTCTTTATATGTATATAATACATATATTATTATTCATACATGTATTGTTTATTTATTCCATTTAATTTATAGATAATTAACAATAATGTAATTTTTTTTTACCAATTTAATACATATTTTTTAAATTAAAGTTAATTGGCATGCACTCAAGAAAAATCCAGACCAAGGGAAATGATAAATTAGAATAGAAATATATTTTTGGAATATTTTTGAAATTGCTTCTTAAAAATTATTTTCCTTAATTAATGTTAATTGGCAAGCAGTCTAAAAAGCCCAGTTCAAATAAATTGATTGATTCATTATATCAAACAATTCTTTAAGTGGTCAGAAAGTTGATTGGTTTAGTATTCTGCAGCCCGGGTTGACTTTTTGTAATCTGATTACTTGCGTGAGCGGATCTTGTTCATGCCAGGACTTAAATTCATGACTTACAAGTTAGATGCTAATACAAGCAGACTGGTCATTCGCTAATGGCTCACATTTACTGCCGGCATCGTTCCAATTAGCAATAACGAAATGGGAAACGTGGGGCGGAGGAGGGCGTTTCTGGAGAGGTTGGGGGAGTTGGGGAGCACGCTTTTTGTTCTCAAAAGTCTTGAAAAGACTTCAATGTTGTCATTAACATGAGTATTCATCATTACTATTAAATAACATACTCACTTGATAAGGAGGACCTTTGCCAGCACACCAAAGGAGGCGGCGATCACTTTGAAGTTGGCGTGGGGAGGAGAAGTGGGGGTGGGGGGTGGGGGGTGTGTGCTGAACGCGGTCATCATGTAGTGGACTGCGTAGGGCATCACCCTCAGTAGAACGCACACAGTAGCTAGCACCACGGAGGACAGCTGCGGAGCTGGTACAAACTTACAAGTAGACACCCCTCGGACTGGCGCGCTAATTGGCCAATTGCACAGCCTTAAGAGTGTGCATATCATGAATGCTGGGTCTTGTTTGTTTTCTGAGAATCTACTGCACCTACTGGTAACTTGTTTTCCCTGTAGCAATAAAAATATACCAATAAAAGTTATTAATCTGATTCATCAAATTGAACTGCTATTATTTTAAACAATCCTTTATATTTTGACAAAGCCCAGCGTAGTCATTACTGGTACATTTACTTTGTCAGTAGACATAAGAAGCATAATAATAGAAGATTTATTTTTACATGATCTTTTAGTTACTTTGGGAAAATCCAGGTTAATACTAACTTGTTTATATTTTCAGAAGCTTACTTTGCACTGAACAGGAAGTCACTCTGTGTGCGTCAGCTTAGCGACAATGATGAAGTTAACAATACTACAACACAGAAATTACCCTTTCGGCTTTCACATTGTATGTCGCCAAAAGCTGATACGTCAACTAGTAAGAATGCGGTGGCCCGGGACTTAAGCGTGGTTCTACTGTAATCGAACACCCGTAATTCCTAATACAATGGAACCTCAATTTTCACTTCTTACAGGTCAGACGAAAACCAAATGTTGGAAGTAATGTGAATCCAATTAATGTGTTCCAGACATCCACAGATATTAACAAAAAACTATATATTCATAACAATGCACAATATTTATAAATGACAAATGGCTGGAACTCATTGTTGATGCAGACTTCTTTGGCCCCGTGGTGGGTTATTTAGCAGCCACATTCAATTTTAAAACTACACAATTAAAGAGTCAGCAAGGCGAAGGGTGTTTTGTTGGGGCGCTCTGCTTCAACAGTCAAAGGGTCCAGCTTGTGATGTGCAATACTGTACTAAAACCAAGGCAGCGTATAATTTTGAGTGCCAATTTCCAATGCAAAACTGGGGAGTGTGAAATCAAAAGCAATGTTTTCCATTGGAAATAACGCATATCTAATGAATTCCTTACAAACACCCAAAAATATGAACAAAAAAAATACATTTTCATTGAAAATAATTGTAGTTTTACATGCAGAAAAAATGCAAAGAATTATGGATGGAACTTAAAGTGGATGCAGACTTCCATTTCTCTCCTTATTTATCAAATTGCTGCTGCGCCCAACGTTCTGGGGCCACGTGGCGGGTTATTTAGCAGTGGACCTCATTTAAAAAATCACAATTAGTGAGTAAGCAACGCATTTTGTATGGGCGCTTGGGCAAATAATCTTGTTTTTTACATGCAATATTGGACGTTAACCGGGACAATGTAAAATTTCCAACAAAATCCAAATCATATGAACACTGGGGTGTACCAAAACATTGGTTTGACTGTATCACAATATGCTTTCACTTACGTGTGCCTAAACCGAATACTAGACCCACTACTGGTCTAGACCAAATAGGCCTGATTTGAGTCATTGTATCAGCGGAACCAAACACCACTGGTTGACTGCAGAAGAAGAATGAGGCGTGATTGAAAGCACATGTACAAATACTACCAAAAAACAAACATCTGATACATTTTAGGTGAGGACAAATACTACGTTTGTTGTTGCGTGATCATAAATTCCAACAGCACGTCCACATGCTAACATTGCAATAAAAAGCCAGCGTTAAAAATCCCAGTGTGTTAATTAGATGCTGGTGTTTTATGACTTTGACCTTTAAACACTAAACTAATCAATCAATACGGGAGGGAGGCGGCCTATTGGGAATATTTAGATATGCAGATTCCGAAAGTAGGGCACAATTTATCCCAACACAATCATTATTAATCGCCGGACAGTCAACCCAAATACATTTTCTGCATATTTTCCACATTATATCCTCTCTCTTGCCCTCGCTCGCTCTCTCTGCACAAGTAACCGCTAGCACAGATACCTGGCTGTTATTAATCAGCTGCCGGCGCTGTAGCGCTGCGGCGTATCAGACAATACAGTATCATTAAAAGTTCTGGTCAACCGTGTTTGACCCTCCTGGCTAACAGAAGTACAGCAATCCCTCGCTTATCACTTGTGTTACGAGAATTTCAGCCAAGTAGGATTCCTTATTTATACATTAAGAGCATAGAAATCCTGTTTTTAACATTATTAGAGCCTTTTAGACATGCAATAACACCCCTATAGTCACCTTTACACACTTGTTACCGAAAATAGTAGACATTATACGAGAAAAAAAGACATATTAGAATAAAGCATAAAACCTTGACGCACCGATCAAGGTTTTATGCTGCCGATACCGATCATCCATGAGTGAAATCAGCCGATACGAATACCAATCTCACGGATTAACTTTATATTTTTTATCTGTTTGTGTTTAAAATACCTTAAAAAATTCTGACTGGATTTGGATGAAATGTTCAGGAATTGTCGAAAACAGGTAATGGAAAAACTGATGACATTTTGGGGGTCATCCGGATCGCCGACTGGATTTTTTAAAAAGGATTCTTTAACATTCATTAACTCAGTGGTTCCCAAACTTTTTTTGCAGCGCCCCCCTTTTGGAGATAAAAGTATTTTCAACCCCCCACCCCCCCAAAAAACGTTAATAATAAATAGTGTTATAGTGTTTGTGGTAGATTTTTTTTCACATTGAAAAAAATCAGATACAGGTCACATACTGTATAAGCAAAAAAAACTGAATTGAATTGTGAAAACAGCCTTAGGCCAGTGGTTCATAAACATTTTTAGCAGCGCCCCCCTGTGGAGATAAAATTACTTTCTGTGCCCCCCCCCAAAAAAAAATACGGTAATAATGAAACGTGTTCGTGGTAGCCCCGAGTCCCCCACCCATCATAACGCCGGTGCGCCCCCAGTTTGAAAACCACTGCCTTAAGCAAATATTTTCTTTTCAAACAAGATTCGGATACTAAAATGTCCCATACCAGCTCTTCATGAAATCAAAACTGTGATCATTTTGATACTTCAAGAATATAATTATGTCCTTTGTTTTTTCTGATGTTGTATATTAGGTATACCAATATACTTCATGGTTTAATATAAATCAATAAATGACTATAATGTCTTGTATTCTTTATGCTATGATTTGAAATACCGTATGTTTTCAAATTAAAACAAAAAATAAAAAACAGACACACGATTTGGACATAGTATTGAATCGGGGTTAGATGGAGGCAATTGGACATGTTCGAACCATCTCAGTCTGGCCTCTCTGATTTTATCTCCAAAACTTCTAACATCTGCTGTCCCTTTGATGTGCTCATTCCTGATCCTGTCCATCCTGGTCACACCCAAATATATATACGTATCATGTCCCTCATATAGAGGGTTGTGTCAGGAAGGGCATCCGACGTAGAACTCTAAACATGCGAATCAAACAGAACAAAAGGATTCGCCGTGGCGGCCCCTGATGGGATAAGCAGCGATAAGCCAAAAGGAAAAGAAGAAGATTGAATTGGTTGTATCGCACAGCAACAAAAGACACACACCGCAGCAGACTTCACTTCCGCAAGCACACAGAAATGCGAGTGATGTCATCGTTTGCCGCATGCACGTCACTTTCCAGATGCATTTGTTTGGTAATGTGAACCACCACATAAAAAAGTCGGATTTTAGAGAAAAAATTGGGAATCATGAATCATGTCCCGTCAAGTAAATAAATATACTTTTGTTTGCTACGGAGCAGAAGGATGTAACCAAGGAAGAGTGCCGTTTTTAATCAAACTAACTAATGAAATGTCGCATAAAAGGTGTTTACGCTCAAACCGCTTCTCCAATCTCCGTTTCCCTTGAACTGCCTCTCAACCTTTTCATTCCGACACTCAGCACATCCACCACGAGGTGCGAGGCAATTAAAATCTATCTGGGTTGGCTAACAAGCACTTAGCATCAGTGCACATCCAGCAAAGTCTATCAAGTGCCGGGGAGGGGGAAAAAAAGCTTGATGGGCCCCTCCCTTGAGGGTGATTGACGAGCACCATCAGGCCCTCGCTCATTAGACTCCCGATGCCCCCATCCAGGCGGGGGAGGTGCTGATTTTTTTTTTTTCCGGCGATAAGTCAACACGCCAATATCAGGGGTGTCCCGTAAAGAAATGGAATTGGGCGTGATGACATCTCGGCACGCCATTTTTGCCTTGAAAAGGCACTCCGGGACCGGAGTGTGAACGCTCAGGGTCCCAGCCACTCATCGTCATCGGCCGCAAAGGTCCGCTAATTAGTCTGCTGCTTAACCTCTCGTAAGGAGCGTGTGAACAGAGCGCACGTGTCAGACTGAAAGGTTAAACGCGCTTTATTGGGAAATGATTTAGGAGCAGACTTCTGGTGTCTGAGAGCGACTGGGAACGTGCGATTCCTCCTTAGAGACACACTAGCAAGAAACACAACTCGGCATGTAAATGTAAACATGTTGTGCGGCGGCCATGATGGAGTGGGCATGGACGGAAGTCATTTATCTCCTGATGCTTTGCAGCAGGGGTGTCCAAACTTTTTCCACCGGGGGCCACACAATACTTGGCTTTATGATGTACCCACCTTTACACATTTATAAAAAAATATGTCACATTTCTTCTTACATAATCCTCTGATTTTCTCCTCATAATATTGTGACTTTATTCCCATAATATTATGACTTCAAACATTTTTTCTTTATTATTTCAGCTTTATGGTACTAAAATTATATTATTTTTGTTCATAATATTAGGACTTTATTTTCATAAATTTGTGATTTTTTTTTGTTGCTAGAATACAACTTTTTTCTCACTAGACTTTATTTTTGCTAAATTACAGCAGTTTTTTCATATATCTTTTTCTTAAATATTTTTCATAAATGACTTTCTTGTAATATTGTGACTTTATTCACATAATATTATGATTTGAAGCAGGGTTCCCCAAACTACGGCCCACGCCTCCACATTTGACCCGCCCCTTGAGCAATACCAGAGACGCATTATGATTTTTTTGTTCAGACTGGCCACACGAACGAGACTGGCCTTGTCTAGACGTGGCCATATTTCTTGCAAACGGGAGATATTTTTCAGCGTTTTGCCCTGTCATTCACACGTACCCATTTTTTTCTCATTAAAACAAAGGTTTCTAAGGTTTCATCACTCTACGCACGTCGCTCACACACATACCTCGAGCAGCTCTCGCCTTTGTTTGATAGCGGGTGCACTCCTCACCTGCTTGGCGTCTGACGCAAAATCACATGGCGCCATGTTTGACGAGATGGAAGTACTTGGCGAGGAAGCAGAGCTGTCCAACTCCAAATCATTTGTTTTGATGCCAGAAGACATTGCGGTAGTGGTGGGGGAGTATAAAGAACAAGTCTCCCAAATCCGCTCCTGTGTCCGTTATCCACTGCCAGGCAATATTTGCTTCATATTTGCTTAGAAGCGTCGTTTACTTAATTCTCCGGATTGTTCAAAAATGGCCTCGCGCAGTTCAGGGACATGTTGTACTAACATCCTACATTATGGTTGGGATAATCCAAACCACCAGCCTAGAGACCTGACAGCAGCGTCACAGGAACAGGTGAGATATCTGGTGTCTACACCTCCCTGGTATCAGTTATTCCAAAAGTACCACTTTTTAAACCGTCAAAGCATGAAATAGAAACACAAGCTCCACATCTGCTCTCTAGCAAGTAAACACAAGCACGTGAAGCCATAACGTTACAAAAGATCTGCACTGTGTGCTACCACGGCACAAATAAGCATAAATAAAGTGACCGAGCTGCTCACTTACCTTTCAATTATCCGTCGCACGCATTCTGGGCTCAGCATCTGCATTTAGATACATAAGATTGTGCCCAACATCTTTTAACAAAACCCGACCAACCTTATCGCTATGATGGTATTGGTATGCCTCGGAGCTTCTAAGATTGTTCATAGCCTCGCCATCTGCAGCAGTAGAGTAGAGAAAGTATCTGAAAATGCTACCATAGGTGATGTTTGGCCACTTTTTCAATTTTAGTAGGCAACGGAATTGTTACATCGTCTCGTTTAAGACATGACAGCTGCTGTTGCCACATGTTTATGTAGTTATCGAGCCAAAAGGTGGAATTGCGCGCTCGGTTCAACAGTTGTAATGTAAACAAACGCCGGTTCCGGTCTATACCGGAAGTTTCGCACATAATTCACGAAAGGCTCATGGGGGCTGGGAAAAAGGTGGATACAAGCATGTTTTTTGTGAAGAACCCAGAGGGGGTTACTTGGTTATTATTTATTTCAGAAATTGTGTTATTTATTTCATTAATAGTGATAATATTTATATATGACTTTTTTCCTGTGAAGATTCCATAAAGGGTTTTTTTTTTACATTTTTTTATGTGTGGCTTACTGGAAAACAATACAGAAAATGTTTACATTTAAACTTTTTCTGTTACGAACTGACCCCCGCTCCCCATCAGAAAAGGGTAAAGCTTCCACTTGAAAAAGCTAGGGGACCCCTGATTGAAAGAAACATTTAAAAAATATATTTTAACTCTATTGTGCTAAAATGCAAAACAATGCTCTCTGTTTACCGATCGATCTACGTTCCCACCCTCACCTATGGCCTGGGAACGCCTTGGTGTCCTCCCGATGGAGCTGGAAGAGGTCGCTGGAGACCGGGAAGTCTGGACTTCCCTACTGAAGCTGCTGCCCCCGCGACCCGGACCCGGATAAGCGGAGGAAAATGGAATGGAAATGGAACTAAAATGAAAATTTTTTCCCTTCTTGATATTCCAAGTTTATTTCCTGTAAAATTGTGACTTTTTTTCTTGCTAGAATACAAGTTTTTTCTCTTAATATTTGACTTTTTTTCTGGTAAAATTACAACTTTTTGCCACAATTTGCTGTTGTTTTTCAATTTTTTTTCTTTTCTTCTTAACAATTTCACGAATGATCTTCTTGTAATATTATGACGTTATTCCCATAATAATTTTATTTGATTTTGATTATATTAAGACATTACTCCCATTTTGTATAATAACATAAAAATAAAACATTTTGGCAATATTTTTCCTCATATTAGTAGTTTATTCTTGTAAAAAACCTTTTGATCTTAATACTTTGACTTTATCCGTGTAAAATGACTTCTGTTTTTCCAATTTTTGTTGTCAAATGTTAAACTATTGCAACTGTCTGCTTTATTCTTTATTCCTATATTTTTCCCTAATTCTCATAACATTATAACTCCTTCCGCAACCTAATGTTCCAAAAATTCCACATTTGTTGTTTTTGTTTGTTTCTCATAGTATTACACTTTTTAAACAATAACTTTTCTTTTCTTTAATAATCCAACTTCATGCTACTAAAAAGTCATTATTATATTACATGTTGTTGTAAAATTAGGACTTTTTCTTGTGAAATAACAACTTTTTAAACTTAATATTTTGACTTTCTTTTTGTAATCTGTACTACTATTTTTCCCAGTTTTTACTGTTGTTATTACAAAAAAATTATTGTTGAATTATATGTAGAGAATGTGTCGCGGGCCGCACTTTGAACACCCCTGCTTTACATGCCCAAAGCGGGCCCGGAGAGTTCCTAGTGGGACTGACGAGAGCTGCGGTGTTGTTGTCTGCACCTGTGCGTTCCTGCCAGTCTTGTCACGTTTTTGCTTGGCGGACTTAGACTTGCCCGCTGGTTCCACCGCCTGTTTCTCGCCGGCCCGTCTGTCAGCAGAGACTCACGGTTGGCTTTCCAGGACATGTCCGAACAAAGGAAGTCATCAGTGTTCGCTTTCATGTTTGTTTGATTAAGCTCTTTTACCTTTGGCACGTGAACACGACCCTTCTGTCCCCAGGCAGAACATTATTATCTCTTCTACGCTGCACTTTAGACAATTAAAAATAGTGCAAAGCTCCACCGAGGCCAAAGGAGTTTCATTGTATTTTCTTTGGTTTGTAGATTTGTTAGCTGGAAACTAACTACCTACCGAACTACCGGCAGTTTTCCGCCCATTAATGACCACGACTAGAATAACTTGTCTTAGCTAGCAGCTTCTTCTTCTTCTGCTTTTCCTTTTGCCTTATCCCTTCAGAGGTCGCCACAGCGAATCAATTGCCTCCATCTAACCCTGTCTTCGGTATCCTCTTCTCTTGCGCCAACTACCTTCATGTCCTCTTTCACTACATCCATAAACCTCCTCTTTGGTCTTCCTCTAGGCCTCCTGCCTGGAAGTTCAAAACTCAGCATCCTTCTACCAATATATTCATTATCTCCCCTCTGGACATGTCTGAACCATCTCAGTCTGGCCTCTCTGACTTTATCTCCAAAACCTCTAACATGTGCTGTCCCTCTGATGTGCTCATTCCTGATCCTGTCCATCCTGGTCATACCCAAAGAGAAACTCAGTATCTTCATTTCCGCTACCTCCAGCTCTGCCTCCTGTCTTCTCAGTGGCACTGTCTCTAGACCAAACAACATCGCTGATCTCACCACAGTTTTGTACTAAAGGTCATCGTCCGTTAACCAGGAAGTAAGCTGTTGGCTAGCAGCTTACTTCCTGGTTAATGGACGATGACTTTTCTTCCTATTGAACTAACATTAGCATTCACTCTGCAGGCGCACACTAAACTACAAGGCTTTGGACAATTAAAGTCATGGCCCGTGCTCGGAGGTGTCTGATTGCGGTAGTTACGACGCGTGTCGCCAGGATCCAAATTGAACCTTTCACAAAAAAAACGTCAGGCATCATTGTACATTATGAGAAATGATTCCGCCTGGGCGGGTGGCGCGATGAGGGATGGGAATTCTGAGCAAACTCTTGAGATATTCCAAGTATTTATGTAAAGTTAAACACAATACGTTTACACAGTGAGGCCTGACAAGCCTGGTATTGATTAACTGATCGGGATTTATCCCGAAAGCAGCCTGGGAGTATTTACTCATCAAACGCTGCATTTGAGGCTCCTGGAAAGTCAAAGGAAAACTGACCTCCAAGTGTTCCAGTTGAACGTAAACAAACAAACTGATAAGCCAAACTCAATCTGTTGTAAGTGTTCAGTAATACAAGAGAGTGCCCCCTATGGGTGTGGAGGACCAATCTGTGCAAGGTAATGTGACGTCTTAGGTTAAAAAAAAAACAACAAGATCAGGGGTGCCCAAAATCCGTTTGCAGTTTGGGCCTGTTTTTTTATTAGCCTTTGGCGCATTCTAAAAATATAATTTTGCCATAAAACTAAAAACAATGGAGAAATAGAGAGAAAAAAATAATTTTGTACTGTTATGAGGCAAAAAAATGAGTTGAAATATTGGGGGAAAAATAGAAACATTTTCAAAGTTGTACTATAAAGAAACAAACATAACAAAATACGGGTGTTATTTTTGGAAGATTAGACTGGGGAAAAAGTTATTATAATACGAGACTAAAGTCAAAAAGTACCACTCCCCTTTTTCTTGAAATATATATAACTTCTTAGCATGTTCACAAAATATTCAAGTGGTCCTTGCATTCAAGAGGATGCAGAAGACAGAGTTGGATGGAGGCAATTGTTTAGCTGTGACGACCCCTGAAGGCGACTCAGTCTTGTTTGTGAGATTTTAAAAACGGACAAAAGCAACCGCCAGAAGACAGTATTTATGTGGCTCTAAACTTTTCCAACAAGGGCCACATAGTGAAAAATTGAAGGATGCAACTTTACAACTTTGATATTTTGTAAAGCAACACGTAGAAATATGCTAAGATAAACATATTGGCTTTGTGATGTGATGTAAAAAAATATTATATTAGTGTCAACTTCACCATTTACTCCTTTTTCCGCATTTTTTTGTTGTTTTTTCCAAACATTTCAACTTTCTTTTTAAATAATTTTTCACATAATATCATGACTCGATTCCTATAAAATAATAACTTTTGACCCAAACTAACTTTCCAGATTTTTTTTTGCTGTGTTTTTCAGAATATTACGACTTAAAAAATACAAAAATAAAAATAAAAAACTCCACGCTACTAAAATTACATATTTTTCCTCATAATATTACCAGGTCATTCTTTTTTAAAAAAAAATTTAATTTTTTTTTTTTTTTTTTTTTTTTTTTTTTAAATTTTTTTTTTTTTTTTATTTTATCTTGTTTATTTTTAAATTTCCAACCGTTTCTTCTTATAAATTACGACTTTTTTCTTTTCATATGTTGACTTTATTTTCCTAACAAAACTTTTCCAAAAATGACAAAACAGGTTTTTTTTTCGTATTTTAGTACTTTTTTGTTAGATTGCAATTTATTCTCTTAAGATTCTCACTCTTTTCTGCATTATTACTTTAATTAGTGTAGTTTAGTTTTTTTAATTAGTAATTATTAAATTACTGCATGTTTTTTCTTTTTTTGTTCTTTTATAGCGGGCCCAAAAAAAACAGCCGCGGGCCGCAAATTGCCGCCAGACCGCACTTTGGGCATAGCTGCTACATTACATTATAAGTAAAATAAAATTTAAAAAAGCTGCAGACTGATTTTGCATGTGGTTAAACTGCTGTCAAAGTTTCACATAGCACAAAGAAATTAAAAAAGGCAAACATTAAAGTTGTCACAAGCCTTAAAAATATTCCCCACAAAAAGAATAATAATAAAAAAATGCTTGGGGCTGTAAATGCTGGAGCCAATAAATAACTCCATCACATTTTTCATTTCACCACGGTGCTGAACAAACAGGAATCTGTGATTAACAGTTTTAATTAGGATTCTAACCTGACAAATTCTCAGAGCGTGCCTAAAGGAAAATAAATCACAAGCCTGAGCTCACAGGAACATCACATGGGGCTGACTTTCTTTAACTTTACATACCTTTCAGCCCTCGGGGTCATCTTCATATGTCTCTCAGCTTTTAAAACATAACTGGTCGGCTTTTTCCACCGATGACCGCATACTATTATCGCAGGAGCACTGAGGATTGAACCAGCAATCTTCAGTTCGGGAGACTTGACCACTTTTATAATTATCATTTTAATTACAGTTATCCGAAAAACTCACAACGAGTTTATCAACCCACTGGAAATTGCAGGAGGTCTGTCTTACAAACAACACTCAAGAGGTAGTTAGGAAATATACATTACAAATACAAGTTCAAAAAACCAAACAGCAGCTATTTTAACATAGACCCATAATGCATTGCTGCCAGATGAGCAGTTCATTGGAGCACAAGAACAGGATGGCGCTGCAATGCTGCCTCTGTTCACCTGTTCTGGAGGCTGACGTCATTGCAGCGCCCCAATGAATGCTTTGCTCTGGGTGATGGGACTTTAAAAGAGCAGTATTTTTTATTTGACTCTCCTATTTGCACGTTTGCCAGGTAAAGCTTCTGCGTGTTAATTTGCTGTGTGATGAATTTTGTGGTGTAGTGTTTAGTAAGATGACTGTTAAGCCACAGAGTTTGAGGAAAAAGTAGCGTCTTATTTACTGGGATTTTTTGTAACCTTTTTCCCAGTTGACCTGTACACACATTAGCATGTTGGTTAGCTTGTGCAATTTACTGCATGGCGCTTCCTACACCGACGTGCCTTTTAAAATGTGGCAAAAGTATTCATCAGCAAAAAGCGATAAAATCAGTGATTATTTACCACCAATGATGCTAATGTATTTTCCCCTGGCGTTTTATTTCTCGCACGATGCAGTGATGATGTGACGCTGGCGATGCATTTCAGCCTAATGAGCTGAGACCACGGTGAATTAGCAGCTTCTAAACTGATACATTGCTCGTCTTGCCACTGGCGTCCCCGCCGGGAGGCCACCCTCCCAGCTACCGGCGGGCCACCACTGGGAGGAAGCACGTCTGTTGTCACACTGCTAAAACAAGGTGCTTATTTGTATGATTTTAATTTGTTTCTCACTCAAGGTCATTGATTAGAACTAGCAGCTTATTTTCTCTGCAAGAGGAGACCAAAATCAAATCTTCTAATCACAGCAAAGGAAAGGAATAGTGTTCTTAATTCCAGTGTGGAAGGCACATAATCCAAGCAAGAACTCGACGATGTTGTTATATAATTTGCATAACCGGCCGTGACGCTTGTGGAATGGATGCTACGGGAGAGAGGAATAACGTTGTGGGGCATAAAAACTGAGTAAAAAAACAGTAATAGGAAAACAGATATGTTTAGAAATGCAAATAAACGTCTCATGCTTCTTTTTGTCGTCTCATGTAAAGGTCACAGACGAGACTGAGCCGCCAAAAGAGCGATACGCGCTTTCATGTCGGTGTTTCCAAAAGTGTCCCACAAGGTCAGAAGTGACCAAAAATCATGAAAAGCAAAAAAAAATATGTTTAGAAGTACAGTTTTGAACAAAAGGTCTTTTTATTAAACGTATTTTGTCTTTTGTTAAATTTCACAAGCAAGACAGAGCCTTGTCTTTTAAACGTTAAAAAGGTTGAAAATCCGATCCGATCTTCAGAATTAGGATCGGGTGACCATCTGCTCCATTTTGAAAAGATCTGCTTCCGCCATGAAAACGGGCCAATCCGGTTGCTGTAACGCCACCATGCAGACCTGTCCTCGGTGTACTGTGGTGAAGTTTTTTTCACATTGGACGCTGGTTATTTGGGTTTGTAGTTATAGCGGTAGATTCCCCTCACTGTGCCCGGACTGCTCAGTCACGGTGCCGGGAGCTAGCACGGGAAGTGGCGTGCTGATCGCTGCTAACCGTCAATAAATTACTATTGCGTCATTTATTAAGTCATATGTATATTATAAATCAAACCACAAATTGATCTATAACAATGTCAAGTGATTGCTCCTACCCTTAAAGTATTCAGGATGGCTGTATTTCTGTTGCATGTCAACACAGAGCACTAGTCCTTCAACAAGACGTTCCACTAGCTAGTTTTCTTATTCTACACACTTGACTCCAAATGCTAGCTCTAACCAGCATGCTGAACACCACTGCCCTCTATAGGCCACACACTAAACAGCAGCCTGGATCAACACAATATACCCGTCACTACAGTATTTTGCATGCCCATTTCAAGATCACTTTGATCTTTTATTGGATGGACTTTTATTTTCATTAGTGACCTGACTCACAGAGGTTTATCACAAAAGCCAAACAATATTGTGTGATAAAAATAAGTAAATTCAGCAATGCTTTGGTCGGATTATTTGAATGCTTTGAAAAGCTATTTAACAACCATATTTAATTCCACAAACTTGTGTTTGTAACAAAAGTTTATAATTAAGAAAATAAGGATCAGCACCGGATGGAACCGGCAAGACTATTAAAAAAAATCGGATTGTATTTGAAGCCGACTAATGTGGATCGGGACATCCCAAGTCCAATAAGACCAACAAATGTCTCCAGATTTGCAGCTGGTGGTTCTACCGAGTTGGAACCAAATGCTACACAAACAGTCCCATTACAATGCGTTTATGAGCGAGGGCGAACAGGTAGCGCCAAATCTGTGACGGTCTAAATTTTGTGCATGCAAGGAGACAAATCAATACAAACTGAACAGACAACTTCTAGATAAATGTCTGTCTATTCATGCTCAAATGTTAATATAGGAAACCACTTATGCGAGGGGTGGGGTGAGCGCTCCTCTTGTGAGGGACAGAGATGGTGAAGGGCAGACTCACATGCCCAAACATCCAGGGCTACTTGAATCAGGAGTGGAGAGTATGGAAAGACTCTGTTAGAACATACCATCAAATGCTAACATCTGAAAAAGGCTAATGACATCATGTGACAGAACACCAAAAAAAATACTAATAAAGCACATTACATTTATTATCAGGATTGTATTATAAGTGCAAAAACACAATTGTCTAACATAAACACTGTTGGTTTTGAATATTTGATGTTATTGTGATTGTGCTTAACATCGACCTGCCCTCAGGAAATTAGCCACTGGCTATAATCTTGCATATTTGCATGAAAATGTTGATTACTATGCACTTAATCTCCAATTCTAATTTTACAAATGTTACAACTTTACATTGTTTTGTTTCTCCTGATATGGCTTTTAAAAAATTAAAACATTTAAAAATTTTTCTTTAATTTTTCAACTATGTGGTACTAAAATGACATTGTAAATTACAAAATTGCAACTTTTTTGTCTAATATTTTGACTATTCTCATAAAGTTAAAGATGATTTTATTTTCTATCTAAAACAAATTTGTTGTTGTAAATATTTCTTCTTGCCATAATAATTTGACGTTCATCTTGTAACATTAAAACTTCTTTTTATCATTAGCCACCTAATATAACCTGCATATTGTATAATATATAACTGGGGTATGAAAAGGCTGATAATTTTCAAGATTTTCCTTCATAAATCATTAGTTGTTTGGGGCAGCAATTTCAGTTGCGTCCAAATCACTCATCAGTCCACAGCACCTTGTTCCCAAATTAAGCTGACTTGTCCAAACGTGCTTTAGCAAACCTCAAGCGCAGAAACAGCTTCTCCAGCATTACTCTCCCTTAACCAGAACTGTGATTGTGGTCTTCCATTTCCTCACTAGGTTCCTCACAGTGGAAAGTGACAGCTGGAATTTTTGAGCTAGCTTTTTGTATCCTTCCCCCAAACCTTGATGTTGAACAATCTTTGTTTTCAGGTCATTTGACAGTTGTTTTGAAGCTCCCGTGTTGCCACCCGTGGAGAAGATGCAAAGAGGAGAACAATTTAGCAATTGGCCACCTTAAACACTCTTTCTCATGATTGGCATGACCTGTGTGTGTAGGTCAAGGATCAATGAGCTTTCCAAAAAAAAAGTTTGTGTTCCAATAATTAGTGCTAAAGGTATTCAAATCAAAAAAACAACAAGAGTGCCCAAATGTAGGCACATGCCTAATTTTGTTTAAATAATTCTGTAAATCCTAAAAACTTCATTTCTCTTCTTAAATATGACTGTTAGTCTGCTGTATGATATATTTCACTGAAATTGCTGATCCAAACAACTCATCCATTTTAAAGGAACATCTTGAAAATTATCAGGGGTCCCAAACTTTTTCCATACCATATATTATATATTTATATATAATATAAATTAATCACCAAATGTAACGTTTTTTTGTCATAATGTTGGAACTTACAATAATTATTTAGTATTTAAATTTTACCCTACTGAAATGATGCATTTCTTTTCTGACAATGCTCGGACATTATTCTTGTGAAATCGCTGATATTTTTCATTTTTGCTGTTTTTTTTAGATTTCTTGTTAAATCGTAAAAACAGCCTTTGGACACCCCACTGATCTGAATGACACCCAACCCTAGTATTTGGCCCTCGGTGTAAAAAGTTTGGATAGTCCCGTCCCATGGGGAAAAATGGTACCGGACCCCAAACAGAGGTTGCAAAGTGTCTACGATGCGTGTTAGTTTATCCGTGACTCCGTTGTGTCGTTCTTGAAAAGATAAAAGGTTTCATTGGAACTTTCTGACATTTCCATCGCCTCTGCCGTCTAATTGCTGGAAGTTGACAGATTAGCGTCTGTCACTCAAGCGGGCGAGTGACTTTAAGTGTTCACTGTGCCGTGCGACGACCTCGCGGCGCGGAGACGAGCGGGTCCGGACCCGGTGCACGCGGTGCCGCTGACCTTTAATTTCATTGAGAGCGCCAACAAATCTCTCCAGCCTGGACCACTTAGGGAGAAAACGCCGGTGAAAGAGAAAGTGTGGACGCGATGGCGTGCGCTCTGACTTGGCATTATCTACTCGGCGGCTTTTAATGACTTCCTGCAGAGCGGCGCCCGGGCAGCGGCGCTAAGAATAGCATTAGTCACAAGGTTATCTGGCCATTACGCTCACTGTAACATGCAATTAACTCCACTCGCCATTTTCATTACACAATCACTCATTAATGTCGATTGAATTTTATGCATTGTTCTACATGACCAAAGCCTGATTACGACCACTCCACGTGCTCCGATATCCCGAGTTAAGCGCTCGCCGGCCCGCTAATTGCAATTTAGCCCCGGACAGCAAGTTGCTCTTTCGGGCCTTCCTTAATGGACCCGCTGATTCGGCGACAGGTAACGATCGGAAAGACAAAGTGTTGCTGGCTGTGAATGCAAAACAAATGGCCGCTGCCACCAAGCTGTTTGCTTAGCGATAGCGCCCGGCGCTGCCCTTTTGCATTCAGAGGCGCTGCCGTGCTACTTCCATTCTATCTCGGGGAGGCTGTCACACAGCCAGCGGGGGTCTCGCAATGTAGTTTTGGGGGCAGATAACGTATTGAGGCATGAGGACGCTAATTCTTCTTACGCTGCAAACGAGCCAGCAGATACTGCTCTTGGCCTTCCTTAGCATTCCACTCACCGTGTTGCTTCATTGTCTCTACTTCCTGTTTGTGTCAAGATTTCTTTTCACTCCCCGGCTGTTTAACTGTACCGTAATCTCCTAAGTCAATTATAAATGGAATATATTCATAATTAGAGCATAAAAAACATGTTTACGACCTTGTTTTTAACATGATTAGAGCCCTTTTTGACATGATATAACACCCCATAGTCACGTTTACACTTTTATTTCCCAATATAGTAGACATAAGAGAAAATAGGACACTTAAGTGACTTAAGTGGCTGACAGTTAAGGCCAGGAAGTGATGTTGGGGGTTCAGAGTTGAGTTTTAGATGGATTACATCCAGTAGTATGATGATTATTATATTATCATTTGTGTTATTATTATAATATCTTAATAATTTATCATTCAAACCTGCAATAAAAGCCTATTGTTCCAGCACTCAATCTGGCGCTCTGACACCTAGTGGCCAGTGTAGAGTACTACATTTAATTGATGTCTTTGAATGACGTTTACAGTAATTAGGTAATTGGTTCCAGACCTTACAATGATAAGCAAATAAAGGGTTTCTTATTTATAAATGAAATATTTTTGTTTTTAGAGGATAGGAAAACTGTTTACGACCTCTTAAGTATGGTATTTATCACGATTAGAGCCATTTAGACATGAAATAAAACCCCTATGGTCACCTTTACACTCGTATTACTCTAAATAGTAGACATAATAAGAGAAAATATGACATAAATAAGCTGTCACATAGACTCATACATTAGCAGTGTACTTCCTGAGGTAGCTATGGTCTCATCAATGTAGTGTTACGGACACCTAATGACCAGCGTAGAATACTGTTTGTGAGTAAGTAGTGACCCGCGAGGCGCTTGAATCACCTTATTAACAAGCGGAGAACACACACGCAGTGAACATTCACACAGGAGCTGCTGTCGGCCACATCTAAAACCAGTCTCTGCTCTCTAACCAAAGACGCTACAGCGAACACAGCTAAACAGAGTTAACTCCAGCTAGCCGATGTCAAACGCGTGACTTCCCTGGACCCGCCTCCTGAAGGCGCACAGATATCACACTACGTCACATCCTTTAAAGGTTTGTTCATTTTGCCGTTTTAATGCTCGACGTAGGCCAATAATACTTACAATTTGCTTAAATACTGTATAATATATATATATTACTAATAAAGAGTCCGTATTCAACCATGAAACAAATAACTATTGTCGAACCACGATGTAGCGAGGGAAGATGGTACTTAGTATGTATTAAGTATGTATAGTATGTATGTAAGTATGTATGTAAGTATGTAAGTATGTAATAGTAGTGTATTTTTAGTTTGAGTTTATTTAGACCAGGGGTGTCCAAAGTGCGGCCTGCAGTTGTTTTTTATTGGCTTGCGACAAAAAAATATGCAGTAATTTTACAAGAAAAGAAAGTACTAAAAACACGTTTTGTTTTGTTTTTTAAGTGGTAATGGAAATATAATCTAACAAAACAAAAGAAAAAATTCGTAATTACAAGAAGTATGTTTATGAGAAGTTTACCTGTAAATGGTTAGACTTTTTTTTTTAAACGAAAGAAATGTCATTTGGTAAAATGTAATTTCACAATTATAACGTAAAAAAAAGGGCACAATTTAAAAATCTTCTTCAGAATGAAGTGGTAATATTATGAGTAAAAAAATAATGTCATTTTAGTAGCATGGAGTTGAATTATTTTTTTTTTTACTTTTTTACGTCAGCGTATTAGGGCCACATTAAAACAAAACAAAAACATAGGATTACGAGATTAAAAATCGCCATTTTATGAGAAAAAAAGGTAATATTTCCTTTGACCCAGGCCAAAGGTCACAGAAGCCCCCCTGTGTTTACTGCTGTCTCTGGCAAAGCCTGTTAAAAGGGGTATTAAAGATTTTGAGAATTAAGTCGTAAAATATGACAAGACATTTTTCCCATATGTATACGACGTTATTGTCGTAGATTTATGACTTCCTTTTCGACATCTGATTAAACGGCATTGCCGTTGACAGCTATAAACACTGGGTACTTGTGTGACCTTTGGCCTGGGTCAAAGGTTATAGTATGACTTTTTCCTTTTATAAAAAAGTTATAATATTATGGGAATAAAGTCTTAATATTACCAAACAAAATTATAAAGATTATTTAAAAAAGAAGTTGAAATGTTTGGAAAACAGCAAAAATGGAGAAAAAAGAGCCAAGAGTAAAGTTGATACTAATACATTTTTTTATCACATCACAAAGCCGAGATGCAGTTTTTCTCAGCTTATCTACGTGTGTTGCTTTACAAAAAAACAAAGCTGCACTTTTCAATTTTTCACTCTGTGGCCCTCACTGGAAAAAAGTTTGGACACCCTTGATTTTGACATTTGTATATATGAAAATGCTTCATTTAGGCCAAGAATGCGTAAAATGTGCTTAATTATGCAAACTAATATAAGCCGTAGTCAAACACAAAACACGGATTCTTTGTTCATGAATGAATTTTTGGGAGAACATAACAGAGAGATTAAACTGTAGTGTGTTTCTTAAGTGACTCCTTCCATGGGCGTTTAAACGACATCACTTCCTGTGTGGACAGGAAGTAGAAAGTAAGGTCAGTCATGTGCTTGGGAAGTAGTAGCAGCTGGAGTCATTTGGTGTCGATAGTACAAGTAATTGTAATCGGTAAGCGAATGATGTACAGTGAAAGTGAAAGCGTGTTTACTACATAAGTGAAACTTTTTCCGTCACAGAGGAAGAGGCAAAGTCACAAAGTCTCCTAGAGCCATGATGGTTTTATCTGAGCCTGGCAGGCGTTTGCTTGGTTGACTTTGGGGGGACGACAGACCACCCGAGTCCCGTGAGACTGTGCAGAGAGCATCCATGAGTGACCTTTAAGTTCTTCCCATCTGAAGGTAATTAGATGCTTTATGAGGGTATTAACACAACAACTGTTGGGGATTTTGCTCCCATCCGTTCACTCCGTTCGTTTTTTTTTTGTGTGTTAGTCACACGTGCAGTCATCACGAGAAGTTAGTGATCTGCTTTTATAGATCTGACGGCTGATTCAATTAAAAGCTGCAAATCTGCACCACCAGCCCTGGGGGACAACTGGTACCTTTGTACGCGGACGCCACTGTCCAATCTATTAAGGAGTGTTAGGACCCCACTGAAAACCAAATAGACTGCAACCTCGACACAACAGAATCTCCCGTAGGAAATAACATACATAGGAAGATTATGTTTTGGAGTCCTTATGAAATCTTTAGTAACTGTGAAGGTGTGTAAAAATAAGCCGCTAATAAAATTGTTTGCGCTGAGTATGTTCTGAAAATTCCTCTATCCATCCATCCATTTTCCTCCGCTTATCCGGGTCCGGGTCACGGGGGCAGCAGCTTCAGTAGGGAAGTCCAGACTTCCCGGTCCCCAGCGACCTCTTCCAGCTCCATCGGGAGGACACCAAGGCGTTCCCAGGCCAGCTGTGAGACATAGTCGCTCCAGCGTGTCCTAGGTCTTCCCGGGGGCCTTCTCCCGACTGGGCATGCCCGAGCCACCTCAACTGGCTTCTCTCGATGTGAAAGAGAAGCGGCTCTACTCTGAGCTCCTCCCGGAAGGCCGAGCTCCTCACCCTATCTCTTAGGGTGAGTCCAGCCACCCTACGGAGGAAACTCCTTTCCGCCGCTTGTATCCGCGATCTCATTCTTTCGGTCATGACCCATAACTCATGACCATAGGTGAGGGTGGGAACGTAGATCGATCGGTAAACAGAGAGTTTTGCCTTCCGGCTCAGCTCTCTCTTCACCACGACGGTCCGGTACAGCGACCGCATTACTGCAGATGCTGCACCGATCCGTCTGTCGATCTCACGCTCCAACCTTCCCTCACTCGTGAACAAGAACCCGAGATACTTGAACTCCTCCACCTGAGGCAAGACCTCACTCCCAACCCGGAGGGTACAGTCCACCCGTTTCCGACTGAGAACCATGGCCTCGGATTTGGAGGTGCTGAGTCTCATCCCAGAAGCTTCACACTCAGCTGCAAACCGCTCCAGTAAACGCTGAAGGTCACAGCCTGATGAGGCCATAAGGACCACATCGTCTGCAAATAGCAGAGACGAGATCCTAAGGTCACCAAGCTGGACTCCCTCAACACCTTGACTGCGCCTAGAAATTCTGTCCATGAAGATTATGAACAGAATCGGTGACAAAGGGCAGCCTTGGCGGAGGCCAACGTTCACCGGAAACAAGCTCGACTTACTGCTGGCAATGCGAACCAGGCTCCTGCTTCGATTGTACAAGGACCGAATGGCACGTAGAAGCGG
>QODF01000078.1:2364367-2389249 GCA_024372805.1 Oostethus manadensis | reverse complement strand
CCTCTTGAATTCCAAACTATTGTGATCCCTCATTGATCGCAGTTCATTGACTAGAAGGTGACAAGTGAATTTCCGTAGTTAGATCATGGAAACGCTGTTTAGAACCTTCTAAATACAGTTTTTAATGTTATTAAAGCCCTCTAGACGTGATATAACACCCCTATATCGCCTTTACTTCCCTAATTACTGCATATATTATATCCTGATCATTGGCTAAGCCATTGCCCTTCCGGTTATTCTTCCATCCATTTTGGAAGTTGTCTTCCGTTTTCTGCCACGTGTCTCTGGTTTTGCTCTTCATTTTAAGGCATTGGTCACTTGATTCACACCTGTTTTTTCCACAAAATTGATCACTGAATGCCATATTGCTATTTTTTTAACACACCCTTTTTAACTAATCGTCACAGCCTTATGAGCGTGAATATCATGAATGCTGGGTCTTGAGAATCTACTGCACCTCCTGGTAACTTGTTTGTCATGTAGCAATAATAATATACTAATAACTAACATCTGGTTAGTCACGTTGGGCTGCTATTATTTGGAACACTACTGTAATAAGCTACTGCATTAAAAACCTGTTGTTTCAGTGACCAAGTCTGGTGCTTGTGTGTCTCATCCAACAATACAGTACATCACTGACACCCTTGTGACCAGTGTAGAATACTCCATATCATCAAGACATCCTTGAGTGCTTTGTATTTTATGTCATCCAGCACCTTTGTGTGCTTGAAAATGCATTCATTCAGGAGAAAAGTATGTACATTTGCTGTCACATGAATATAAAAGCTGTGTTATTATTAAGTAGCAGTGAAACGGAAGCATAGAAAACGCTTTAATAATAATTCTATCTTAGGTTTGTTATTGTTGCCATATTTTAGGTTTTCAATGTGTCTCACATCTTTGGAGATGTTTTTTTCCCCACAGTAATCATCCGCATAGTGTGCGTAATTGCATTTATTGGTGGGGGCGGGGGGCTGCATATATTGTCCTAAAAGCATGCTTCATGCACAAAACAAGAAATGGCAGCGAAAGACTGCAGTCGCGGTTGCTAATGCATGCCATTGTTGAGCCAAAGGACTTGCGCGTCCTGCAGATTGTAAGCAGGAGGGCGGCAATTTACTACTCATTTTTGGGCTGACAATAATCAGCAGACACAAAAGAAAATGAGATAATAAGTGTAGGGCCTACCAAACACAAAAGGAAAGAAGTGGAGTCTTCAGTGCAAATAAAAAGAGATGTGATTAAATGTATTTTTTTTCAAAGCATGCATAGAGTAGAAATAATCACCTTCATGTGGATTTGACAACAATAGGAGGTACAGCAAGGAGGGAACACGCAGAAGCTAATCCATGTCTGCTTTTACGTGATCTGTTAGGACCTTTGCTGCGAGTTTGATGGAAAATGTTGAGGAATTTTGACTTAACCCCTTACCCATGCCCACACAGGTGTTAGCGATCACGTGACTTTATCACTTCCGCCTGTGCCTTTACAACATAAAGCTTCCTTCAATTGCAAAGTCACCCACTTTATCGCGGCCAGTTGGCTCCAGACCCAAACACGATACGTGACTGTCTGGAGTTTTTTTATTATGTGGTAGCATAGAAACATATTTTGTTTTTTACCATTATTAGAGCTCTGTAGACATGACCTAGTACCCCTAAAGTCACCTTCACACTGCTATTTTTCTTTGTTTACACCACATTGCGCAACACAAATGTGCAAGCTATGGTGAGAGAGGACCGCCACTCATAGCATATAGCAAGCTACCAAGCTAACTCATTAGCTTACAATTTATTTGTTCAAAACTTTAAAAACTCTTTCAAATGGAGTGGGAAAGAAGGAAGCCCAAAATGTACCACTTCCACTCGGAACGGGAGGATAACTTATCCCCCCTCACACTCTACATGCTTTGGCAGGGTTAAGGTAATATAATATAACATAATATATATATATTACATATATAATATGTAACTGACGCCTGGTGACCAGAATACGACACATGAATTGTTTCTAATTGTATTTGACTAAAAATAGACCATAGTCTACCACAAAACAGTGAATTTATGCTAAACTGCCAAGGAACAACTAAATATAAAATGTACGTATCATAGCCATCCCTAAATACTACGTGTGTCACAAGACACTCGAGGCGATGCACGAGATTGGGTCTACGAGATGAAATGTTAAATTTTTTTTGCATGTACATTTAAAATATTTTTAATACTCATTTTTTTATATTGTAATATACTAATATGTCTTCTACGACAGTAGGAGACAAGGGCTCACTCCATTCATTCCATTGTTCTATAGAACAAACGTACTGAAAGCAATGCACAGAGGGCGCTCTCTGTCTACCTTTTGGTAGACAGACACATTTACTGAGGCCGGCAAAATTAATCTAGTTAATTTTCATGTATTCTGTGATCATGTTCAAAAGCACATTTAAAAAGTCTGCACCTACGAAACCGACTAAGTAAGCAGTATGCCTGGAAGCGGAACACATTTACAGCAACACACACAAGCACAAGACTTATTTATGTCTTAAATGGCTTGTTTTTTCTTATGTCTAAAATACTGGATAATATGAGTGAAAAGGTGACTATAGGTGTGTTATTTTCTGTCTGTAGGGCTCTAATCATGTTAAAAAGTGCATTTGGAAGGTCTTGAATGGGTTTGTGTGCTCCACCTACAAAAATATTCCATTCATAAATAGGAAATTATTCTTTGCAAAAATGTGCTTATCTCAGTCGGGTCTGGAACCAATTCCCCGAGATAAATGAGGGATTCATGTATGATGAAACATCCTAAAATGCTCAGAATGTGGAGAAATACCAATCAATCCTTGGTCCAAGTGCTCAGACGGCCGAGCCTTTACCATGGCCTTTACCATGAATGGTACCATGGTATGATCAGCTCATGTGAAATTGACAATAACAAGTAAGCAGTATGCCTTTTCTCCCTCCCTTGCAACGCCCCTTTCAGATAACCATTTGTTTTGCTGTGTTAACATTTCTATTTCTGTATTTTATGCCTTACTATGTACAGTGTGAGTGACTAAGGGGTTAATTTAGGAACCCAACTTACATCACCATCGTAGGAACATTTCATCGTTTAAGCCGTTTTCGCTTGCTCTGCGCTGCCCCCAGCTGGCCACAACACCAAATCTCTTGTAAAACAACGTAATGTTTCTTTGTAGAAAATGCCCCCCCCCCACTAATAATCCATCTATAATCAGATGTGCGGCTTAGTCCTTTCCACGCACGCAGAATGAGACCCGTAAAGTCAGCCTTGGCATCATTCCGCCTGTCTGTTTTGTCTTAGTAAAGCATGGCTTCCATAACAACAATCAGCGCCGCCTCTAATTACTTGTTGGCACTGGCAGGTTGCTCTTTGAGGGCTTTTAAAAATGCCTCCAACTACGTTTAAAGAGCCAATTAGCTCGCTTATGTCCACACGTGGAATTGGTACTTTTCACAATAAATGAGTACAAATATCCACAATAGCTCAGGTCTTCCTTTTATGCATTCCGACGTGGTATCAGCATTTGGGAGCAAATATGAGGTGAAGGAAACTAGGGAAAAATATAGGATAGTATCTATCTCTGCAGCGTGGGAGAAAGTGGGACAGGTCACAACATAAACATGCAAAACTGGGGGATTTCTAACAATTTTAATTTTTTATTTCACTTACCCTAATGGTAATGGTATCCATTTAATAGGGTTGGGAGGATACATTCACTACATCGATGTATCTGTATCTGTGTTCACCAAAGTGCCATTCCAGATGACATATATCAACCTAACATTGTTTGAAAGGTAATCAGTCGATTTAATAGATACTACGAAATAAAGCATTGGATTTAAGCACGGCAGGTTTTAAATGTATGTGTGTTTTGTAGCTTTTTTTAATGATAAAGAAGGTAAATGTTACCCTTTTAACAGTTTGTCGTATGTTGATTAGTCATGCCTATTGATGGGGCGCACGGATGACGTCATGTGAGGCTGAGCGTGAATATGGGGAGATTATGGGGTGTATTTTAGTTGCATACATGCTTGTTAGCTACATGACGTCTTCCTCTTCAATTTGCTGTGAGTGTTGGACCACTTTCAAAGTTAAGTCCAACTTAAAGCCTTTCAAACTCACAGATAGGAGCTTCGGGAGAAGATAAAAGGTATCGTAGCAACACTAAATTTATGCTGATGTGCATGTTTGTGTTCTGGTTGTTTGACTGTTTCCGGCTAGCTGTGAACAAACTAGGAATTGGGGGGGGAGGGGGCGCGTGTTATTTGGTGTCAGTTGGGGAGCTTCTGTAGTGCTGGCGTAAGTGCTCGTGTGCCTTTATTTCTTGCAATAAAATTAGCAATTGAAACAAACCAATATCGCCCTTGAATCGATTCGGCAACCACGAATCGTGATACGAATCAAATCGTTATTAAAACGAATCGTTACCCCCCTACAGTTTACATAAAGAATGACACTTTTACACAATTGGCTTCTTTTTTTATAATGTAAGGTTCATGTCTACATCAACAAACTTAAGTGCAGAATTGACTTGAATCGTATTCAACCCTAGTCGTGACACACTTCTGGTTTGGAAAATTATGGGTAATTTATTCCAAATAATATATAATGTTATCGGTTTTTTGGTCTGTGGTTGTTAAAAGTAGGGATTGGGGGGGGCGTTCAAGGACTTTAAGGAAAGAGCAGCAGATTGAGAAAATAAAAAAAAGAGAAACAACATTTAGACAATCTTGTAAGCTAACTTTGGCGACGGAAACGTTTGCTTTTACGAGGAGATGGAAACACTACATACAATGCATGTTTATTATTATGATTATTATCAGGTGTCAAACAGACCCTTTTGTGGTATGCTCAAAAAATTTACAGCTTCCCACACATTTATTTAACCACAAATACATTTAGACTGCCACAAATAGATCTCTTAATATATGTGCTGACTCACTTGCACAAACTTCACTTTTACTTTCTATACTGCTGTGCAGTCTCTGTGTACTTTCATTCTGGTATGTAACCAAATACATTGCTCTTATTTTTTTTTATACGATTTTAGTGCTTTTCTGATAGCAACGCGGTCCAAAGAAGCTTTTACATGAAGTATGTTTTTTCATGTATAAAAGGTTGCTGATATTCATGGCTGTCATTGCATTGATGGTTTCAGCGGCGCCGTGTTCTCCGTCGCATCTTCAGCCGCCCCGAAGCGAAAGCCGCGCGTTGTCACGGCGGCGTGATGTTGCGTAGAAATGGCTTTGACACAGGTGGCTTACAAGTCGGCGTTGATGCACGCGTCCTCTCAGCTTAGGTACAGTGTGTCACCATCCCGTCACGTGCTGAGCCCGAGATAGCGTGATGTCACGGCGTGGCTTAGGCCCAAAGACAAGCAGGAGCAGCAGTGAGGGGCTGATGCACAGCCATGTTTGGAGGCAGTAAATGTGTCTCCACGGTGATTTAGATCAAGGTCATTAGCGCTGATGTGCGGGATTGGGAAAACAGACGATCCGTTTAAAACCGCCACTCATGGCGAAGACAATTGCCACTGGTTTGATCTTTGACCTCCCATACCGTGGTCATCATCGTCATCAACGCCATTAGTGTCTTTGCTTTGCCAGAAAACACTAAAAGGTTTGACTGAGGGCCTACTCACACTCGCATTTATTCAATGACACGTTTTACTGCAATTTCTCTGAATGTGTGGACTATTTCCAGTCTAGTTTGCGGTCGTTTTGATTATGTATTTTGTGCAAGGTTGCTGCTGGCATTCATTTTTAAGAACGCAGCGATCACTTCAGTGTAGTCGCGGGCGAGCAAGGTTGCCGTGTGTTTGACCTTTGGATTATTTGGGGTCTTCCCTGTTTATATTACGACTTGTGTTGCTTATCACAAAGGTCATTCTATGGCCCTGCTACACTAATCCCTGGTTTATTGTGGTTTGTTGGCTCCAGACCCGACCGTGATAAGTGAATTTTGACAAAGTAGGATTCTCTGTATATACAGTTTGTAGTTATAGCATATAAAACTTGTTTGCCACCGTCTAAATAAGTTTTTAAACATCATTAGAGCTCTCTAGATATGAAACAACACCCCTAGAGTCACCTTTAAACTTGTAATGTCTAATATAACAGAAATAATTAGAGAAAAAAAGAAAACTTGTCCTTGTGTGTGTTGCTGTAAATGTGTCCCAGTGCTAGGGGAACAGAGTGAGGAAGGGGCAGACAGGAAGTGAATGCAAGGGTTAAGGGTTGAGAATTAGCTTGGCGTGGGTTAGGGAAGCAACAGTAGCTCATGTTAGGAATCGTTGTGCCTGTCATTCAAACCCGCAATAAAAGCCTGTTGTTCCAGCGATCAAGTCTGGTGCTTGTGTGTCTCATCAAACATTACAGCAGTTGTTTACAGCAGCAATTATTTTTTGTCACGGCCAGTTGAGAGACATAGTCTCTAGTGTTCTCGTGCAATGTGTTGGAACGCCGACTCAACACGAAGTTAAACCAGAGCCAATGAAGATAATGCCGTTGCAAGGTTGACCATTTACTTCAACACTTCTTCATAGACATGCTGGTGAAAAACTGAAAAATAATGTGATACAGAAATACTCAGTATTTGTGTAAATATTTGGTAAAGCAGTTAACATTTCTTTAAGCATTGTCAATCAAACAGTTTTAACAGTCGTTTCCATTACTTCCAATGTAAACTGCAGTTCCATGAATATCCAGCAGGGGGCAACAGTCGCCTCGCCTGTTAGCTTGTATATAGCGTGTATAAACAGACATAGTTTCTAACATGGCACCACTATTTATGCTTTTAACATATAATAAACATCTTATAATTAACTTACGGCATTACCTCTATGATGCTGCACCAAGGATGACAACGGATCAACAGAACGTGTTACAATACTGTCCCGCCTTGCAGACGGGATCACAAGGTTCTAGCCGGAAGTGACCAAAGCGGATGTGATGTCATCGTCACACTATTTCGAGATACTGTGAAACAAAATACTTTTAGCGACAAATTACACAATTACAGTCCAAAAATATTGCTTTCCAAACAACAAGAAAATATGCAAATATTATTAACAAATGCTTTCAGGGTGACACATAGTCTCTCCTACGTGTCCTGGATCTTCCCCGAGGCCTCCTACCGGTCGGACTTGCCTTAAACACCTCCCCAGTTCTGCACCCCTTTAGAACCATGACAGTGGAAAACCAAAGTTCTGAAAACCAGCTCAGAACCAGTCACAGTGACCAGTGTAGAACGCTGTATATCATGTCTTTGAATGCGTCTTCTGAATGCCTTTATATGTGTTTTACTTTCTTTGGCCGGTTTTATGCTGGACAACGCTTAAAAAATGTATAAAACAGTGGAACCTCGGGATACGAATGCCCCGGAATACAAAAAATCCATGACACGAAAATAGCTTTCTGATTTTTCTTACTTTTTTCCGGATTTACCGTATTTGAAGGCGCATGCTAAAACATACGGCCTACAAAAATGGCAACAGATGCAAATGAGTGAGTTTAGGTGAACTTTATTCTATTATTTAACAATACACTCACTGTATTTTTTAATCACACTTAACCCACAAATCCATCTTCTGCATCTGACTTGAACAGGTGGGCAGTTTAGCCGTCAAACATGCTGGGTTGCCAGCAACCCGGTCAATGTCGGCCGTCAGTCTCGTTGTCCATCGGCTGTTCAGCAATGATGATGGCTTTCGTGAAAGCTCGGAAAAGAGTTAGAGCAGATACCTTAGCCCAGGCATCCACAATCCCATCACATACGGTGGCGTAACTCTCCCGCGCTCTGCAAAAATGTTGTTCTGCAGCATACCGGTAGGAGACCTGCTGGAGGCGTGGCGGAGGTGTATGTACGCTACGTATGACGTAATGTTCTCTGATGGGTTTATCGCTGCCAGTTTAAATGCCGTACTGCACTTCGCTGCGTATTAAAGGTAAGAAACTTTTCAAATTGTAACTCAATATACATTTTATTTCAGGTTTTATTATTACATTACGTTTGTATTACAATACTCGTTATTTATACAGTATTAAATGTGAAGAACAGTGTTTTTTTCATTGTATGGGTTAGTGGAACGAGTTAGCCAATTTACACGTTGCTCGGGTTACACATGTCTGCTTACAAAAGTCCTTTTGGAACAAATTAATTTCGTATCCCGGGGTTCCACTGTATTTATATACAAAAGGCCATATTAAAATAGCATATTATAAATAGCTTGACGTATATAAAAAAAAACGTGATAGAGCAAAAGAGCAAAGTGGCTGGTGGTAGTATGACATTCATTTATTTGTGGCAGGCCGCCACAAACCAATTTGGCGCTACCTGCACTTCTTCCGCTTATCCGAGGTCGGGTCGCGGGGGCAGCAGCTTAAACAGGTAAGCCCCCAGACCTCCCCCTCCTCGGCTATTTCGCCCAGCTCCTCCTGGCTAATCCCGATGGTGGATCCTCGAGGCCTCTTACCAGTAAGATGTGCCCAGGGAGGCGTCCAGGACGACCAGATGCTGATCAGACTCATAAACGCGTGATAGCGGGACTCTTTGTGAATGTAGCTTGTCATTACAAGTCCATACACTAGATGGCATCGCAACGTATGCACCTGGTCTGCCAGAGAAGAAGACGTAGCAGGAGGGAGAGGGGAGAGTGTCTCTTTCAAAATCCAGTGACTTTTTCTGGTTTTAGTGGACACTTATGGCTACACGAAAGCACATGTCGCTCCTCTCAACGAGCGGCGGGTCACGCTGCCCCCCTTTCCACATGTTGTTTTTCTACGAACATGTGGTCAGCTGATTGTGGCATTATCAAAGTCAGTAAGGTTATGACCAGAGGAGATGAATTCCAGGAGTATGCACTCCCAGATGGGCCTCATCAAGGATGCATCAACATGTTTTAATGTTCCCCAACCTCCTACATTAACTAGCTTTTGATACACTCCTAATTTCCTTACTGCATCATTATTAGCTTTTGATACCACCGTGCCATCTGGCAAACGTGAACGCACACGCAGATAAGAACTCATAATGAATACGCTTGACTCTCTGGCAGATTGTAATAAAAGGAGCGGGGATGTGACAATTATCGGCGAGTCGGAAGCGTGAGGGCATTCTGTAATGTGGCAGGACCGCGGTCACTAATTACAAACGCCGCTCGTGCGCTCTCACCATCTCATTGATCCCCAGCCACGTTTGTGTGCGCGCACATACAAATGTTTTGTTCGGTGGTCAGATGCACTTCGCTGATATGTGTGACCCTGTTTATTTTCGTCAGGGGGACATTGTGCAGCCGTATCTCGGCAAACACTTTGTGTCCCCTTTTAATTAAACGCACCTTTCCACAGGCTCGCCGCTGATCTCTTTCAGTCCCAACCAGAACAAACACTCTTAATTAAATAGGTCTAAGCTCAAGACGAGCAGGTTCTGCTCTCGGGTCATCAGTAATGAGTTTAGCATCTCCCCCCGCCAAGAAGCCTTGCAAATAACCTGAGAACGGATCACAGACTTCCGCCAAGGTGAAAAAACACGGTTTGTCCGTCGATATCTTAGCGAGGGGAAACGCGTATCCCTTGTTTATAGCGCTTAATTGGCTGCAGACCCGACTACAATAAATACGATATAAGATTCAATGATGATAAATGTAATATTTTCATAACTAGAGCATAGAAACCCGCTTATGACTTTCTAAATACGGGTTTTAACATTATTAGAACACTGTAGACATGAAATAACACCACTATAGTCCCCTTTATACTCCTAGTATTCATTGTTTACAACACTCAAGGGACTCGAGACTCTAGCAAGCTAACCAGTTAGCTTGAAATGTATTTCTTCTAAACTTAAGAAGCCAAAACCTTACCACTTCCACACAGAATGTGAGGATAATTATTTGAGTCGGACATGCCATAACTGACTTCATGCAGTGTTAAGGTAATGTAATGTAAGGTGATATCATTACCGCCACCTAGTGACCAGAATACTACATATCAGATCCGGAAGATCTCGGAACAAATCTCTGTTGGGCATTTCCGTGTGAAGTTGGCATGTTCTCCCCGTGCGTGTACTCCGGTTTCCTCCCACATTCCAAAAACATGCATGTTAGGTTAACTGGCGACTCTAAATTGTGCATAGGTATGAACGTGAGTGTGAATGCTTGAATGTTTATATGTAGCCTGTGATTGGCTGGCGACCAGTCTGGGGTGTACCCCGCCTCTTGCCATCTGGGATGCTGGCACAGAACCATGGAAGTTTAATACGATAGGATGTAAGCTAGGCCAATGACTATTCCATCGACTATGCTGTCCAACCTTCGCTTGGAAGGAGTGACTAGTTCCAGTCAACTGAAATTACAAACATTTTTTAAATATATCTTTTTACGGAACCGCATCTTGGCAAAAAAAATCCTGTCTGTCTTATACATCCAGCCTTAACGATCGAAGAGGGTAACTTTGGCCATGACTTGAACGATTGGGTCACTGGAAAGACGTGTCGGCAAATTAAGACACGCCTGCTGATGATTTAATGCCCTCAAGAACGGGTGTGGCTTTTATACCATTGTAGCCTGCATCTCACCTGGAACCTGACTCTTTCGATGGAGGCTGTGGAACTTGGGACTCCCGTCCTGCTCATTGTCTTCCGGTGATAGTCAAGAAGATCAATCCGTTCCATTATTTTCCCCACCTGTGACTTGTCATTGTCCTGGGAGCGAATTCTGAGTAACACAACTCCCTCACCACGTTCCAGCTAAAAGGTCATTGTTGTCTGTTGGGTGGTTTGCAGGATTAAGGAAGATCTCATTTCATCCGTTTCTCAGGGAATACTGTATGAATCTGTCAAGAGATGCGACGTAAGAACGTGCACACTTTGGATTCTTTGTGACATTTTAGACTTGTTACTCATATTGTTTGGCTCAGTTTTCCATTCTTGGGCTCCGACTTTGCAGTGCTAGGGGTGTACGCGAGATGCTTGATAGCTAGCGTGATGATATCTTAGTATACCAAGAAGACTTTCAATTAGGGATGTCCCGATCGGCATCTTTTGGCTTCGGATCTGATCCGATTAGTTTTATAGTCTTGGCGATAAAATAAAAATAAAAGTAGGGCGTGCAAAATACTGTAGTGACGGGTATATTGTGTTGTTCCAGGTTGTTGTTTAGTGTGTGGTCTATAGAGGGCAGTGATGTTCAGCATGTTGGTTAGAGCAAGCGTTTGGGGTCATGTGCGTAGAATAAGAAAACTAGGAAGCTGACGGCTTGAGTGCTTTGTGTTGGCATGCAAATACCTGGAAATAAATGGAAATAAACTGAATTACAGCCATCCTGATGTTAAATTATTCAGTCGCCATTAAAATACTTAATACAAACTCTCTTCAGCGCAATAGTAATTTATTGACGGTCCCTAGTAACAAACAGTGGTTAGGACGGCACTTCCTGTGTGAGCCCTCGGCACCACGACAGAGGAGTCTCGGTAAAGTGAGGGGGATCTACCGCTGTAACTACGCAGCTGAATCCAGCGTCCAAGGTGAAACTAACGTCACCTCATTTTTTTTCTCTATCCTGGCGTGAATGTCGCCAGCTTTGAGACACATTTGGAGTGTGGCTCAAAGTTACGGCAACCGGATCGGCCCGATCTCGTGGCGGAAGCCGATCTAATTTTCAAAGTACAGAGGATCAGCAGCTCATCCTGATCCTTAAGATAATTGGAACGCCAAAAAATCAATCAATGAGCAAAGCGCAGTGTTACAAGTGTATCCACAAAGGGGTATCCGAGGAAAGCTTATCCGAGGTCGGTTTGTGGGGTACCTGCACTTGTCCTTTGGGTCGACACCCAAAGCTCATGCAATGGACACCCAATCACAGTGAACCACACGACCCGGTAGAGTCACGACTACTAAAAGGAAAGGGTCAGCCAGACGGAGGGGAGTTCAGGATTGCAGAAGATTGAGGTAAACCTCCAAACCAAAGATCCTCACGGCTCCTACTGCGACAGTCCAGCAAATGAAAGGAGCCCAAACAGGTCAGCGATTTGCACGTTAACGGCAGAGCGCAGCACAAAGGGAGATTGAGGGAAGATTACGCTGATGAAATAGTCACATTTATTATCTTGACAGCTGGATATTCCAATTTCTCCACCGCTGAGCCATGTAGGTTTGCCGGAGTGCAAACACCTTGAAGTACTTCTTCTTCAGCCTCGATGAAATCAGATACCGCTTACATTTCCATTTTTATTAACCCGCGGGTTCACATTTCTGTAATTTTAATCACCGCCGGCAAAGACTATTAGAGCGGCTTTCCTGTGAAGACAAAGGCAAGGGGTCACTCGGAGAGCGGGCGGAATTAATCACACAATGTCACTTCAAATCTACCTTTCAATTGGCCTTAAAGCTGCCGTGTGATTTACACGTGCATGGAGGGATCAGCAGCGGCGCACGCTTGGAGCTTTGGGAAAGTTGAGCGTCGCACCTGAGCCGCCGTCAGATTATTCAAACGAGGGCCGGGCGAGCTTTAATGGCGCCATTAAGGAATCAAAAGATCAACTGCTGTCAATATCGCAGCTCCCTCCTGCTTCCCCCCCGTCTTTCCCTCTGGAGTCCACCGCGGCTACGCCCCCTTGTCCGCGGGACGAGTGGACCAGCAAATGATAAAGCGAGCGAGCATTAACCTTTACTTGTGCAGTCTCCATTAACAAGAGTAAATAATCCTTGTGGTTACTCTTGGCTGGCCTTTATCTCCTAATTAAACACCCCCACCCCAGCCCTCCACCCCCCAACCCAAACATGAAGATGCAGCACTAATGAGAAGCATCGCATGGTGGGAATGTTGGGAACGCTTAATATGATACTGTACGTACTGTATATTGCAGGGAACATTATGGTCTGGGCCGCACAGTGGCTGAGTGGTTAGCACATTGGCCACACAGTCAGGAGATCTGGAAGACCTGGGTTCAAATCTCCGTTGGGCATCTCTGTGTGGAGTTTGCATGTTCTCCCCGTGCGTGTGTGGGTTTTCTCCGGGTACTCCGGTTTCCTCCCACATTCCAAAAAAAACATTGGCGACTTTAAATTGTCCATCGGTATGAATGTGAGTGTGAATGTTTGTTTGTCTATATGTGCCCTGCGATTGACTGGCGACCAGTCCAGGGTGTACCCCGCCTCTCGCCCAAAGTCTGCTGGGATAGGCTCCAGCATCCCCGTGACCCTAATGAGGATAAGCGGTATAGAAAATGAATGAATGATTGATTATGGTCTGGTTGTTCTGCGGCACTACCCGCTTATCTCATCGCCTCTCGGATGGGTTTATGGGTGGGCGTCTCTGCTCGTTGGCTAGCTACTGAGTCACCGGTCAGTCATGCGGTCATGTGTTTACACAAAGGATTTGGTCTTTATCTGTTGTTTTTGTCTTTTGTGAGAACTAAAATACGGGAGAAAATAAAAACAGTGTAAAATGCGCGTCCCCCAAGGGGGGCAATTAAGCAGCTTTTGTTTTTCCTCCGCTTGATTGGGGTAAACATAACGCCACGGGCTGCGGAACGTAGCGTCGGTGCTACGGTCCGTCACTGTTTTGCAAAGAGACCACCACCAAAACCTCTCATTTCCAAAGTAAATGTGCCATGTTCATGTCAGTCATAACCTTTTAAAATTGTTGGCACACTTTTAGTTGTATTCACTTTTTAAAAGAAAATATGATATGGCTCTAGTGGTAATTTTTTTCCACCCGTCTTCTTAAATTTTCTTCTCATATTTGCTATATTTTATATTATTATTATTATATTATATTTATAATGTTTTGACTTTACTTATGAAAATGACTGCTATTTTTCTCATTTTGCTGCTGTTGGGATTTTGTTTTAATTGTCTTAAATCCCAATAAATTATTTATTGGTAAAGGAATTTTTTGGGGCCAATATAAAAACAGCAGCGGGCCACAAATTGCACCCAGGCTGGACTTTCCGTAAATTACAACTTTATTTGCTGTTTTGTTTGTTTCTCCAACCATCCATTTTCTATACCGCTTATCCTCTTTAGGGTTGTGGGTATGCTGGAGCCTATCCCAGCTGACTTCTGGCGGGAGGCGGGGTACACCCTGGAATGTCTCTCATCATATTTAAAGTTATCAAAAATATATTAAATGTTGTCTTAATGCTACTAAAATGATGTTATTTTTCTTGATAATATTACATAATTGTAAGATTTTTTCTCAATATTTGGACTTTTATGAAATGACTGCTATTTGTATCATTTTTGCTGCTTAAATTATTTATTTATTAAATAAGGTTTGAAAATGTTTTGTAAATTTTCTTCTCATTATTGTGAGTCATGAGTTTATTATGAGTCTCATTATCATTCCATTATGAGGAAAAATGAGTTAATTGCCATAATATTTTGACTTTATTTCCTCATATTATGTAAAATAACTTATTTTACAATATTTTGACTTTATTCTCATAAAATGAATTTTGTTTATTTTTGCTGCTGTTGTCACTGTTGTTTTAGTTGTCTTAAATTATAAAACATTATTTCTTTATTAAATAAATGTTTTCTCATAATGATGACTTTATTTTCATAATATTTTGACTGTATTTTCATAACATCAAAACTTTTTCCTCAACCTAATTTTGCAACTTTACATTTCTACTTCATGCTACTAAAACAATTATTTTCCTCATAATATTACATTTTTCTTGTAAAATATTTATCAATAACTGACTTTATTGGTATCAAATGACTGCTTTGTTTAAAATTATAATAATATAATAAATTATAATAAATGATTTATTTATTAAAGAAATGTTTTAATTTCCCCCCTTATTATGACTTTTTTTTCCTTAATATTTATACTTTATTTACATAACATTAAAACTTTTTCCGTAACCTAATTTCCTAAAAATTACAACTTTATTCATTGTTTATGTTGTTTCTCATGATATTACAACTTAAAAACCCCCAAGTTGTTTTATTTAAATATATCTACTACCCAAATGTTATTTTTCTCACAATATTACATTATTTTTTGTAAAATTACAACTTTTTCTCTTGATATTTTGACTTTATTCGTATAAAATGTTATTTTTTCCTCAATAATATTACATTATTTTTGTAAAATGGCAACTTTTTCTCTTGATATTTTGACTTTATTCGTATAAAATGTTATTTTTTCCTCATAATATTACATTATTTTTGTAAAATGACATCTTTTTCTCTTAGTAGTTTGACTTTATTCCTATAAAATGTTTTTTTCATTTTTCCTGCTGTTGGGATTTTTAAAAAATGGTCTTAAATTATAATAATGATTTATTGTTAAATGATATTTTTGGGGCCAGTGAAAAAACAGTAGTGGGCTACAAATGGCCCCTGGGCCGCACTTCGCACGATCACGCCACAACCTTAGAGGCTATAAGTGGCCCATGAGTCCTACCTCTGCTTATTTCTTTATGCACAAGTTTGCGAAAGGTCCATTAAAGGGGAGCTAGTTGAGCTTTTCACTCCAGTTCAGGTCCATGTCTGCTGCGATTGTCCTCCTTCCTCATTGCGATGAGTTGTCAGCTCGCCCCTCGCAGACGTTTTATGTCCTGCAATAACCTCCTAATGACCTCATTTTACTGATTTATTGGCGTTAAAAGTGAGCCGGAACATGCATTGACAATGAGCGGAACCGTGCTGTTCTTCAGAACTTTTTCATGCTTTCGCTTTTTCATTAATTAATATTTCCTTCCCCTTTCTGTAAGCCCCGCCCTCCCCGTGCGGAGTCGTCCGGGCAGTAAATTGGCTAACGAGGCGGCGGCGGCCACATTTCCATCAACATCCAGCGGTCGTTGGCGGCGGCGCCGTACATCAGGAAGCCAAGGCTTTATTAGCATCCCCAGCGTATCCGCGCTGTAACGAATAAGGCTACTTAAAGAGGATTTACGACATCTTTAAAAGTTGATTGCTGAGAATTTGAGAATTATTCATAAGAGCGAGGCGTCGTTCGTCACGGCGCCGGCGCTGTTTTGCGGCGAAAAAACGCTTTTGTAGTAGTTTGTCAAATGAACTCCTCTTCACGCGCTCCTGCAATTAGCTATTTGTATGCATGCGTGTGCACGCCGCCGCGGTAATTAAAGTTAATGTGTCTCAGGTGACGGGCTTTTTTCCGTGGATGCAAATGATTGTGATTTGGAAGTCGTCGGTGTGTTTGTGCGGATGGCAGAACATTCAATGAGCTCAAGGAATGCGGCGACGTGGCCCGCAGTCATGGCTGCGCTCCTCTCATCCGTGCGAGGCAGGCGGCGTCCTCATCCTCGCTTCGTTACAAAGATTATCTTGCCGGGCCTCCTCGGGCACAGTGAGCAGGCTTTGTGCGCGATGTCCCGATCGTCTCGCAATTACACCCGGGTCCCGAGGCGCAGGGTGGGGACCGGTTATGTTCACACACACGCCCTTTCATGCACGGACGGCGCCGTGGCTGCGAGGCAGGGCTCATTATGGCCGCTGCCCGGGCCAGAATGAGGCCTCTCAGGATAGATTTACACACAAATAAAAAGCAGTCTTATCTCGGCCCACATGCGAACGCCAGCTGATTACACGGCCTACATTTCAATGCTCACGTTAAATGGACTCAATTTCCCATGCTCTATTTAAACCGGTTCTGACCCGCAAAGCACAATGAAACACATTTGATATTTTCTGCACTCCGGGAGGTGGGCTCTCAAATATCTGCTAAGAAAGTTTGACGGTTTTCACCTTAGGAAATGACATCATCGAATCATAAGTTCTACAGCGTTTGTTGTGGTTATTTGGTTCTGTAACGGGCAGTGATTTCCTTATTTTTAAATCATATATTTACAACCCTCTAAATCCAGTTTTTACCATCATTAGAGCCCTTTAGACATGCAATATTACCCCTATGGTCACCGTTACCTAATATGGAAGACATTTAAGTTGCTGTAAATGTGTTCCGGTGTTGGACAGGAAGTGACATAATGGTTTCAGAGTTGGGTTTTAACTGAGCGTGGGTTACAGGTGCAACGGTAGCCCAATTTTAGGGATAATTGGGCTTGAAACCTGGTGTCTGATGCGTGAGTGTTACAGTAACATTACTGACACCTAGTGTCAGTAATGTTACTGTACTGTACTGTTATGACAATGTTACTGTAATGTTAATGTTACTGTAGTATCCGTGTAGGGTACTACATATTCTCACTTTGTCTTTGAATGCATCTTCTGAATGCCTTTTATGTGTATTCTCCTTAAGTTCACCATTTTTATGCTTGAGAACGCAAAAAATACATACCATTTCCTTAAATTTGCATGTTTTTATGACAAATAACAGGTTGTATTTAAACACAAAACGGCTCCACAGACCCCCATTGAGGCAGTGAAACAGTTTTTGACGTTTTCTGACAAAATTGAGATGATCCTAATGTGGGTTTTTTTTGTCTTTTTTTTTTGTTCTGCAGCGATTTCGGTCTTGTAACTCTGCCGACTTAGCCCAGTGTCTTTCTCATGGAGTCATGAACACAGACCCCAACTGATGCGAGGCCTGCAGTTCCTTGGATGTTGTTGCGAGGTCTTTTGTGACCTCTTGAAAGAGTCATCTCTGTGCTCTTGGGGTCATTTTGGTTAGGTAAGGTTCACCACTGTTCCATGTTTTTGCCATTGGTGGCTCTCGCTGTGGTTTGCTTCAGTCCCAAAGTTTCAGAAATGGCTTTAAAACCTTACCCCAACGTATGTCAAAGAATCTAAGTTATGTTATGATGAGATGAGATGTTTACTTCCTCATTTTGCTTCTGTCTCTCTCAGCTTTCAGACGAGTGTTTTGCACACAAACTTCACCGTAACGAGATACTAATTATTAATCATTGCTGTTAATTGTCACGTTGTTGTGTGAAGACAAAAGCAACTCAGGCAGGGGTCAGTAAGGTTTTATGGATGTTGAAGATAAACGGAAGTTCAAAGGTGTTATTCATTCTGGCATCTGCTGTTGGTATCATACCTGCATGGTATCGTATTAATCATCAACCCTTACACCCAATCCGCCGTGCTTGTTGGGGACACAGCCCTTGTGTCTTTTCAACTAGCTTTCCTAAATGTCTACCCAGGAAGGAGGTACACACACAAACACACACGCACGCACACGCGTACTAGCTGGGTAGGAATTCCTTTCAAGTGTCATCTCCTGTCACGATGGCGGCTTAGCGACGCTTCAGAAGGCCTTGACACTGCATCCTGCGCTCAGTCAGAACCTGCTAATCTGCTGGCCGTGTTAAATTCTACAAACGTGAACTTTTTTCCTCGTCGAAGAAGGAAGTGCAGTTGCGATGCGTCCAAGAAAGGAGTTTGCAGAAACTGAACAACTGGTCGGGGAGAACCAGTTTACAGAACAACATACTTGCTCACGGTGCAATGAATCAAAACACAGTTAGCTCATCAGCGTATTTCGAAATGCCCGCAAGGCATGCCGGGTAGTCCAGCTACAACCAAAATATGAACACATCAAGAGTATGATAACTCCTCCTTGTTTACTTCTCTGACGGCGTCCTCAGCATATTTTGCAATCAAGCAAAGTGCCAAATGTTGGGGGAAAGAGGAACCCAAGCTACCCAGCATGCCTTGCGGCAGAACTATATGGGTGTTTTTTCTTTTTCATATTGCGTCTGACTATTTTGGCAACTCAAGCGTGCCACAAAAAAGGAATCAGAAAATACCCAATGGGGCCGGATTAACACACTTGTGGGGCCATCTGTGGCACCCTGGCCGTAGTTTGCCCACCCCTGGACTAGGCGAAGCGTTGAACACGCTGTACTTTGTTGTATTCATACGTAAGAGTAAAATGTTTGTTTACACATTCTAACAGAACCGTATTCGTGTTGAGCTACTTGCATATAATGCTTGATTTTGAATATTGAAATATTTACTTATATCTTTTTTATATATGCTTGTCTACAACCTCAAACTGAATTCTCCCACAGCGGGAGGAATAACTGCAAATGCAAAATTTACATGAAATTGGAACAGTGGTGAACCTTACCTAACCAAAATGACCCCAAGAGCACAGAGACAACTCATCCAAGAGGTCACAAAAGCCCCCGCAACAACATCCAAGGAACTGCAGGCCTCGCCTCAGTTGGGGTCTGTGTTCATGACTGCATTAGAAAGATACTTGGGTAAGTTGGCAGAGTTCCAAGACCAAAATCACTGCTGACCAAAAAAAACCATTAGAATCATCTCAATTTTGTCAGAAGACGGCAAAAGGGAAGCTCGGCTTCACTGGTGGTCTGTGGAGCCATTTTGTGTTTGAATGCAGCTTGCTATTCGTCATAAAACATGCATATATAAGGAAAAGTATTTTTTGCGTTTTCAAGCATAAAATTGACTAAATGAAGTAGAATACAAATAAAAGGCACTCGGAAGATGCATTCAAAGACAAAGCAAGAATATCTAGTATCTACACGAGTCACTGGGTGTCAGTAAGGACAGCAGGCTTTCATTGCAGGTTGGCCAGACTTTTGGGTTTGGGTTCTGCCTGTATTGGGTTTAGGGCTTTTGTTTTGGATTTCTACTTCCTGTTTGGCACCATGGAGGGCGCCTTTACTTTTGTTTGAGGATGCTGATATGTAATCAGTACGCTGCTTAGCCGGGGCTTTTGGCTAGTTTGACAGTTTTACTCTGTCATGCTGTTTTCTGATTGAATATGAACTATTATAAGCAAATTTGACATATTTTAATGCCTAGGTGAAGCATTTTCCAACATAAGAATAACTCAAATGAGTAAAATAAGTATAAGGCAGTCAAATAATCCATTGTTAATTGTAGTGCTCTACCCTGGCATCAGTAATCTTATAATCCTGAGACAATAGCCGCAGCAGAAGGTACTCTTCAGAAACCAGAAGTGAAAATGAAAAAACACGGAAGTCTCCCAATGCTAATGTGAGTTTGTATTATGCCTTATTTTCTGTTATTTGCCCGCTATATTGGGTCATAGGCGTTTAAAGGTGACTATAGGGGTGTTATTTCATGCCTAGAGGTCTCTAATAATAGTAAAAACTGTATTTAAAAGGTGGTGAATTGGTTTTGTAGCTTCCAATAATTAAATTATTCCATTTATAAATAATGAGGCCTACATTTAAATTGCAATTGATATTTGAAAATCAATCAATACGTCTGAATAGAGTGGTAGAGATGTTCATTTTTGTTTTTATTTATGAAAATATAAGGTTCTAATTTGGTGTGTTGGTAAAGGTAAGTTTAGATGACATCATGGGCCAAAAATGGCGTCTCTTTCTTCATTTTTGATACAGTTATTTTGTCATGAAAAACAGTTTAGTCTGAGCCGAGCTTATCACCGGAGGCTGAAATTGAATTATCGGTATCATAAACAACTGGAGGATGCCCCGGGGAATACATTGGGGTTGTCTACATTTTGGTTTCTGCCATCTCCCTCTTGCTGAATTTTCTTTTTTTATCCTCTCACGTGAATCACAGCCCCTCCCCCGGACCCTCCGCCCCCATGGCGTGAGCGGCCTAATCAGGGCCAAAGACAGGAAGTCTTCCTCTTGCAATGTCCCTCCATACCCATCACCCCCCACCCCCACCCGCAGCCCCCGCCGCCGCCGCCGCCGCCGGACTCGGCCGCGTCCGAGCGCAGAGGCTGTGAGGCGCTCTCGTTAGCGCTGCGCCCTCCTGGACTGACCGAGCACCAGCTAGCCCTGCGCTCTTTGTGCTAATTAGTCCAGAATGTGAGCTGTCAACATGCAAACATCGTGCCAGCAGGGACCCCCCCCATCCATCCTTCCTTGCCCCCACTGCGATCGGCATCCAGCACCTTGCCTCAGCACGGCGTTGTGTTCGCGTCCCATTCCTCCCTCGGCGACTCGTGTCACATCCAGGTCCCTCCCAAGGAAATCTTAATAATGAAGTGGGAAATTTGAACATGATTGCTTGTGACACACCTACTCTGGTAATTATTGCTGTGAGGCCATGTGCTAATGAATTCATGCATTCATTGCCCCAACAAATTAGCATAACTCATTGGAATGGCCCACATTTCGCGGCGCAGAAGACCTCGCAAAGATAAATAACGCCGAGTTGTGCCTGGATGAAGGTCTTAATAGCGCCGGCATCTTCATGTTCAGCAGGCGGGATGTCGTTGGAGTGATAGCGCCGATGATGATCATCATCATGACGCTCATTGCTGGCCTACGTCTGCAATACATCTCTGTGTTAAATGACGGTGCCATTAAAATGTTATTATACTGATAGATGAATATTGATAGGTTGATGAAGAAGAAGCTTCCCAACAATCATGCTTGTTTCAGACCTCAACCAGAAATATAGTCATTCTCGTTGTAGCTCTTGTTTTTTTGCACACTTAAATATTTCGGATCGTCAAACAAATAGAAATATTTGTTTGTGACAACATGACTGAACGCAAAATGAAACGTTTTAGTATTAAGGATGAAAAAATCCTAACCTACATGTCCTTGTGTGAAAATGTGATTAAGTTAAAACATAACTGAGATCTATCACTCCGGAAAAGGTTATAAAGCCATCTTTTTAAGCTTTGGGATTCAGCAAACCACAGTGAGAGCCATTATCCATAAACATGGTGAAAAGGCAGAACAGCATTTTGGCCAGCCAACCAAAATGACCCCACGAGTGCAGTGACGACTCAGCCAAGAGGTCAGAAAAGACCCCGCAACAACATCCAAAGAACTGCAGGACTCGCTTGCCTCAGTTAAGGGCCGTGTTCAAGACTCCACCTTAAGAAAGACACTGGGAAAAAAACAAGTTCCAAGACCAAAACCACTGCTGAACAAAAAGAACAATAAAGTCATTAAACATTAAACATCTCAATTTTGCCAGAAGACATCATGATGATCTCCAAGACCTTTGGGAAAATACTCTGTGGTCTGACAAGACAGAAGTTGAACTTTGTGGAAGGTGAAAAAAGAACATCATAACAACAGTAAAATATGGTGGTGGTACTGTGATGGTCTGGGCCTGCTTTGCTGCTTCAGGACCTGGAAGACGTGCTGGGATGAACGGAACCATGAATTCTGCAGTCCACCAACTTGGGTTCTGGGGCAGGACAATGATCCAAAGCACACCATCAAGTCCACCTCTCAATGGCTGAAGAAAAATTAAATTAAGACTTTGGAGTCTGACCTGAATCTTACAAGGATTCCTTAAAAAGGCGTTCATGCTGGAAAAGCCTAAAATGTGACTGAATGACAACAATTCTGCAAAGATGATTCTTCCAAAATGCATTTAGATGGTCGTAAAGAGGTTTTCTATGCTCTAACTTGGAAAATATTCTGTTCATAAATAAGGAATCCTACTTGGCGGATTTCACTTATCACAGTTGGGTCTGGAACCAGTTAACCAATTAATAAACGAAGTACAAATGTAGATGATCTTTGGGGAAAATGATAGCCCCACCCCAGATACTGACTGGTTTTAAGACACTCCTCTGGACCCCTCTCAGTACAGTGAAACTGCACATTTCGGAATGGCCTTTTATTGTGGCCAGTATAAATTGTAAAAAAAACGTGGTTGACTCAAACAAGAGAGTCCTGATTTCTCATTGACTGTTCGTCCAATCATTGTAAAGCTTAGCAGCAGGCGTAGACAGACAACAAACATAGACCGTAACTTAAAACTGTTACTTCTGAATGCCCGGCCTGCTGGGCAGTCCAACATTACACAATGAACAATAAAAATTGGATATCAAGAGTATGTTAACTCCTTTTGGTTTACTTTTCTGACGACTTCCTGAACAAAGAGTACAACATGCTACCCAGCATGCCTTGCGGCGGGACTATATGGGTGTTTTTGGCATGGGTATTGTGATGCAGTAAGTAGGTTACTTTGACGTGTTTAGATGGCTTTTTTGTAATTTTGGGGGGAAAATCTGAATTTGGAAATGCTGGTGGGCCGGATTAAGACAATTGGCGAATCTGGTGTGGCACCGCGGGCTGCAGTTTGCCCACCCCTGTTTTTCACCGTATGAAATCTTTACAGTGTTCATAAAATAGCACATAAATATGTTTTGTATGTGTCAATAATAAGCATTAATGGTTCATGTAAGGCTTTTTGAAGGCGGTCAAAGAAAGTTAAAAGACAAAAAAAGCAAATCAATCATCAGCCAGCTGCTGTTTGACCGCAGCGGAGTCAGATTCCAGGATGAATCAACAACAATCACCGGACACCTCCCACCATAGCAAATGTTTCATTTAGCTTCCATTAGCGCGGATGGTGTTTAAAATCACCTGGCGCAGACACTGTGACATTTGGTGTCAGCTCCATGCATACACATAGCGAGCGCTTCGCCTGAATAAAACACCGGGCCGCCGCCAGCCCGTGGCGCTCTGACCCGCCGCACCGGCATGAATACATCCAACACATCAGCGGGGAAGCTCGGCAAAGCGCCTCGTCCGCCGGGCGGGCCCATCTGTGGCGCCACATCAGCCCGCCAAATAAACGCACAAACACGTCGTGCCGACGGGAACATTAGCGCAAGGGGACAGCGAAGCACGATTAACTCGGGCGCATGAAGCGAATGCCGAGTTTGTCATTATGCCGCGTGTCCGCCTCGCCAAGCGTGGGGTGGGTTCTCCAGCGTTTCGCTGGCGTGATAATAAGGAATAAATGGCTAAACCGCTGAGCTAAACAAAGACCCGATGATGCTCATTAGCGTCAGGCGGGGGCTTCGGCGATATCTGCTTTATGACTGATTGCTTCCATGCCAACTTTGACTAACACCTTAATCTAAGTTCTCACTTTTTTCTAATGCAACGATTCAATCACATGCATTTGGATGACTAATCTACCAGCTCATGTAGCATAGTAGCTAAATCCAAATAGCACAGGCCTGGCACGGGCCACTACGCAAACATAAATGTTCAATTTGATTTATTTTAATTTCATTTTTAATTTCATTTATAATGAGAATTTCTAAATACAATTTCATGTCAAATTTGATGCAATTTTAAAACAAAAACAATTAATTTTCCGTTTGCAAAAATACACCTATTTAATATAATTAAATATATTTTTAATGTATTTTTTCTGTCACATTGACACAATTTAAAAACAATAATTAATTTGCCTATTGCCAAAATATATATTTTTAATATAATAAAATATATTTTTTAATTTACTTTTTCTGTCACATTGACGCAATTTTAAAACAATAACAATTCGGACTCGGAATTTATCAGTTACTTCAAGAGACAATGGTCTCTATACATAGAAAACAACGATTTACCAGGAATATCAGCGTGTGTTCTCTGGGAAGCAGGGAAGGCAGTAATGCGCGGGAAAATAATTAAATTTTCCTCTCACAAGAAAAAGAAAGAGACTTTCAAAATATCAGTTTTGGAAGGTAAAATAAAATTGTTAGAGGAGGCCTACTCTATAAGAAAAACCAAACTGGAACTTGAGGAAATAAGAAATAAGAAAACACAATTCTTAGTACAAAGGCTTCGCTTGGAGAACTTTGAACATAGTAACAAATCTGGGACATTTTTGGCTAATTAATTAAAAACAAATAAAGAGAAAACAACTATCTACGGCGTTAAAGACTCAGCAGGAAATATTAGCCATAACCCTGATAAAATAAACACGATTTTTAGGGATTATTATAAAGCATTATACACACCACAATTAGACCCATCACATGATGATATAGATCAGTTTCTTAGTCATTTAAATCTACCGATATTACAACAGAACCAGAAAACATCTCTGGACTCACCTCTATCTGTTGGCGAACTCCAGGAAGCTCTCCAGCTCATGCCTAATAATAAAGCCCCAGGCCCAGATGGTTTTCCTGCTGAATTCTACAAAGAATTCTGGACTACACTGGAGCCAACTTTTTACAAA
>QODF01000078.1:2308415-2362836 GCA_024372805.1 Oostethus manadensis | reverse complement strand
ATGCGTACATGCGTGTGTGTATATATGTATATATTTATATATATATTTATTATTTTTTATTTTATTTATTTTTCTTTCCCCTGTATTTTTGCTCATTTTGCTCTGTGACTGTTCTGGTTGTTGCTGAAATTGTGATTATTACGGTTGTTTATAATATGGTTGAAATATATTTGTGAGGTTCTTCTGCATCCTTTCATCCCCCACCCCACCCTCCACCCGTCCCTTTTCAGGTCAGGTCCGGCATTGAAATGTGCCGCAACAAAATTCATAATAAACGCAGTCAAATGTCAAGGGAGACTCATTTGGATTATGAAGTTTCCCTTGGCAAAGAAATTTTGCTCAGCATTTAAAGGTAGCTTGACTCATTCAGCTGTTATGATGCTGGACAAGACAAAAATAAAAATAAAAAATAAAAATAAATAAATAAATAAAACAATAACAATTAATTTGCCATTTGCAAAAATATGTTACAAAATATATATTTTGAAATGGGGTTTTTTTGGTCACATTGACCAAATTTTACAACCATAACAGTTCATTTTCCTTTAATTCAGTCATCAGATTTCCATAATTGGCCGTGAGGCATGTGCATGTCATTTTTGATGGACACTGTGCTTGGGAATAAAAAGTGAGCAAAAATCATCAAAAGGAAAACAAATATCAAATATCATCATTATTTATTTCACAAGCAAGAAGGGTGTTCGTAAATCCGTAGGAACCTGTGGAAGTACCCGCTGCTCGTTGAGAAGAGCGAGTTATGTGAGAGTTTGTGTCCAAAAGTCGTCGTTGGTCGCTTTATGGAAAAGCAGAACCGAAATGGCCAGAAAATGGCCTCCCATGCGTGGCGTGTAGCTGGATGCTAATGGCGTATAATAGGCAATGTGATTTTATAAAGAGGGCCATCGCCCCTGGCCCTGTGGCCCGAATGCGTCTCGGCTAATGAATGCCAAGCAGGTCCGTTTGCTGGGATAGTAATTAGCGAACCATTGGGGAGCATCAACATGCATTTAAAGGTCCTTCCTTCCTTTTTTTTCCCACTCTCTGTGTGAAAGATACCAGCAAAAATGTCTGCAACTAGTTTGCCTATCCAGGACAGTGTAAGAAATGAAAATACAATATTAAGAAAGAATCAGAATCAGAATCAGAAAAACTTTATTGCCTTTCTAAGTGAACAATTCACAAACTAGGAACTTTCTTTGGCGACTCGGTGCGACGTAGAATTCTAAGTAGACATAGAGCATTAAATAAACATAGAACTAACACTTACTAAACATAGAACCTGGAGTAAAAAGGTGAAATCACTGATAAGTAAAGGCATGAGGGTGTTTTTAGTGCAGGTATTATAAGGTGCCAAAAATACTGGTTATAAAGTGAGCATAGTGCAAATGTGCAAATGTTATAAAGTGTTCATGAGTTCAACAGCACCAGGAAAGAAACTGTTCTTGTGGCGAGAGGTTCTGGTCCGAATGGACCGTAACCTTCTGCCAGAGGGAAATACTACATACAGTATCATCGTAACGTGTTTGAATGCATCCTCTAAATGCCTTATATTTGTATTTTACTCCATTTTGTCATTTTTATGCTTGAAAATGCATTAAAATCTTCATTCATTCATTTTCTATAGCGCTTTTCCTCATTAGGCTCACCGGTATGCTGGAGCCTATCCCAGCTGACTTCGGGCGGGAGGCGGTGTACACGCTGGACTGGTCGCCAGTTAATCGCAGGGCAGACAAACCATTATTCACACTCACATTCACACTCTAATGGACAATTTAGAGTTGCCAATTAACCTAACATGCATGTTTTTGGAATGTGGGAGGAAACCAGAGTACCCGGAGAAAACCCACACACGCACGGGCAGAACATGCAAACTCCACACAGAGATGCCCAACGGAGATTTGAACCCAGGTCTTCCAGATCTCCTGACTGTGTGGCCAATGTGCTAACCACTCAGCCACCGTGCGGCCATATTATTATCAATATTATTCTATTATTTTGTTACTTCTTGGTACTTTCTTTGGTACTTTACTTACTTCAACCACAACTTTAAAAAAAACGTGATAGGGTGAAGTCCCAAAATTTGAAGCGGGACCGTGCTGTGGGCAGGTCGTGTATGTAAAATAAAGCTCTTAATGTGGCGGGTCAGCAGAAGAATCAACATGGCGTCCTTGCCGTGTCACCTCCAGGCCTGCACAGAGCCCCGGAGTGCCAGAGGTGGCGCATCAGGCCTGCCCGGACTAGTGCGCCACCCTCCCCACGCCCTTGCACTTCACCCCTCTAGGAATGCGCTCCCCTGTAATGAGGGTCAGAGGCCAAAAGTGCTGCAGCGCCTGGAGGCCGGCATCTCCTCGGCGCACTGAGTGTGTCCCTATATTTAAATCCCGCCTGAGGCCGTGTTTTTCAAAGGGCATCTCCTAACTAGTTCCTGGTTACTAATTAGTTTTTGCTGGCGCTATTTGTCTTTGGGAACCTGCAAATGAGCAGCTCTAAAAAAAGAAAGCGTACGGCTCGCCTCGGTGCACATGATAATTATTCACAAAGTCCTCTACTGCCGACACGTGCGGAACATCGCCTCGTCTTTGTCAGACCGAGAATTTGTCTCTTTCCCGCCTGGCAGTTCCCGTCCTCGCCACGTTACAGTTTGTGTCGTCAGAAAGGCCGTTAAGTGGCACTTTGCAAACGTGCTGAGGCAAAGTGACAGGTCAATTGGTGATTTGTGCGCCGTTAAAAAGGCCGAAGAGGCTCGCTAGCTAAAAGCTCTTTGCTGCAAAGTAGTCTGGCTGCGTTCGTGCTCACACTTTAGCACGGCTGCGTGTGCGTGTGTGCGTGTGTGATTGTATGGTGACAAGACGCGCTCTTAATGGAAGTGGCACTCCGCTCTGACAGCTGGGAGGAGCGGAGGAACATTGTCGAGCACCAGACGAGCCCTGTAACCATTTTGCCTTCAGTTGACCCACAATGAGCGCGACCAGCAACAATCATTGATACCGTAAACATTGACGGAAGCACATCCTTGCTTTTCCAAAAATATCTGCTGTTGTTTCAGCTGATTGGTTGATGCAACCTATTATTAGTGAAAATATGCACACGTAAAGGGGACCTGTTATGCTTTTCCGACCTATAAATGTTGTATTCTCATGTTAAACGATGCCACCACGTCAGACAATGAGGGTTTGGGAATTTGGAAGCGAGCACTGAAAGCGGTTTTGGGTGGCTCTTGCACGTTTCCGTTTTTCTTACACAAAACCTGGACTTCCGTGTATGGGTAAAGTTGAGCAATAGCTTCCAGGAAATGTTTATTTGGGTTTGAGGGAAAGCTCCTTTTGTGTAGCTTTCCTAAAGAATCAATAATCAGATTAGACAGAAGTGGTTGGAGTAGGAGATCTGTTAACTTCACGCGGAACTGACAAACGGAAAGGAAACACCAAAGGAAAAGATGCGTAGTCTGGAAGATTAGAAAGCTTTCTGTAGGGGTTATCGTGTGTAGATGCTCTGTAGGAGTCCATAACTCAAAAACAAATGCCTTAAAATGAGTGTAATAGTTCCGCATTAATCACATTATACGTATTTTTTTCCTAAAACACCCGCTGAGCATGTTTGGGATGCGCTGGATCGGTGAACAGTAACTCCCTTGCCACTTTGCACTTCAAATTTTGCGGTTTGACTCTATCACGGTTTTTCATAAAGTATTCATTCAGAAATCATTTGTGTTCTAAAACAGTTGATGGCCATATTAGTAAAAAAAATATACGTACTTTTGGCCTAAATTACGCATTTCTCAGCATAAAAATGGCTAAATTAAGTAAAATACAAGATGCTGCATTAAAAGAGACTGGGATGGTCAGTAGACGTCAGTAATGTTCCTGTGATGCTGGGTGAGACGCACAAGCACCAGACTTGATCGTTAAACAGGATTGTATTTCAGGTTAGGCACGGTAATCTCTAATAATGGGTGTTGTTGCAGCCATAACCTGAACTGAGCGAAAATGCCCTTCAGAACTGTGACGCCACTTCCTGTCCATCCTCTGCTTCCTTACCACCTGAGCACATTTAATCGAGTCTTATTTTGTCTTAGTATGTCTACTTTATTAGATAATGAGTGTAAAGGTGACTATAGGGGTGTTATTTCATGTATAGCGGGCTTGAAAGGAAAATACAGCAGAACCGTCAGTCCCTTCTCTCGCGCCGTGTCGTTGAAAGAACCGTATCATTTGGACCAACGCGGTGCGCTAGTCTCACTTAGTCCGCTAACACGAGGAACGTGGGACGGTAGCTGTCAGATGAGATGCACGCTTGATTTAACGGCAACAACATCTCAGGTAGACGAGGCTTTGAAGCAAAGATGTCGGACAGTAGCCCCGAGCCACGTTCGCCGGTTCCACCCCATAATAACCACCGGCTGTCATGTCAACGCCGGTAGAGTGGCAGACAAAGTGCTGCCTCAGATGCCGCCGTCTCTTCTGGGCCTCTCGGTGAACCACTTTGCCGCAGGTGAAAATCCACGAAGAATCTTTTAATCAGAGGCTGGATTTTTTTATACCTTCAAGTAAGCCAACAATCTGTCCGTGTCAGCACTTTTTCTTACTGACCACGCACTTATGATAAATCTTTCAACTTTCTTCAACTTGCTTTTCACACTTGTCATCGATAAACTGGATAACCAAAATATTAGAAGCAGGTCTCGGTATGGTGCAGTGCAGTACAACAAGTACAACAAGGATTTTTGCATTGTATCCCAATAGCTTGTGTACCTAAAACCGACCTTTAAAGGTGGTAGATGATGTTTTGCTAAAGTGCATGTTACCACAAGCCTGAGCTCCAAACTGTGACTAAGTTGGTGCTTCTCAAATAGCAGGGCGGACCCCCCTGTTAGCACTTCAGCTCACATAGCTATCCCGCTCCTCTATGTTATGTACGCCTGGATCAGTCCGATACATATATGGGAGATGTAGAACTGATCATTTATTTTTTTCTTCAGCGAATGATCCAGCGTGATGCTGATGTGGGCATGTTAGCACTTTAGCTCGGATAGCATTGCTAATGTTTGCGTCCTCCTGTCCTACTACTTACTCTTCTATTTTTGTATGTTCTATAAGGCAGAGGGTTTTCATTGCGTTGCACCGTGAGCAACTATGTTTGATGCCACTCATATAAACACGGCACTTCCACCAATTTTGTGACCCACGAGTCAAAACGTTTTCTCTGCTAGAGCATAGAAAACCGATTTACAACTTTCTGAATACATTTTTAACCATATTGGAGCACTGAACATGAGAGATAGTAAGGCATTGTGTGGGTTGCTGCGGGAGGAGCTGAGTGGGCGGAAAACAGGAAGTGCCAGTGTCAGAGTTAAGTTTTAACTTGGCGTGGGTTACGGTCACTGTAGACCGTGGTGGGGATTATTGTGCCTTTTGTGAGATCATTCAAATCTGCAAAGAAAGCTTGTTGTCCCGCTGATCGAGTCTGGTGCTTGTGTGTCTCACCCAGCATTACAGTAACATTACTGACGCCTAGTGACCAATTTAGAATACTATGTCTTTTAATTAGTCTTTTGAATGCTTTATATTTGCAATGTAGTTAAGTTTGCCATTTGTATGCTTAAAAATTCTTAATTTGGGCAAAAATGTGTAAAATGTAAAATATGACCAATAATAGCCTGAAACTCAAAGCACAAAGTGCTGAGCCATTATAGGATGTTTGTGTGAAAGTGTCTTATGCAAGCCGTTTAAGTTGGTGAGCAAAGATGTAAACATCGAGCTGATGAACTGCATGTAAACCACACAGACGGACTTAGACTTAAGCTTAGAGGAATAAACTTCATCTGCACTTTTACGGTACCAGCGTAGGGCAAATGGGATAGAACTACAAATTTGCAGGGGTGGTGCACATCTTCGCTTTACAGCGATCCAACTTTCGGTGTTTAGTGGTCACATACACGCTCCTGTTTGGAATGGAATATGTTCCACACATTCAGATGACCTTTCACTTGGAAAAGATGCACCCTGTTGTTGTTGTGTTGGAAGCTAATCGCTCTCTGCAGTGCTGGCATTGCAGTTGCTTGCATCTTCCTGTTTCTTTCCGTTGCTACTTGAAATGGATGATGGTAAGAATATGGTGTTAGTAGCAGTCATTGGGTCATATTGGGTAGGCGTCTTCTAACCTAAGAATGAAATAAAAAGTAATTTGGCGTCTTTATTGTTGAACTTTAACCGAGTAATTTGGAGTGCCCTTCACCTACGGTTAAACGATGCGGATGTTTCACAACGCCATCCCGAGGATGTGAGTATTCGGCGTTGAACGACGTTAGTGAGGCCTCCGGCGATTCCGCTGGAAGCTTCCAGAATGTGCACCGGCGTGCTCTTTTAAAGCAAACACTGGAGAGGCGAGAAGAGCTTCATTTCCAAATCAAACGTAAAAGTGGCGGCTTTTGCTTCGCCTGGAATCGGAATATTTCAAAGTGAAGTAAAGCAGGCTTAGTGCTGATAAAACACTTTTCAGGAGGATAAATAATGTAGGCAGCGCTTAGCGTTACCGTGTACTTCTTTGCATATTTTAAAAGCAATGAGCATTAAAGACGGGGTGCAAGAAAAGCTACGTGAAAGAGTTTGACCTCCAGGTAATCTTCTCTGTCTCAGGCTGCTCTCGGCAGGTGACGCCGACGCCATCTTCAGTCAGAGGGCTTTGCTCGTCCACTTTCATTCGCTTAGTCGTCCTTAACTACAAAAGAGCGACACCGCCAGGCACAAACACACAATTTGAGGTAAGTTTTCATTCATCAACAACAGTTAGTTAGTAAAAGGTACAGAATTGATCATAAGGTGACGCGCTCAAGCATTGCAAAGGACACCAACTGTTACCGTCTGCAGAAAATAAAGGCTGCGTATTGCAACGTACGTGTGTTAGCCGTCATGATGGAATTGACACAAGCCCTACTGCGATCTGTGTGTCTGTAGCTTTAATGCAAATGAGCTGTGTTTGTCACTGTAACACTGCACTCGTCCAATGCAACAGATGCCATGCATCACATGCAACAACGTAACATCAAGGAGCGGGACGGAAGGACATACTCACAAGGTGTGAGCTTAAGTGCTAACTTTACATTTTTACCTCATGCTAAGTTAGCCTATGTGATGTAGAAATACTAAACTATCAAATCTACACCTCCCACGTCTGGTGCTGACCGGGATAGAGTTGGAACTACGGTGCATTTTAAGATGCGTAGTGAAGCCTGTTGTTTTAATGTGTTTTGGGGGGAAAGCACTTTATTCACTTCTGACAACAAAGTAACTAATTCTGTACTTGTCCAACTTAGATGCCATACAGTAGTGTTCAAAATAATAGCAGTGCAATGTGACTGACCAGATTAAGTTCTGTTATTAGTATATTTTTATTGCTACATGGCAAACAAGTTACCAGTAGGTGCAGTAGCTTCTCAGAAAACAAACAAGACCCAGCATTTATGATATGCACGCTCTTAAGGCTGTGCAATTGGGCAGTTACAGTAGTTGAAAGGGGTTAAAAATAGGCATTCAACCCTTGATCAATTTAGTGATTAAAAACAGCACTTGTTGAGCATGCATTTTTAAAAAGCCTGAGGAAAATGGGTCCTTCAAGACATTCTTCAGAAGAACAGCATACTTGATTGGAGAGGGGGAAACTTATGAAGAGGTGCAAAAACGGACTGCTAAAATGATCTCAAATGCCCTTAAATGGAGAGCAAAACCAGATACACGTGGCAGAAATGGAAGACAACTATCAAAATGGATGGAAGAATAACCAAAATGGCTCAGGCAATGATCAGCTCCAGGATGATCAAAGACAGTCTGGAGTTACCTGTAAGTAATGTGACAGTTAGAGGTTTGTGTGAAGATAATCTATTTACAAGAATCCCCCGCAAAGTCCCTCTTTTACAAAACAAGGCATGTGTAGAAGAGGTTACAATTTGTTACTAAGAACAGCAAAAATGGCGGCTGGAATTTTACAAAATAAAGTCAAAATATTATGAGAAAGTTTTTTTTTTTTACAAGAATAAAATCTTAATATTCATTTGTAGTCATTTTAGTCAAATAAAGTTTTAATATATAATTTTAATTTTATTTTTCAATCAAGCATAACAAAATAAAGTAATTTTTTTTGGAAAATTAGGTTGGGGAGAAAAGTTATGAAATTATGGGAGTAAGGTATTATTATAACACTGTCGCTCTTCTCCAGCAGGTGCTGCCGCGGGTCACTTACTGTCTTGTTTATGACATTTAGAACTACATGTGATTTTCTTCTAAATGTTTGGTGCAAATGCAAATTGGACAATTCCATCATTACAGCCACAAATAGTGTGATCTGTGAACTGTGTGATCTCACCTCCTTTATGAGGGGACAAACTTTTCTTTCTTTTAACTTCCCGGTTAGCGCAAGGTCACATGTTCAAGGTTGCGTCACAGGCCGCCAGGCGCTTCGGGGGGCGGGGCTCGTTCATTCCATTAGCGAAGGGGACAAGCGTAATTATGAAAGTGCGATAAGGGAGAATCAAAATGACCTGATTGGAAGGAAAAGAGAAAGAGAGGATGAAAGTCCTCCAAGTGGGGAACTTTGATTGATTCGGTGCAGATGGGCCCTCGGCCTCTGCTGTAATGATAGCTTTATAATTAAGATTAAAGAGCACGCAGCACTGACAAGACACCGCCGCCGCTTTGGGGGGGAGTTCTCCGGTGACACTGCCAATAACTGAAGTGTCCCGCCGCCCTCCGTCGCTGAGGAGAGACAAACACAGGACCGCCTGACCCACAGTCGTCTGTCCAAGCTGTGTAAAAGTCATTAGAAAGTGGAAAAAAGCAGCATGGACGTGTTGCTGCCGCCTCACATTCAAATAAAGGCAAGCAAAATGCAACAGAAGACATGATGCAATAGCAACAACGACGATGATGATGATGATTCATTCTTTGCATGGGGCAGATTGCAGCGCCATCTGGCCCGTTAGCACCAAGACAGACTGGCTCCCATTTCTAATGAGCTGGACTGCAAGAAAAGAACAACTCAGTTCTACAAAGGAAAATAATCAGGAAAAATAATAAGATGTAATTGTTGTTTTTCCACAGATATAAACAATATGCAAATATACAGTAAATATTCTACATTTAGTCTGAAAAACAGCAACGTGTGTGTGGTGGGATGCACACAGTTTGGAATTTGAATCTCTACCGAGTAAAATTCCTTTTTTCATAAATGTTCATAGTTAGAGCATACAAACCTTGTTTACAAACTTCTAAATGTTTTTTAACATTATTAGAGCCCTCTAAACATGAAAAGCACCATAAGCCAACTTAGACATAATTAAGATACATTCACACATTAGCATTGTACGTTAGCATTTACTAACAAGCAGAGAACACATTACGGGTCTTTAGAATGACATTCAGCCATTTTCATGCTTGAGCATCATGTATAAATATATTTGTGTTAGCATTTTTTTGCTTTCTGGAAGGATTAATAGAATTTACATCATTTCTTATGGGAAAAATTGCTTTGGTTAACGATGATTTTGGTTAGAGTCGGCCCTTTCTGGAACAAATGAATAATGCTAACCAAGGTTCCACTGTATAAGTGAAGTATGACTTGGGAGACAGGGCGAGTGGGCACAACATCACCTGCTGCTCAGTGAGAAGAGCAACACGTGCTTTCATGTTAGAGTTTCAAAAAGTCACTAGATTTGTCGCTTTGAACAACAAAATTTTGTCAGAATACTCGCTAACAGTCGCTAATTTGTCAATGGCGATCCCTCCTGCTACGTCTTCCTACTCTCTGGCAGATCAGGTGCGTATGAGGCGAGTCGGGATGTCATCTACTGTACGGCAAGCTACAGTACAGTCCTGTCACAATGTGTTTATGAGCAAGGATGAGGCTTGGTGAGACGGGGTTGCAGCCAACTAATAGTAATCATATCAAAGGTGTGTCAAGCAGCAGATTTAAATAAGAAGGTTTTGCACGCGCAGCCGTCTAAGCGGCTAAGTACTGCGTATGACATGTAATCTGTCATGTCATATGCTAATCTTTGGCGTGCTAAAATGCGGCATGAGGGCGTGTGTTTGCGGTGGCGTTGGTCTCGTTGTGCTTGACCGTTATGAACACCCTTGGCTTATTGCAGTCCTTTTCAAATAGTGGGGCTGGCATGGTGAACTGTCAGGGAGGGAAGACTTGCCAACATGTACACATTTATTGTACTCAACATATAATTTGACTCGCTTCATAGCACTCCATTTTGTTGCATTTGCCTGGTTTCAGTTTCGAGTTCAGTCTGTTCAGTACAGATTGAATTGATATTATCGGTTTCTCAATAGTATTTCAAATTGGGGGGCGTAAAAAAATTCTATCCCCTGAGGGGGGATTGACAGAAAATAACTGTCAAGCACTGGCTTATAGGATGGGAGTAATAAGGGAGAGCATGGCCTAAAAAGATCAATACCCTATATCATGGGGGTCCTAAGTGCCGTCCAGGGGCCATTTGTTAACTATTAGGAGAAAAAAGTTGTAATCCAACAAGAAAAGGGTGTAATTTCACAAGACTAACATTGTAATATTATGAGAAAATATAATGTTGAAATATTAAAAAAAGTTGCACTACAACGGAAAAACAAACAACAACAAATTAATTTGTTATTTTTGGAAAATTAGGTGGCCGAAAAAGTTATAACATAAGAGTAAAGTATAAAACGTATGGGAATAATTCTGGGAATAAAGTTTACAAGAAAGCAGTTGAAAAAGAAATACAACAAGAGTAGAAATGGTGTAAAAAAACTGCCAACATTTTACAGGAATAAAGTCAAAATATTAGGGGACAAAAGTCGGATTCTGATGAGGAAAAAAGTCGCAATTTTAGGACAATAAAATTGTAATATTATGAGGAGAAATAATGGCATTTTAGAATTGAAATATTTTATTCAATATAATACCAAGTAGGTTTTTTTTTAAGTCATAATTGTCAGGAACGCGTCACGGCATGGTGTAACGACCCCGAGGATGCAGAGAGCTGGACGCCAGGCAGGTAAGGTTTGCAGGAATCTTTAATAGAGATGCTGCGAAGCAGAGGCAGGAACATAGAACGAGGGAAAAGCAACAAATGACAAACCAAACACGGATTCACAATGAGCCGACACCCCACTGGCGCACGCACCTGAACATAAATAGTATGGAACATAAACTACAAACTGGTGCGTGTAATTAACAAAGTGACTAAACTAGAACGGCCCAGAAAACACATGAAGCTATGAAAATAATAACACAAAGAAACTAACCAAAACTGTCACGTCCACCAGACACGTATCGTGACAATAATATTATAGGAAAAAGCAAAATAGGTTGTAATTTTTAGAAAATTTGGTTGGGCAAAAAAGTTAGTCAAAATATTAACAATACAAAAAGAAGATTATTTAGGAATACATTTGAAATATTTGGAAAATTTAAAAAAGAAACAAAAATGGATAACAGGGTAAAAAGTGAAGGTGATATTAGTAATATGCTTTTTATTTATTTTATTTTATTTTTCATTATGTGGCCCTGACTGGAAAAAGTGAGTACACCCACGCCCTTAGAAGGACACAATTATTAGTAAGCCTCTTTTTCTCATGCTAAGTTGGAGAAAAATATGTATTTTATTGTGAAAAATCCAACAGTGGAATCCAGCAGTAAGTGACATTGGAAGCATCCACGGTTTTCTTGCAAACAGTAGGCAGGGTGGCAGGAAGTTACATAACAGTCGTGCATGCATAGTATATATATTCTCTTTCATCCTGTGCCATCATTTCCATGATGAACTCATAGATCGCGTTAGCCCTCAGGCCATCTCTGTCAAACTCTTTTCAAACGCTGCAGCGATAGGAACAAGCCCCGGGGGGTCATAGCGACACTGGCATTTCAGGTGGTTGACAAGCTTTGATGTGTTTACGCTCGATGGGTTTTTTCCCCTCATTGCGGAATGTTTGTAGAGCATTTGGTGCATTTAGCGTAATGTTGAGTGTCGGGTTTGTGAACCCGACACTCGACAGACACCATGCTAGGGGAAGTTACGACAAAAAAGGAACACCTGATTTCCTCAGTCTTTTGGTACAGAGGTAAGTGCTGATGGTTAAAAAAAAAAGGTAAGGCTCTCCGAAACAGAAAAATAATGTATATGTCAAAATTATACAAAAATGTGTTTTCAGGGACCACAAAATGGGTCAACAATTTAAAGCTGTTCTGCAGAAATGGACTTTTATTGTCATTGGGGACCTGACTCACAGAGGTTGGTTACAAAAGCCAAACAATATTGTTGGGTCATGCTGTGTAGTAAAAATAAGTACATTCAGCAATACTTTGGTTGGATTACTTTTCATGCTTAGAAGAGCTATTTTAACAACTGTATTGAATTCCACAAATCCTTGTTTGTAACAAAAGTTTGTTATTATTATTGTTATTTTATTATATTTAAAAAAAATAAAAGATCAGAAGCCAAAAAATGTTAACCGGGACATCCCTTGTTCGAAGCTCACTGTGGTATTACACCTTGTAATTGAGCATCAATTAAACAGTATAGTAGTGAATAAAGTGATGTGTTGCTACAAGAATGTCACGAAAAAGGCAATTAAAAATGGAGGAGAGACCGACCATGTTAACACGTAAAAGGGTAGGCCTTTCCAACTTTTGACCGGTAGTGCAAAGTTTGTAACAGCAGAAAAGCATCAAAGAGCGACGAATAAAACCGGCAACCATGAGAAGCACGGAGGTCCGACACCACGGCAAAAACCCCATGTGTTAGTTTCATCCGATGATTTCCACGTTAACGGAGTCGCGGAATTTAGTGCTAAAGGCGGAATCTTGCGGAAATTGACATCATGTAAAAGAAAATGCTGTCATCGTGAGGAGAAGGAACGTTCACGTGTGAAATTATTTACCCGGCGGACGGCTCCATTGTGGCGGAATCTCATTACAAACGGAACTAAACAGGTTGCAATGACGGTAAATGCCTGTGCTCTGTGAATGGAAACTAGCATGCAAGTGCGGTTGTGGATGAGTATATTTTCAGTATAATGAAAGGAGCGTTTTACAATGTCCGATGATGATGTGCAGGTTCTGAGTGAAAAAAGACAAGAATCCCGTTTATTTTTGCACCCAGCATGTCTTCATGACTTCCAAGTGAGCACGGGATGTGCTTTGTATCGGCGAGATGCTTCAAGCTAATAAGTATTCAAGCCTGGCAGACCGCCTGATGAATTGCCTGTGGTCATTTAAATGATTAAGTGAGAAGTGCAAAATGGTAATTTATCTGCCAATGACAGAGTTAAGTAAATCTGCTTATAAAAGCGCCTAATTAGCTGTAGTAAAACAGAACACGGAGCGCTCCGTTCGCTTCAGGAACATACTCTCCGTCCTGGGACTGCGTGACATCATCACGGACATGTGCACTTTGACCTTTGCCAACATCGGCCGGGCCCGCCCGGTCCAGCCCAGCCCGGCAGTCCCCGAAATGATTAGAGATGATTGAAAGCTTTTTGATTTGGAAGTGTATTCTCTTAAGCTAAGTGCTTTCAGAGAGCATCACGGAAATTTAATTGCCTCACTTAGAGAGAGAGAGAGAGAGAGAGAGAGAGAAAGAAAGCAGCCTTTCTGACCCAAACAATATCAGAGCCTAACATCTCAATAGCGACTCATGGAATTGGATGTCCGCGCGGGCGCCTAACGTCGTCGGCAAATGCAATTTTCTGATGGCATTTCCTACGTCTGCCTCACCAAAAAGCACAAGATTGATCAAAATCTTAACGAGCCATTTTCAGAAGTGGACTTTGGCTTTATGGAAGCTTATGGAGCCAAAGCGGCACGGATGTTGACCTTATGAAAAAAAGTAAAAAATAAAAAAGAAAGGGACGTCTCCTCCGTGGAAAGACAGCTGGCCTGCGGGGAGCGCACTAAAGCACCACGGGGATTTAGGCAAATAGAATAGAACAATACGCACGTTGAGGATTTCATTCAATACTCTGAGAAGCACTCATTTCAGCAATCACATTATCTTCTCAAAATGAATTATAGCCATATTGCCGTCCTGGCTGGAAAAACATTACCTGCTGTGCAACGCTAGCTAGTGGGAGCGTAACACTTCAGCATCTCCACAGTTAAGTCCAATGTGACCAACCAGGTTAAGTTCTGTTATTAGTGTATTTTTATTGCTACATGGCACACAAGTTACCAGTAGGTGCAGTAGATTCTCAGAAAACAAACAAGACCTGGCATTTATGATATGCACACTCTTAAGGCTGTGCAATTGGCCAGTTAGTTGAAAGGGGTGTGTTCAAAAAATAGCAATGTGGCATTCATTTAGTGGTCAGTTTAGTGAAAAAAAACATGTGGATGAGATGGCCCCTATTTAAGGATGAAAGCAGCACTTGTTGGACATCATTTCTCTTTGAAAGCCTGAGGAAAATGGGTCGTTCACAACATTGTTCAGAAGAACAGCGTACTTTGATTAAAAAGTTGATTGGAGAGGGGACAACTAGTGAAGAGGTGCGAAAAATGATCTCCAATGCCAACTATCAAAATGGATGGAAGAATAACCAGAATAGCAAAGGGTCAGCCAATGATCAGCTCTAGGATGATCAAAGACAGTCTGGCGTTACCTGTAAGTACTGTGACAGTTAGACGTCTGTGTGAAGCTAATCTATTTACAAGAATCCCCTGCAAAGTCCCTCTGTTAAAAAAGGCATGTGCAGAAGAGGTTACAATTTGCCAAAAAACACATCAACTGGCCTAAAGAGAAATGGAGGAACATTTTGTGGACTGATGAGAGTAAAATTGTTCTTTTTGGGTCCAAAGGCTGTAGACAGTTTGTGACCAACCTCTGAATTGAAGCCACAGTACACAGTACAGTATGGGCATGTTTCTCCTACTATGGTGTTGGGCCTATTTATCCCATAGCAGGGATCATGGATCAGTTTGCATATGTCAAAATACTTGAAGAGGTCATGACATGCCCTGGAAATCAACAAGACAATCACCCCAAACACACTAGTAAACCAGCAACATCTTGTTATGTTGTTATGTTATGGAGGGGGCAGCCCAATCCCCTGGACTTTAATCCAGTGGAGAACTTGTGGGGTGACATCAAAAATGCTGTTTGTGAAGCAAAACCAAAAAATGTTGAAGAATTAGGAATGTTGTTAAAGAATGTTGGAGGGGAATAACAGCTGAAAGGTGCCACAAGTTGGTTGAGTCCATGCCACACAGATGTGAAGCAGTTCTAAAAAACTAAATATTAGTTTAGTCATTCACAGGATTGCCAAATCTTAGAAATAAAAAAGTTTCTACAAAATAGTTTGGAGTTTGTAAAGTCGACGGCAGACACTGCAATTTTTTTGAACACACCCCTTTCAGCTAATTGGCCAATTGCACAGCCTTAAGAGTGTGCGTAAGCGGCATAGGAAATAAATGAACAAATGCACTTGAACGCCAAAGTTTAGAACATCAACAGAGACGAGCGAGGCAACTTTTCTGATGCTTACTAGTCACGCCTGAAATGAAAGCATTAAGCATTGTTACGACATTTTGAGTGTGGGATTGTTTACTTTCTATCAGAGCATTTTTATTGCACTTATTTACTTACCCAGTCGCCTGCAGTATGATACTTTCTACTTCCCAGCAGCGTATTTTTCAGTCATTGCGGTTTGTGCTATGGTATTCATGTTAACTATCACCCCGCGACGTGTGCTAGTTAACCGCCTTCACAAGTCACGACACGACGGCTTCCTATGTTGTTTGTATACTAGCTGCACTGGCGAGACGTGGTACGATAACTGCCTTTGTTGGCCAGTCCCTTGTACTGACGGTCCCATTATAATGTGATTATGAATGAGGGCGAACGAGTGGCTGTCCAAATATATCGATTTTGTGAGTAGCAGAATGCACTGCAAACATTTTGCCTGCTTTTTGCAAAGTCTGACCTCATTTGCAAGCATTTTTAGCAGAAAGCAACCTAACAAAAACATTTTATTTTCTCCAATTGTGAAAAACATGAGCTACTTAAGCAGCAAAGCATTTAGATTTTCCGGTAAAGCAGCAATCAGACTTCGAAATGCCGATGAACAGCTTCATTTTCCGGCAGCGGCAAAACATGTATGTGCATGGAAAAGTTAGTATTCTTGTAGGTAAGGAGGAAACACCATCTTGTGCAAGCGTGCGTTATTTAGCGGCGTGCATCCTTCCTGATGTTTACAGACGTTCCAGTAGATGAAGATAAGCTGCAAAGTGCAATCTGTCCTTGAGGCTTTGAAACGAGATCCATTTAGATTGCACGGCAGAAGAAGTATGGCCTATAATATCTTCGCCTTTGGAGATAGCGATCAAATGAAGAGGTCTTAGCAAAATAGCTTGAATGCTGATGAGGATCCAATTATAAATCAGCCTTTTTGACGCCATCCGACGTGGTCTTATTGCGTGACTACTCCGATTTTAGGAGTAATATGTTTTTTTTTAATCTTTACTAAGCTAATTAATGCTACATTAAAAGATTATATATTTATTTACTAGAAACGACTTCAAAATGGAAAAAAAAAACATGTCTGATCTTAATCAGGAAGTTGTTTGCCTCATACAAACTCGCTTGGAAAGTCCGTTTCGAACCAGGCAAGCTACTGCCGAATTCCGAACGCTGCACCGCTGCTCGTCGAGAAGAGCAATACACGCTGTCACGTTATAGCACAGGCACCCAAACTGCGGCTGTTACTTTATTGGCCCTCGACACGTTCTAAAAATGCAGTTAAACAAGAAAACTAGAAGAAAAAAATTACATGAATAAAGGACATATTAGGAGAATAAAAGTATATGTGGAAAAAAAATCATAAAGTTGATCTAAGACTAAAAATGTGATGGCGTAATATTTTGTTATTTTTAACTAAATTTAGTAAAAAAAAAAAAAAGACATAATATTACATAATACATATAAAAAGAGAAAAAAAGAGGTCTGAGAAAAAAGTTGAAATGTTGGTTAAAATTAATAAAAACTAGCAAAAAAAGTGTAATAACCAATGACACACAGCTGAGATGCAGGCTGTGTTTTTGTTCAATATAAAAAAATATCATGCATATTTACATGGGTTGGATTAAAAAAGTGTAAACGTGACCCTCGTATTTTTTCATTTTTCAGTATGTTTGGGCACCCAGTGTCAGAGTCTCCCAAAGTGTCCAAGAAGACTGGACTTCAACTGCAACACACTTTAGTCACTTAAGTATCTCATAATTACAACTAAGACTGTTATTGTTTTTATCTTTGAATGCCGGGAGTGGTTGAGCCAATTTGGTGATTTTTGTGTATTAAATTTCCCCAGTTGGTGCCCGCTACAAATGGATTTGGCGCTGCCTGTTTGGCCCCGTTCGCACACACATCATTACCAACTTGGTCTGGCAGGGAATAAGAAGATGCAGCAGGAGAGATCGGTCTTGCCAACCTAGCAACAAGTATGGTTGTTTTTTTCCCCAAAAATTAATTAATAAACAATCAATGTTATATGGTCTGTACTGGTAAATATTAGGGCTGTCAATCGATAAAATAGTTGATCGTGATTGATCGCACCTTGTCCATAGTTAACTCATAATTAATCGCATCTAATCACACACTTTATTTGTAGTTTTTTTTACACACTATTTTTAAATATGCAAATACTGTTTATCTCATATTGTCTCTAGTACTATTTTTTTAATTCTGTTATATTACACTTATATAACATAATATTGTATATTATTTTAGTCATTATTTAAGAGGGATTTCAATATTGGAAACATGGACTATTCTCCATTACTTTCATGTTTTTCTTGTTTAATATGAGTGGGGATTTGTCCCACTGTTTGACGGTCCTTGAATGCACCTTCTTTATGTATTTTCTTTAGCATTCATGTATTGTATTTTCTTCAGTGTAATTTTAGCCTTTTCTTTCACCTCATACTTGATCCCAAATGCTGATACTACATAAGAATGCACAAAGGTAAGATCTGATTACCTTATTAAGTGCTAACGTGCATATTTGTATGTTGCACATGTTTTGTCCTTTTAATTTAATGTTGTTTCTGTCCAGGACGCGGGTACGTTAATCGCGCGTCAAAACAAATGTACGCTTTAGCTTTGACAGCCCTAGTAAATATCCATCCATCCATTTTCTTCCGCTTATCTGAGGTCGGGTCGCGGGGCAGCAACCTAAGCAGGGAAGCCCAGAGGTCCCTCTCCCCGGCCACTTCTTCCAGCTCTTCCCACAGCGGATGCCGAGGCATTCCTAGGCCAGCTGAGAGACATAGTCTCTCCAACGTGTCCTAGGTCTTCCCCGAGGCCTCCTACCGGTTGGACGTGCGCTGAACACGTTCGGGAGGAATCCTAACCAGATGCCCGAGCCACCTCATCTGGCTCCTCTCAATGCGGAGGAGCAGCAGTTCTACTCCCGGAAGACTCTCCCAGAGTCTCTCCCGGATGACAGTGCTTCTCACCTTATCTCTAAGGGAGAGCCCAGCCACCCTGCGAAGAAAACCATTTCGGCCGGTTGTACCCGCGATCTTGTCGTTTCGGTCACTACCCAAAACTCATGACCATAGGTGAGGGTAGGAACGTAGATCGACCGGTAAATCGAGAGCTTTTCCTTTTGGCTCAGCTCTCTTTTCACCACGACAGATCGGTGCAGAGTCCGCATCACTGCAGACGTTGCACCAATCCGCCTGTCCATCCTTCCATCACTCGTGAACAAGACCCCGAGGTACTTAAACTCCTCCACTTGGGGCAGGACCTCATCCCCGACCTTGAGATGGCACTCCACCCTTTCCCAGGGGGGAACCATGAACTCAGACTTGGAGGTGCTGATTCTCATCCCAGCCTCTTCACACTCAGCTGGGAACCGATCCAGTGAGAGTTGAAGATCACTGCTCGATGAAGCCAACAGGACCACATCATCTGCAAAAAGCAGAGATCGAATCCTGCGGCCACCAAACTGGAACCCCTCAACGCCCTGGCTGCGCCTAGAAATTCTGTCCATGTAGTAGTGAACAAAATCGGTGACAAAGGGCAGCCCTGGCGGAGTCCAACCCTCACTGGAAACGGGTCCGACTTATTGCCGGCAATGCGAACCAAACTCTGACACCGGTCATACAGGGAACAAACCCCCTGGATTAGGTGGTCCGATACCCCATATTCCCGGAGCACTCCCCACAGTATTCCCCGAAGAAAACACGGTCGAATGCCTTCTCCAAGTCCACAAAACACATGTAGACTGGTTGGGCAAATTCCCATGCACCCTCAAGGACCCTGCCGAGAGTATAGAGTGGGTCCACAGTTCCACGACCAGGACGAAAACAACACCGCTCCTCCTGAATCCGAGATTCGACTATCCGGCGGATCCTCCTCTCCAGAACCTCTGAATAGACCTTACCGGGAAGGCTGAGGAGTGTGATCCCACCATAGTTAGAACACACCCTCCGGTCCCCCTTCTTGAAAAGTGGGACCACCACCCCGGTCTGCCAGTCCAAGGGCATCGACCCCGACGTCCACGCAATGCTGCAGAGTTGTGTCAACGAAGACACGCCCACAGCATCCAGGGCCTTAAGGAACTCCGGGCGGATCTCATCCACCCCCGGGGCCTTGCCACCAAGGATCTTTTTGACCACCTCGGTGACCTCAGCCCCAGAGATAGGTGAACCCGACTCAGAGACCCCAGACACTGCTTCCATGTTGGAAGGTATGTCGGTGGGATTGAGGAGGTCTTCAAAGTATTCCCTCCACTGGTCCACAACATCTCGAGTTGAGTTCAGCAGCACACCGTCCCCACCATACACGGTGTTGACTGTGCACTGATTCCCCCGCCGGAGACGGCGGATGGTGGTCCAGAATCTCTCTGAAGCCATCCGGAAGTCGTTTTCCATGGCCTCTCCGAACTCCTCCCATGTCCGGGTTTTTGCCTCAGCGACCGCCAGGGCTGCAGAGCGCTTGGCTTTCCGGTACCTGTCAGCTGCCTCCAGAGTCCCATGGGCCAAGACGGCCTGATAGGACTCTTTCTTCAGCTTGACGGCATCCCTTACCACTGGTGTCCACCAACGGGTTCTGGGATTACCGCCACGACAGGCACCGACCCACCTTACAGCCACAGCTCCGATTGGCTGCATCGACAATGGAGTTACAAAACATCACCCACTCTGATTCAATGTCCGTTCCCCCCCTTAGAACATGGTCAAAGCTCTCCTGTAGGTGGAAGATGAAACTCCTTCTGACGGGGGACTCTGACCGGCATCCTCCACCACCATCGGAACCAACTCACCACCAGGTGGTGATCAGTTGACAGCTCCGCCCCTCTTCTCACCCGAGTGTCCAAAACATGTGGTCGCAAGTCCGACGACACAACCACAAAGTCAATCATCGAACTGCGGCCCAGGGTGTCCTGGTGCCAAGTGCACATGTGGACACCCTTATGCTCGAACATGGTGTTCGTTATAGACAATCCGTGACGAGCACAGAAGTCCAATAACAAGACACCGCTCGGGTTAAGATCAGGGGGGCCGTTCCTCCCAATCACACCTCTCCAGGTCTCACTGTCGTTGCCAACATGAGCATTGAAGTCACCCAGCAGAACAAAGAGAATCCCCCGAGGGATCACTCTCTAGTACTTCCTCTAAGAACTCAAAGGGCGGGTATTCTGAACTGCTGTTTGGCGCATAAGCGCAAACAACAGTCAGGAGCCCCCTTGTTTACTGAGTTAAACTCCAACGTGCAGGCTTGGAGCCGGGGGGCAACAAGAATTGCCACTCCTACCCGTCGCCTCTCATTGCCGGCAACACCAGAGTGGAATGAAGTCCAGCCCCTCTTGAGAGGACTGTTTCCAGACCCCTTGCTGTGCGTTGAGGTGAGTCCGACTATATCTAGACGGAATTTCTCCACCTCACGCACCAGCTCAGGCTCCTTCCCCGCCAGAGAGGTGACATTCCACATACCAACAACTAGCTTCTGTAGCCGAGGATCGGACCGCCAAGGCCTCTGCGTTCTGGCCGCCACCCAGCTTTCTTTGCACCCGACCCCTTCGGCCCCTCCCACAAGTGGTGAGCTCATGGGAGGGGGGACCCACATCACCTTTGCGGGCTGTGCCCGACCGGGCCCCATGGGTGCAGGCCCGGCCACCAGACGCTCGCCATTGTGCCCTGTCTCTGGGCCTAGCTCCATAGGGTGGCCCCGGTGACCCGCGTCCGGGCGAAGGAAAACGAAGTTTATTGTTATTGTGCATCATTGAGGTCTATTGAGCCACCCTTTGTCTTGTCTCTCCCTTAGGACCTGTTTGTCATGGGTATCCCTACCAGGGGCATGACACCCCCCGACAACTTAGCTCCTAGGATCATTGGGACACGCAAACTCCTCCACCACGATAAGGTGGTGACTCAGGGAGGAGCCTAGTAAATATATATACATATATACATACTTAAGCAAATTGTTTTTGGCCTAAATTAAGCATTTTCAAGCATAAAAATGGTTATAGGAAAAAACAAATATTAGGCATTCAAAAGTCGTGTCATGAAGTGTAATACAGTCTGTGCGCCTCTAAGAGGCGGTGCCTGGGAAATGACTTCAGCTAGCAAGAGCAGGTTAGCAATGTAAAGACTGGCATACAGCAGCTCCTGTGTGGATGTTCACCGCTTGTTATGTTATGTTATGTTATGTTATGTTATGTTATATTATATTATTCATTCATTTTCTGTACCGCTTATCCTCATTAGGGTCACGGGGATGCTGGATCCTATCCCAGCAGACTTTGGGCGAGAGGCGGGGTACACCCTGGACTGGTCGCCAGTCAATCGCAGGGCACATATAGACAAACAAACATTCACACTCACATTCATACCTAATGGGCAATTTAGAGTCACCAATTAGCCTAACATGCATGTTTTTGGAATGTGGGAGGAAACCGGAGAACCCGGAGAAAACCCACGCACGCACGGGAAGAACATGCAAACTCCACACAGAGATGCCCAACGGAGATTCGAACCCAGGTCTTCCAGATCTCCTGACTGTGTGGGCAATGTGCTAACCACTCAGCCACCGTGCGGCCTATATTCTATTCTATTCTATTCTATTCTATTCTATTCTATTCTATTATATCATATTCTATTCTATTCTATTCTATTATATTATATTCTATTATATTATATTATATTATATTATATTATAATATGCCATGAAAAAAACAAGTTAAATGGCACCCGGGTAGCAGTTTGGACTTCACTAACTAAAACACTGCATCTACAGTTAAACAAAAAAGTTCATGATGTCCGCAGTTTGACCCTGGAACTGATTATTTCCTTTATCTCCTGTGGCAGAAATGGACGGTTTAGCAGCCTAGCGGAACATATAGAGTCGGACCTTGGAGGTTCCGCTGTACGTTCATCTGGCTGCCAATTTGGCCCAAGGCGTCAGTGTTCCCCTCTCTCCGCCCTCGCCCGGGAAGACGAATGACAAACCAAAAGAAGTGCGGCGTGCCGACACCCCCGCCGAGTTTTGATATGCCGCCCCTCCCATCTCCTGCACCTCATCCCTCTCCCAAAAATGTACTAAGGCATTCATGCTCATGCGGGCTGCAGCATGTATGTTTTCATGCATGGGCTGGGAAGAGTACGGCATGCAATGAGATAATTAGCTCCCCGGCTTTGACAAATGGGCCAATAGCGATGTGCGTACATGCTTTCCAGCGCCATGCTTTCCATGCTTTTAACGCACCCGAGTACAAGAGAGCCGCGTGAGGTCACGACGGAGGCCCACAGCCACATCACGCTGGGCCGCCGTCCCCCAAAAGACTGCAAAAACAAATCATTTCTCATTGGGATAAATGAATCGGGTTAAGGACAAAACCCGTGTTTGTGTGTGTGCACGGAATCATTTGGCCTAGCATGAAAATCACCAGCGGAAGCGCTGAGGGAAAGTGATGTTTGCGGCCAGCGGCTATCACAGGCAGCATCAGCAGTAAGTGATTCTATTTAGATAGATAATAAATATGCGCTCATGGGGAACGCATATCCAAAACGTACATAATGACTTGCTGCTGTGGACTAGGAGGAAGATTTCCCATCACCTCAAAACTCCAGATCTACTTTATTACACAGGAAAGACTTGCACTGCTCTGGGTGTCCAAACCTTTTCCAGCAAGGGTGGAAAATGAAAGGATGCAACACATGCTAAGAAGTTCTATAGTGTATATTTCAACTGCATGTCATGTACTGTAGCTGAAAAAGCTTATTATTAGTCCCAATTTCACGCTTTGCTCTTTTTTTTCGTCTAGTAATATTATGACTTTATAATATTTAAACTTCATTCCCATAATTTTATAACTTTTTCCACCAACCGCAATATCCATAGTAATATTAGCTACTTTAGATTTTTTTTAGATATCTCAACTTTGTGACATCTTTATTTTAATATATTTCTATTTATTTACAAAATTGACATTATTCCGCACAATATTTTGACTCTATTATTCTTTATATATCTCCAAGAGAATTTTTCCACAACCTACTTAGTTTGTTATGATATTATGACTTTGAAATAATGTCTTTTTTTCTTAATATTTTAGCTTTATGTTATTATTTTTCCTCACAAGTTTATTGTCATTGAGTTTATTGTCATTTTTTATGACTTTTTTCTCTTAACATTTTGACTTTATTCTTGTACAATTACAGTTCTTTTTCAAATTGTTTGGCTTTTTAATTTCCAAATATTTCAACTTTCTTCTTGTAAATGTTCTTGTCGTACTTTTGACTTTATTCCCTTAATATTTGGACTTTATTCTAGTAACGTTTCCACAACTGACATTTCCCCAAAAAAATGACAACTTTATTGCTCTTTTGTTTCTCACAATTTTATTATTTTGAAAAAACCCCCAAAACAACTGTGTCTGTCATAATTCCTTTTTATGCTAATAAAATGACATTACTTTTCCCCATAGTTAATTTTTTTGTGAAATTGTAACTTTTTTTTTTTACTTCCAACTATATGAACTTTTTTTGGTACATTTTCTTCTAGTAATTTTGACTTTCTCCCCATAATATTTTAACTTTATTCCCATAATATTTTGAATTTTTTCCTTTAATATTTTGACTTTATTTTCATAATATTTTTTACTTTATTTGTATAATATTTTATACTTTATTCTCATAATATTTAAACTTGATTTTCATAATATTTTTTACTTTATTCCAATAATATTTTGACTTTATTTTCATAAGATTTTTTACTTTATTTCTATAATATTTTGACTTTATTCCCATAATATGTTTGACTTTATTCCCATAATGCTTTGACTTTATTTCTATAATATTTTGACTTAATTTTCATAATATTTTTTACTTTATTCCCATAATATTTTGCCTTACTTCCCATAATATAATATTTTGACTTTAATCCCATTATATTTTGATTTTATTCTACTAAAACTGTTTCCACAATCTAATTTTCCAAAAAGTTCAACTTTTTTCATTGTTTTGTTTGTTTTTCATATTCTGACTTTTTAAATTTATATTTCAACTTTATGCTACTAAAATATTTTTTCCTATTATATTAGACGGTTTAATGAGCGAACAGATGCTTGTAAACTACACAAAGTTTTGCTTCTACCGGTACAAAAAGTGAAGGATTGTGAGGCTGGGTGACATTTTTTAGGCATTCCTAAAGGATCCAGATGGGGTTCAGGTTTGAAAGTCATCATAGAAAAGCTGGTAGAACATTCCAGATAATCCAATAATCAATACAGCATGCATTTGTCATGTCATGCAATTAGCGTCACAATCCTGGCTACCTAGTAATATGAAATGCCCCCCCCACCCCCCAACATCAATTACTCTCATTTATGTAGTGGAGCATAACTGCAAAAAAATCATTCCTGAGTGGGATTCTGAGGCCATGAGACAAGAAAAATTAGCTGGTGGCTGCGGGATTGTTGGCAAAGCAGCAAAATGAGGCGTCTAACACAAAGTGACGTTTACAAATTACCTGTTAATTTCCAACTGGGGGTGGGACGGGGGGGTAAGCGGGGCGGGTTGAGGGATGTCGGGACTGAGTCGCACTGACAGGAGGCTAACGGGCTAATGGACGTCTGCAGTGGCTAAAGAAGTAGCGCCGCACTTAAAAGAGAGCGTGAGGAGCTCGACGCCCACCTGAGAGCGCCCACCCTCGTCCCAGCCCCCCATCCCCAATCTAGTTTGGGTCCAATTAAGCGGAGGCGGGATGATGAATAGTCACAATCAGAGCGGTTTTTAAGTGGCGCGCTCCAGAGGATTCAGAGAAAGGTGTCGGTGTCACGGTGCAAGGTGAAGTCTAGAAACCGCCCATAGCCCACTTTTGACACCCCCCCCCTATCCTGCCCTTCAAAATACCAGACTTTTCTCAACTCTGCTACTAAAATACTGTATGTATTTTAATAAAATTATGTGTTTATTCTCGTAAACATTACAGCTTTTTCCATTTCTGTTGTTTTTTTTCCAACTGTCTTTTCCTGAGTTTGACTTTATTGCCAGAATAATTTGACTTTATTCTCGTAAAACTATACGTCACTCTCCAACCTAATTTTAAAAGAATTACAGCTTTTATTGACAAATGGGCCAAAAACGATTACAGCACGTTCTTTCTTGTGATATTAGGAGGAAAAATGACATCTTTTTTCTTAAATATTTCAACTTTTTCAAACTAAACTGACATTATTTTTCCTCATAATACTTCAAAGTTAATCTCGTAAAAATCTCCACTTTTTTGTAATAATTCAATGTTTTACTTTTATTATTTAGACTTGATTCTTATAAAATTTCCTCTTAATTATTTTAATTTTACAACTATTTCAAGCTTCATTTTGTAAGTTTTCTTCTAGTAATTTGGACTTTATTACCGCAGTATTTTGACTTTATTGTTATAACGTAATATGTTTCCATAACTACATTTTCCAAAAGAATTACAACTTTATTGATTGTTTTGTTTGTTTTTCATAATATTCCAACTTTCAAAATAACATAATAACATTGTTTTCTTTAATATTTGAAGTTTATGTTTATTTTCAAGTATAAATTTGTTGCTGTGGGCCAATAAAAAAACAGTCACAGGTTGTGAAAGGCCCCCCAGTCGCAGTTTGGACTCATCTACACTGCTGTACAACATTAGAACTTTTACACAACCTAATTTTCCAAAAATGACCGCTTTACTCATTGTGTTGTTGGTTTTTTCATAACATTACAACTTAACAAAATGCATATTTATTTAATGTTATTATTTATAACATTTTAACTTCATTCTTCTAAAATTGTTATTTGTCCTTATTGTGTAACGATTAAGGCTTTTTCTCGATCAATCACAACCACTTCTCTTAATAATTTGACTTTATCCTGTAAATTTTCAGCCTTTTGTTCAATTTTTGTTGTTTTTGTTTGTTTCTTTTTTAAGTTTACTGTTTTGGGCCAATAAAACAACAGCCACAGGTCACGAAAGGCCCCCCGATCGCAGTTTGGACACATCTACACTGCTGTACAGGCTGGAAACTCTAAAGTAGATCCAGTCAGATTTCCATTCTACTGGCGCCGAAAAGATTTGGACTTTTGAGAGAGCCTGTGTAATAAAAGGAGCTTGTGGAGTCTTCGCACCATGCAGGGATGATCTCGTTAGAAGGTTCTACCAGCGAGGATGGAGATGGAAGTATGTAACATGCATGCTAAAGAGTCACAGAGCCATGTTCCCGTGGCGGCACAGTGACTGGCTGCAAACTCCTCCACAATGTGGAGCGTTTAACTTGGTCCTGACCTCTTTGGAGGAGGCTCCTAATGAGCGGCGGGCTGCGGCTCAAAGCTAATAGGGGCTCTCGCTCCTTTGGCTCGGGGCTGACTGCTCAAAATGAACATTTAAAGCGTGCTTCTTGTAATTGAAAAAATGACAAGCGCTGCTACGCACAGAGCCCATCAAACAACACTCAGACACGCACGCACGCGCGTGCGCACTCGGGTCGGATTATTCTGATTATTTGCCACCTCTGGACTAGCAGCGCTGTCACTCCTTGCAGCAACAACCAGCCGCAGTGTCGCACTACAAAGTGGGGATGGAGATTTCATGAAAAGAGAAACTGTTGGCCCCCGGTGGTGGCGACTCGCCGTTGCCGAGACAACTCCGATCAAAGGTTCTAATGTTGATGTCAGCATCCATCAAAAGTGTAATATATTAAGTAGGGCTGTCAAAAATAGTGTTAACGAATGTAAATTTTTACTTAACTTGGAGGTGTTAACTTGGAGGTGAAAAATACAATCTTATTATCATCCTTTGGGCTTATCTCTTCTAGGGCCGCCACAGCAAATCAATTGCCTTCATCTAACTCTGTCTTCTGTATCCTCTTCTCTCGCAGTTCAAAACTCAGCATCCTTCTAGAAATATATGCACTATCTCTCCTGTAGACATGTCCCAACCATCTCAGTCTGGCCTCTCTGACTTTATCTTCAAAACCTCTAACATGTACTGTCCCTCTGATATACTCATTCCTGATCCTGTCCATCCTGGTCACACCTAAAGAGAACCTCAGCAGCTTCATCTCTGCTACCTCCAGCTCTGCCTCCTGTCTTTTCCTCAGCGGCACTGTCTCTAAACCAAACCACATCGCTGGTCTCACCACAGTGTATATACAATACAATCCTGTCCTGTTTTTTATATTTCTTTCAACAAAATACAGTAAAAATGTGCACATTTCAGTCATAAATTGTGATTAATCATGATTAATTTGGATGATTAATAATCAGATTAAAATGTTTAATAATTTGACAGCCCTAATGTTAACTATATAGCTGCAACAATTCATCCATGAATCAATGATTAATCAATTAGTCAATTAATCAACAATGATATATTTTCCCGCAGCCTCAAGCTAATATTTTGGTTTTCCACTAACTGTTTTTTTTTTTAATGTAAATATTTCCACATTCCAGCCTCTCAAATGTGAACTGTAGCATTTTTTTCATTTTAATGTTCCTTAATCGAAAAAACAAGCTTCAGATTAATTAACTAAAAAAAGTAATTGATAGTTGAAGCCCTAATGTCTGATTTGTGATGGCCAAACTTTGCTTACCTTAGCCATCATAAAAACTTATTAGGATTTTTTATTACTGCCTATTTTGCACTGAACTGTAAGTGCCTGTGTCTGTAAGGAATGCCAGCTGGTGCAGCTCCTGCGAGGATACGTGGTTAAACATCATAGATGTATAACCTCCAAGAGAAATTTATGTTTGAAACAGCTCTGCAGAAATGTCATAATATCTTCACCATCGTCATACGTCGCCCGTCTGCACCTGCAGCTTATTTTGCTACAAAAAAATGTATTATGCCCTCCAGCTGAAACCCTACTAGAAGGGATGTCAGAGGGGGCGGAGCCAGTCCAAACAAGCGGTGCATGGTGTTAACAAGTTCATGAATTATTAATGAGTCGATGTTTTCTTGTCAGACACTAAAAAAAACTGCACGCAGGGACAGCAATGAATGCAGGACCGTTTAGTGCATGCTAAATACATCTATATTTTCTCCTTTGTAATGTAACATCCATCATAATAATCTTTTATCTGGTTTAGCTGCAGCTCATTTGTTTTACTTATATTGTACAAATAAAATGCATTATATTTCACTGGTGTTTTTGTTGGAAACAGGATAAAATATATGAAGCTATTAAAAGTTACTTTTACCCTGAGGAATGCTAGTAATGGTCATAATCATATGAGATAATTATATTAATATCATTTGGGTTTAAAAACAACCGCGAAATAAAGCTATTAAATGTAAATGTTACAAAGACAAATAATAATAATAATGGTATGGATAATGGTATGGATAATGGTATTGATAATAATGTTGTTTGGGAGAAAATAAGTAACAAATTAAAATGCAATGTTATCTTGAATAATATTTATAATACCAAAATAATTATATTTATATTAATATTGTTTAGGATAAAAAAACCAAAATAAATAATAAATAAATACAAATAACAAAAATAAGTAAATGTTACACAGAGACATAATAATAATGTTGAATATTCTGTGGTATTGGTATTGACATTATGTTGGGGGAAAATGCAATATAGAAATTAATTAATTAATTAAATAATAATAATAATATAATTATATTGATATTAATACCATTTGGGATAATAACTAAACCAAATAAACCTATTAAAGTAATGTTACCCAGATAAAAAAATAATAATATAATAATAATATAATTATATTTATATTAACACAGTAAACAAACAAATAATTTGTGTATACTGACATTAAAAAAATTATTAATAATTGGTGTATACTGACATTAAAATTCCCCTCCGTGAATCACCACCTTACCGCGGTGGAGGGGTTTGAGTGCCCGAGTGATCCTAGGAGCTATGTTGTCGGGGGCTTTATGCCCCTGGTAGGGTCTCCCAAGGCAAACAGGTTCTAGGTGACGAGCCAGACTAAGAGTGATTCAGAAGACCCATATGAAGATAAACATGAGGAGTGACCGCACCTCGCCCGGACGTGGGATACCGGGGCCTCACCCTGGAGCCAGGCCTGGGGGAGGGGCTCGCAGGCGAGCGCCTGGTGGTCAGGTCTTCACCCGTGGGACCTGGCCGGGCCTAGCCCGAAGAAGCCGCACGGGAACTCCCCCCCGCAGACCCACCACCTGCAGGGGCAAGCATAAGGGTCCGGTGCTGTGTGATTTGGGCAGTGGTCGAGGGCGGGTGTCCGGGCGACCTGGGCTTCGGCGACCAAATCTGGTTCTTGGGACATGGAATGTCACTTCTCTGGTGGGGAAGGAGCCCGAGCTTGTGGAAGAGGCGGAGAGATTCCGACTAGATATAGTCGGACTCACCTCAACCCACAGTTTAGGCTCTGGAACCAAACTCCTTGAGAGGGGCTGGACCTTGTTCTTCTCTGGAGTTGCCGCTGGGGAGAGGCGGCGAGCTGGTGTGGGCTTATTGTTAGCCCCCCGGCTTGGTGCCTCTGTGTTGGAGTCATCCCCAGTAAACGAGAGGGTTACTTCCCTACGCCTTAGGGCTGGGGAAAGGGTCCTGACTGTGGTTTGTGCCTATGCGCCGAACGGCAGTTCAGAGTACCCAGCCTTCTTGGAGTCTATCAGAGGGGTGCTGGAGAGCACCCCAGCTGGTGACTCCATAGTTCTACTGGGAGACTTCAACGCCCATGTGGGCAATGACAGTGTGACTTGGAGGGGCGTGGTTGGGAGGAACGGCCTCCCTGACCTGAACCCGTGCGGTGTGTTGTTGCTGGACTTCTGTGCGAACTACAGTTTGTCCATAACGAACACCATGTTCGAACATAAGGATGCCCATAAGTGCACTTGGCACCAGGACACCCTAGGTCGCAGGTCTATGATCGACTTTGTGGTCGTATCATCAGACCTGCGTCCGTATGTTCTGGACACGCGGGTGAAGAGAGGGGCTGAGCTGTCAACTGACCACCACCTGGTGATGAGTTGGATTAGATGGCGGGGAAGGATGCCGGACAGACCTGGCAGACCCAAACGCGTAGTGAGGGTGTGCTGGGAACGTCTGGCAGAATCTCCCGTTCGTCGAGTCTTCAACTCTCATCTCCGGCAGAGCTTCGCCTGCATTTCGAGGGAGGACCGGGATATTGAGTCCGAATGGGCCGTATTCCGTGCCTCTATTGCTGAGGCAGCCAGTTGTGGTTGCGGCCGCAAGGTGGTCGGTGCCAGTCGTGGTGGCAAGCCCCGAACCCGATGGTGGACACCGGGGGTTAGGGCTGCCGTCAAGCTGAAAAAGGAGTCCTATCGAGCATGGATGGCTTGCGGGACTCCCGAAGCAGCTGACAGGTACCGGCAGGCCAAGCGGCACGCGGCTTCGGCGGTGGTCGAGGCAAAAACTCGGGTGTGGGAGGAGTTCGGTGAGGCTATGGAGCACGACTTTCGGTCGGCCTCGAAGAGGTTCTGGCAAACCGTCCGACACCTCAGAAAGGGGAAGCAGCCCCCAGTTCACACTGTTTACAGTGCGGACGGGGGCTTGCTGACCACGACTGTGGATATAGTTGGTCGGTGGAAGGAATACTTCGAGGCCCTTCTCAATCCCACTGACATGCCTTCCATAGAGGAAGCAGAGTCTGAGGATACGTACGTGGACAGTTCTATCACCGTGGCTGAGGTAATTGGGGTAGTCAAATCACTCCCCAGTGGCAAGGCTCCGGGGGTAGACGAGTTCCGCTCAGAATTTCTCAAGGCTCTGGATGTTGGAGGACTGTGTTGGTTGACACGCCTCTACAACATTGCATGGAAGTCGGGAACAGTACCTCTGGACTGGCAGACCGGGGTGGTGGTCCCCATTTTTAAAAAGGGTGACCGGAGGGTGTGTTCCAACTATAGGGGGATCACACTCCTCAGCCTTCCTGGGAAAGTCTACTCCAGGGTGCTGGAGAGAAGGGTACGACCGTTAGTCGAACCTCGGTTAGAGGAGCTGCAATGTGGTTTTCGTCCCGGTCGCGGAACACTGGACCAGCTCTACACCCTTGCAAGGGTACTCGAGGGTATGTGGGAGTTTGCCCAACCAGTCTACATGTGCTTTGTGGACCTGGAAAAGGCATTCGACCGTGTCCCTCGTGGTGTCCTGTGGGGGGTGCTCCGGGAGTACGGGATTGATGGTCCGCTTCTACGTGCCATTCGGTCCTTGTACAATCGAAGCAGGAGCCTGGTTCGCATTGCCAGCAGTAAGTCGAGCTTGTTTCCGGTGAACGTTGGCCTCCGCCAAGGCTGCCCTTTGTCACCGATTCTGTTCATAATCTTCATGGACAGAATTTCTAGGCGCAGTCAAGGTGTTGAGGGAGTCCAGCTTGGTGACCTTAGGATCTCGTCTCTGCTATTTGCAGACGATGTGGTCCTTATGGCCTCATCAGGCTGTGACCTTCAGCGTTTACTGGAGCGGTTTGCAGCTGAGTGTGAAGCTTCTGGGATGAGACTCAGCACCTCCAAATCCGAGGCCATGGTTCTCAGTCGGAAACGGGTGGACTGTACCCTCCGGGTTGGGAGTGAGGTCTTGCCTCAGGTGGAGGAGTTCAAGTATCTCGGGTTCTTGTTCACGAGTGAGGGAAGGTTGGAGCGTGAGATCGACAGACGGATCGGTGCAGCATCTGCAGTAATGCGGTCGCTGTACCGGACCGTCGTGGTGAAGAGAGAGCTGAGCCGGAAGGCAAAGCTCTCTGTTTACCGATCGATCTACGTTCCCACCCTCACCTATGGTCATGAGTTATGGGTCATGACCGAAAGAATGAGATCGCGGATACAAGCGGCGGAAATGAGTTTCCTTCGTAGGGTGGCTGGACTCACCCTAAGAGATAGGGTGAGGAGCTCGGCCATCCGGGAGGAGCTCAGAGTAGAGCCGCTGCTCCTTCACATCGAGAGGAGCCAGTTGAGGTGGCTCGGGCATCTAGTCCGGATGCCTCCCGGGCGCCTCCCTGGTGAGGTGTTTCGGGCATGCCCAGTCGGGAGAAGGCCCCCGGGAAGACCTAGGACACGCTGGAGGGACTATGTCTCACAGCTGGCCTGGGAACGCCTTGGTGTCCTCCCGATGGAGCTGGAAGAGGTCGCTGGGGACCGGGAAGTCTGGACTTCCCTACTGAAGCTGCTGCCCCCGCGACCCGGACCCGGATAAGCGGTGGAAAATGGATGGATGGATGACATTAAAATTATATGGGATAAAGAAAATAACAATAAAGCTATTTATAAGTAATGGTATTGATATTATTATTTAGCGAAAATAAAGTTACTAAAAATTATTTTCTTCTTCAGTAATAATAATAATATAAGATCATTATATTAATATTACTATAATAATAGTATGGGGTATTGACATTAATATGAATATATTTTTAAAGGAAAAAAACAAAATGTTCTGTGCACTTGCTTTGCCTCCTGTCTTTTACCTGCCTTCTTCTGGGCGTGTCCTTTTTGGTTGCAGGAGCTGCCACGGCAACTGGAGGCGGGGCCTCAGGACGCACCTGCACGTAATGAGCAGACACCCTTTTTAAGCAGAGGGTTCGCACCTGGGAGATGCTGGATTATTCTCTGCGCTTCCCGTCTGAAAGGATCACTGCCAATTGCCTGTTGGGTCCTTCTGTGGATCCTAATTCAGCTGCTCTCCAGCGTCTCCCAGACGGTACGTCCTGCGACCCGGTCAACCAGGTTGGCAACCCCGAGGCTCTCATGTGTTGGTGCACAGTCCATGGTGCATACCACCCATTCTTGTTCAGTTGCACCATCGCTTTTCTATTTATCTCTGTGGTCTACAATTAAAGCCAGTGTATTCTGTTTCCAACCTGCCTTCTTTGTCCACATCTGAGGGTTCGCTTCTGCAACACGTAACAGAATAATCCAGCCAAGAGTATGGACCCTGCGGAGGTGGACACCAGCAGGTTCGCGCTCCGCCAGTTGGCGCAATGCCTCAATAAGCAGGAGGAACAGTTCGGCATTTTGGGTGATGGTATCAAGGACCTGGCTGAATGCCAGGACTCCCGCTTGGAGGCTCTTGAGGGACGGATCTCTCCTCAGGCTGCGACAGGGAGCGCGCAGGATCTCTGACTATCCCCTCGAGTTCCGCGCCCTCCCGACTTTGAGGACTGGAATGCCGTGGCGCGGCTTGACGTGTTTCACTCGGGCCTATCGGACCGCATCCAGGACCACCTGATCCCCTTGGCCACTCCGGAGACCCTAGACGATCTCATTGCTCTCGCGGTACCCATTGAGGGACGCCTCCAGGATCGGGAGTCGGACCGGAGCCTGCACTGCGGGGGCAGCCGGACAAGCTCACCACCCGTCACCGACCTGTCATGGACGTCGACCGGAAAAGAGCCCACGCAACTGGGAGGAGGCCGACTCACCGCGGCTGAGAGGAACCGGCGCCGGCGACTGCGCCTCTGCTCTTACTGCAGGCAGGCGGGCCATCCCATCACCGACTGTTCCCTCTGCCCGGACGTTCGCCGCTCACAAGTACCGCAGCAGCCAGGGGCGAGTTCATCGGAGGACCTACCCGCCCGCGCCTGCTCGCCGTTGGACCCCACTACCAAGCGCCTCCAGCTGGCAGGTACCCTCTCGTGGGCCTATCAGAACATTCCCGTTAGTGCCTTTATTGATTCTGGGGCGGACGATTGTTTTTTTAGATGACACCTTGGTTAGACGTCTTGCTATTCCAGTAACTAGGCTGTCGACCTCCAAGCTCGTCAGCTCGTTGGACGGGCGTCCCCTGGCAGGCGTTACTCACCAGACACATGCGCTCACTCTCCGTCTATCGGGAAAACACACGGAATCTGTTAGGTTTTTCAATATCCCCTCGCGTTCCGCGCCGGTGGTTTTAAGCCTCACGTGGCTCCACAAGCACAATCCCCATATAGACTGGTCCAAGGCTACTATTTCTAGTTGGAGTGTTTTCTGTCATACTCACTGCCTCGGATCGACAGGCCTCCACACCTCTTCCAGTCAGGTTAAGGCTCCGGAGGAGATTGATCTGTCCCGGGTTCCCGCCGTTTACCCCGACCTACGTGAAGTGCTCAGCAAAGAACAAGCCCACTCACTCCCGCCTCATCGTCCCTACAACTGCGGCATTGACCTCGTTCCGGACGCGGTACTTCCCCCTCCTCCCGTCTTTATAATATCTCATGGCCTGAAAGAGAGGCCCTTGAACAATATATATCCTCCTCCCTCGACTCCGGTCTCATCCGCCCATCCTCGTCACCCCTGGCCGCGGGGTTTTTCTTCGTTAAGAAGAAGGATAACTCACTGCGTCCCTGCATAGATTACCGTGCTCCAAACGAAATAACCATCAAGAACAGGTACCCACTACCCCTACTAGATTCTGCATTTACGCTGCTTCACTCGACTCACTGGTTTTCTAAACTCAACCTCCGCAATGCTTACCACCTGGTGCGGATTCGCGACGGCGACGAATGGAAAACGGGATTTAATACCCCCCTCAGACACTTCGAATATCTCGTTATGCCTTTCGGACTTACTAACGCACCGGCGGTATTCCAGAGTTTTTTTAATGACATTTTGGTCGTTTTGCGTTCTAGACGACATTTTAATTTTTTCTCGGACACTTGAGGAGCATACAGCATGTTTGATTAGTTCTCCGTAGGCTCCTGGAGAATCGGTTGTTAGGGCAGAGAAATGCGCTTTTCACTCTACCTCAGTTCCCTTCTTGGCCTTTATCGTTGGAAGAAGGCAACTTACGACCAACCCAGCCAAAGTTCAGGCTGTGGCCTATTCCTACATCAAGGAAGCTCCTCCAACGGTTCCTAGGGTTCGCCAACTTCTACCGATGGTTTATCCGGGACTTCAGCAGGGTGGTGGAACTGTTGACTAGGCTCACATCCTGCAAGGTACGTTTCGTGTGGACTCCGGAAGCTAATACCGCGTTCACCAAACTCAAGATGTTATTCACCAGTGCACCTGTTCTTCTTCACCCTGATCCGTCTGCTCAGTTTTTTGTAGAGGTGGACGCCTCCGACACCGGCGTGGGGGACGTCCTGTCCCAGCGTTCTACCAACGACGGGGAGCTGCACCCCTGTGCGTTCTTCTCACGTCGCCTGACCTCGGCTGAACGCAATCACGACATCGGCAATAGAGAACTTCTGGCGGTCGTACTAGCACTGGAGGAGTGGAGGCACTGGCTGGAGGGCGCTGAACGTCCTTTTGTCGTGTTCACAGACCACAAGAACCTGGCATATCTTCGCACGGCCCAGAGACTCAACCCTCGTCAGGCACGGTGGGCATTATTCTTTACACGCTTCGACTTTACCATTACGTTCCGACCTGGCTCCCGAAATGGCAAGCCGGACTCCCTCTCCTGGATGTTTTCACCACCGGTGGAGGACACCCACTTGGAGACTATCGTTCCCCAATCCCGGATCCTGGGAGCCCTTCAATGGGACGTGGAGAAGCAGGTGATGGAGGCACTGGCGGACTGCACTCCGCCAGAGGTATGTCCGACGGGTCGGTTGTTTGTGGTCCCCAGGCTTCACCCAGAGGTCCTTCTCTGGGCACATGGGTCCAAGATGGCCTGCCACCCCGGCGTAGCCTGCACAATCTATCTGCTTTCTCAACGGTTCTGGTGGCCATCATTTCGGACAGATGTGAGGAAGTTCGTGACCGCGTGTGCGGTTTGCGCCCGGAATAAGTCCTTGCAGAAGGCGCCCGCGGGACTTCTGCGTCCGCTTCCTATCCCTATCCGTCCATGGTCCCATGTGGCACTGGATTTCGTCTCGGGACTTCCCCCTTCCAATGGGAACACGGTGGTGCTCACGATGGTCAACAGATTCTCCAAGATGGTCCACTTCGTCGCTCTCCCCAAGCTGCCCTCGAGATGGCGGGGCTGCATGTGACACATGTGTTCCGGCTACATGGCATTCCTTTGGACGTGGTCTCGGACAGGGGTCCACAGTTCACCTCCGCGGTGTGGAAGGCCTTTTGCGGGGCATTGGGCGCTTCTCCGAGTCTTTCCTCTGGATACCATCCACAAACCAACGGCAAGACGGAGCGTGCAAATCAGGACCTGGAGACCGCCATCCGCTGCGTGTGCCATCAGCAGCCGGCATCGTGGTCGGCGAACCTCCCATGGATCGAATATTCCCACAACACTCTCACCAGCTCCACAACGAGCATCTCTCCATTCCACGCTGCCTATGGATTCCAGCCTCCGGCCTTTCCATCTCTCGAGTCAGAGTCAGCCGTGCCTTCAGTATCCGCCCACCTCCGACGTGCCCGCCTGGCCTGGCGCAACACACGGGCAGCGCTTTCCCGCACGGCGGAACGAAACCAGCGACTGGCTAATCATCACCGCACGGCGGCGCCCGAGTACAAGCCGGGACAGAGAGTCTGGCTATTGACCCGGGACCTTCCTCTCCACTGCTGCTCGAGGAAACTCCAACCTCGTTTTATCTGCCCTTTTCCCATCGAGCGGGTCCTCAGTCCATCGGCAGTTCAACTGCGGCTCCCGGACTCCTTCAGGTTGCACCCTTCTTACCACGTCTCTCTCCTCAAACCAGTCGCCACCAGTGACCTTTGCCCTCCCGAAGTTCCTCCTCCTCCTCCTAGGCTGATTGATGGGCACCCGGCGTTTGCGGTCAAGGCCATCTTAGACGTGAGAAGAAGGGGCAGGGGTTACCCGTACCTGGTCGACTGGGAGGGGTACGGCCCCGAGGACCGTTCACGGGTATCTCGTGCTCTTATTCTTGATCTGTCCCTCCTCTTGGATTTCTACACCCGCTTTCCGGAGAAGCCAGGTAGGACACCAGGGGGTGTCCGTTAAAAGGGGGGTACTGTTACGTGCACTTGCTTTGGCTCCTGTCTTTTTCCCCTGCCTTCTTCTGGGCGTGTGCTATTTGGTTGCAGGAGCTGCCACGGCAACTGGAGGCGGGGCCTCAGGACGCACCTGCACGTAATGAGCAGACACTCTTTTTAAGCAGAGGTTTCGCACCTGGGAGATGCTGGATTATTCTCTGCGCTTCCCGTCTGAAAGGATCACTGCCAATTGCCTGTTGGGTCCTTCTGTGGATCCTAATTCAGCTGCTCTCCAGCGTATCCCAGACGGTACGTCCTGCGACCCGGTCAACCAGGTTGGCAACCCCGAGGCTCTCATGTGTTGGTGCACAGTCCATGGTGCACACTACCCATTCTTGTTAAGTCGCACCATCGCTTTCTGTTCATCCCTGTGGTCTACAATTAAAGCCAGTGTATTCTGTTTCCAACCTGTCTCCTTTGTCCACACCTGAGAGTTCGCTTCTGCAACACGTAACACAAAACCTAATAAAGCTATGATATGTTATTGATTTTACCCTGAATGTTAATAATAATAATTTTAGTTTAATAACAATAAGAAATGGGAAGAGTAAGTGAACGTTATTTTTTGGGGGGAGAAAAAAAAACTGTATATACAGTACATACAGTCACAATCCCAATAATAAACACATGTACAATATAAAACGCAACTCATGCAGTGTCCCACAAAAGTGTTTCCAAGCGGGATGTACGAAGTGAATTAAAAATGCAAAGAAACATGAGATGAATCAGGAGAAAGAAAAAGGATGTACAGCAGCGATGGTCTCATTCCAAAGGAGTGTAACAGAGAGTCTCCCTGTGGGGGGGAAGCGGAGGAGACCATCTGGTCCTCTGCATGCGACCGTCCCGGGATGGAGGATGAAGCTGAGTCAGCAAAAAAAAAGAGAGAGAAAGCGGCAGGAGGTATTGTGCTGCTCAGAAGATGAGCTTTGGAGTGAATGTACAAAAAGTACCACAATACAACCTCTAAAGTCAAACACAATCTGTTCTGGGAGTCAAGTAAAAGTAAAACGAAGTAAAGCAAGGTGCACAGTAGTGGTCAAAATAATAGCAGTGCAATGTGACTAACCAGATGAATGACTGTTATTAGTATATTTTTATTCTACATTAACAGTAGGTGCAGTAGATTCTCAGAAAACAATTATACATATTCATGATATGCACGCTCTAAAGGTTGTGCAATTAGACAATTAGTTGAAAGGGGTGTGTTAAAAAAATAGCAGTGTCTGCCGTTGACTTTACAAACTCCAAACTATTTTGTAGAACCTTTTTTGGATTTTGGAACCTCTGTTGGATTTGGCAATCCTGTGAATGCCTAAACTAATATTTAGTTTTTTAGAACTGCTTTACATCTGTGTGGCAGGGACTCAACCAACTTGTGGCACCTTTCAGCTGTTATACCCCTACAACATTCTTTAACAACATTCCACAATTCATCATCATTTCTTGGTTTTGCTTGGTTTTGCAACAGCATTTTTGATGTCACCCCACAAGTTCTCCATTGGATTAAGGTCCGGGGATTGGACTGGCCCCTCCATAACATAACAACATAACAGGGATGTTGCTGGTTTACTAGTGTGTTTGGGGTGATTGTCTTGTTGATTTCCAGGGCATGTCTTCTTTAAGCATAAGGCAACATGACCTCTTCAAGTATTTTGACATATGCAAACTGATCCATGATCCCTGCTATGGGATAAATAGACCCAACACTATAGTAGGAGAAACATGCCCATATCATGATGTTTCACTGTCTTCACTGTGTACTGTGGCTTCAATTCAAAGTTTAGGGGTCGTCTCACAAACTGTCTGCGGCCCTTGGACCCAAAAAAAACAATTTTACTCTCTGTGTTTTTTGCTCTCCATTTTAAGGCATTGGAGATCATTTTAGCTGAACAGCCAAACATTTTTCGTACCTCTTCAAAAGCTCTTCATAAGAGAAATGCATCATAAGAGCGTGCATATCATGAATGCTGGGTCTTGTTTGTTTTCTGAGAATCTACTGGAGCTTTGGTTAACTTGTTTGCCATGTAGAATAAAAATTTATAAATAAGAGTGATTCAGTCACATTGCACTGCTATTATTTTTAGCACTACTGTATATGAACAGCTACAACTCTTGTTCTGAACAAGAACCCTCCACAGACGTGCTGCTAAGATTAAATAAAGGTTGAGGATTTGGGGATTTTGGGATATTTCCCAACATATCAGTCAGATTGTGGTTATGAAAATGAGCCGCCTCAGGTAGGACAACACGGAGATACCGAGAAGCCGATATGATTGTGCGGTGAGACGAGGCGACAATTAGCGTGGTTTTGCATCAAAGTGACGATCAACCTCAGATAAACTTTGCTTTCATGTTTACACGCGCCGGTCGGACACGTGGTTTGCCACTTGGGTCCTCGAGGTATGCGACAAAATCCACCTAGTTGCGGTGCGGATCTGATAAGGAGTGTTGCTAAACTGTCTAAACTAGGACAGGCCCAGTGCTCATCCCGGTGGTGAGTTTGAGTTCCAAGTCCGCCCGGGTGCACTTAGTTGGAGCGGCTCCATTAGCAAGCCACTTGACTGGATGAGCAAAGTATGGATTCCTGCAAAAAAGCGATCATCAAATCACGTCTTGATTGTGATACAAGACAGGCCGGATTAGAGAGGCGCGTGTTTGCTGGATGGTTGGTGCGCATCATTCCGTTGATGGCAACATCTGTGAATCATTACGCGAACGCCGGCTAATTCTTCGGAGTGGAGCTCGTTAAGCAGTATTGTTAGTTTCAGTGGCTGAGCTCCTATTATCATGCTTTTAGGAAATGAGGCAAATAGAGCACAATCAATAGCTCTTTTCATTTGGCCTTAATGCGCCTCCGTTCCGTCCCCGGCGGAGTGAAAAAGAGCAGCGAGGACGTCCGCGTTACATGCCAGAGACGGGATGTCTCTCGCCAGGACAGGGACGCCGCCGTGCCTCCCGTCCGTCTCCGTTCTGGCACATTCCTCAGACATTCTGCGCAAATGAGTATGGATTTAACATCAAAGGATGACATGATTCCTTTTTTCCACCCGCAAATGAGATATTGAAGTCAATATTTCAAGCTGAGGATATTTGAGGCGGCGGGGTCACATGATACGGGCTGGCAGGCAACACGGCACTCACTTAAAATGACCAAAAACCCAAGTGTATACACACGTGTGTACCTAGCAGTTTGAACTCTCTTTAGTTTACAGCATAATTCTCAATTTTTTTGTCAAGGCCCCAGCGTTTCCACGCTCCCCTGTATTGAAATAGTATTGAGAAATTGATAACATGCATTTATTTATCTGTGAAACCAACCAACTGAAACCAACAAAATGGAGAGCAGCGAAGCATACAAACATGTTGAGTACCATAAATGTGTACATGTTGGCAGCTCTGCCCTAACATTAAAAGTACTTCCAGCCTCCCTGAGACTCTACCACGCCCGCCCACCACTATTTGAGAACCACTGGTTTACAGAAAAAACTATACCAACTACTCATACTACACCCATGGTTCTCAATTATTTTTGTCATGCCCCCCAAAATGGACAGGAATGTTTTCACGCCCCCCCAATTTGAAATACTATTGAGAAACTGATATGTATTCATTTATCTGTACTGTACAGACTGAACTCAAAACTGAAAGCAGCAAAAAGCACCAAAATGGAGAGCAGTGAAACATACAAGCATGTTGAGTACTATAAATGTGTACATGTTGGCAGGTCTGCAGTAACAGTGAAAAGTTCACTGCATCCGCCCCACTGTTGGAGAAGCACTATACTACACTATACTATACTATACATACTTTTTTCCACCAAGAGCCACGTAGTGTAAAACCAAAGCATGACTTTGATATTTTGTATGTCTTAAGAAAAGAATGCGTCTAAGCTTTGTGATGTTGATGAAAAAGCATCTAGCTATGCCAAGAAGTTAGAAAAAACGGCATCTTAGCTTTGTGATCCTGTGAAAGAGCTTACTATTAGTAGTACATTCGTAACATGTCCTCTTTTTTTCTCCATTTTTGCATTTTTTTGGCATTTTTAAATGTTTTCTTAAATAACCTTAGGGTTTTTTTTGTTTTTTGTAATAGTAGGACTTTATTTGCATAATATTTGGACTTTATGCCCACAATATTTTGCCTTTTGCCCAACCCAGTTTTTACAAACATTATTTTGTTTTGTTTGTTTCTCAAAATATTTTGAGTTTGGTATGGTTGAATTGATTTTTGCATGCGTACAGTTTACAGTGAATGTTCTCCGCTTCACATGTCCGAAAAGGAGTAGGAAGAAGCAGAGCTTATTTAATCCTACCCCCTCTCCATATCACATCAATTGTTAATGCATATTAGTTGTTAATACATATACTGTACATATGAATACAGTATATAAATAAAATATTCTATATTATACATATATAGAATCTTATTCTCATAAAATTGCAGCTGTAAACTTGTCCTCCTGTATGAGTGAGGCCAAGAAATTTGAAGTGGCAAAAATATACATAATGGTTTTTTTTTTCTTCTTCTTTTTCTGTATTGTTTTTTTTCCCATTTTGTCTTTGATTGAAGGACCCGCCAAAAGCCTTCAATAGTTCCATCCAGGCTGTTAGCCGCTTCTCTCAGCGGCTTTGACGTGGACTGGTGTAATCGTGTCGTGGAATCGTGTAAGACGTTGGTGCAAAGTATGTGCATGGTGGCGCGATAGTGACGTTACTTCCTCTACGTGACATTTTTTCCAGTCTCCTGCGCTACGAGCTATATTGAAACATTTAATACGTAGCCACCGCAAGATGGAATCGTGTCATTATCATAGATTAGTAACCCTGGCAGAATCTTCTATTACTTTTGTTTTTTGTCGCCAGCTTGAGCCATCAGGTAAATGCAAAGAGAAAACGCAAATGGAAAAGACAAAATGTAAAAAAACAAAGACAAAACAGGAAAAGCTGAAACAAAATGTAAAAAACAAAGACAAAACAGGAAAAGCAAAGACAAAATGAGAAAACCCAAAAACAAAACAGAAAAAGCAAAGGCAAAAAGTAAAAAAACAAAGACACAACAGAACAACAAAGACAAAATGGAAAAAACAAAGACAAAACTGAAAAAGTAAAGACAAAATGGGAAAAGACAAAACAGGAAAAGCAAAGGAAAAACGGAAAAAGGATATGACCACATTTGTATATTTTTTCAAGGTACCACCGAAAGTGAAGGTGGGAAATTTAAAGTGCTAAACTGCGGTGGTTCTCATCTGATTTTCAAACTCTTCTCCAGGATTATTTTTCAACGTCAGAAACGAGAACTACTCATGTGACACACGTGACCCCGGGATGGTTGATGTTGCTGGGCAGAATTTCACACTTTTTCATTACGACCTGCAGAGACCCCCAGAAGCTCCCCCTGAGACTCTTCTTTGTCAGCTTTTTGTTCTTCACAAAGTGTGTTTGAAAGGCTTCAACCTCTTCAACACCGACTTATCCTGAGAAGCCGCCCTGCTAATGAAGTTCCAAAATAAAGCCATCCGTCAAACTATTGAGGCAGGTAATGTAATGTTGTCTCTCAGGGGCGGCGTCCGCGCCAATCTTGGGGTGCTAATGGCCACTCGACGATGCCGACATCACGCTGGAGAAGATGCGGTAGAAGGCGCCGGTCGTTGCCGACGCCTTGCATGTTCGCCCGTCCGTTTTGCATAACAGAGCAGCCAATTTGTCATGAAATCCCTCATTTGCCGGACACGGCGAGAGGCAGATTATGCTTATTTTTCATTTGGACAGTGGGAGATGGCGCCAGGTGTTTGGCACCAGCTGAGTGTTCAGGTGTAACCGCGCCGCTGACGGGACATGACGAGCGGCCGCACATGAAGGATGAGGCGTGCAGAGTTTTGGCGCCCCGCGACCTGCTCCCCCTAGAACGCCCCCGCCGGTGTGGAGCGGGCCCCCGACTTTTGCTTTCCTGCTAGAATCAGCTCTTGTTTGGTAATTAGCCCGTTAGCGGCATACTGGAGATCCAGCTGTTAACGCGGGAGATCGCCGCGCTCTGCAAGATTAATTCTCGCTTCTCGGGATAATAGCGGCTGGAGCTGTAACGGGTCCATTAAGCTGCCCGATTTGGGCTCCAATCATAGTAGTGGGAGAAAAGGAGCATAAAAAGTCATCTTCCAACTTGATTACAGAGCTTGTTTGCCTGCAATAAAATGTGCACACATGGTCCGTGTGCTTTAATCAAAGTTTGTCTGCTTAAAAACTGCCGACTGACGCCGGCCGGTGTCTGCCTGTTGCTTTAGCACTCAGGGAACCTCCACCAAGGCTTCTAATTTTATTGTGGTGGTCTGCTACAAGTACATTTGGACCGCCACAGATAAATCTGGCGCTACCTCCTCGACAAACACTGAAAGTTGGAGGCCGATTAGAAAATGACATCATGCAACCCCTTCCCAAACCACCCAACACCACACATGGATTGCAGGCCTGCAAGAAACTGCAGTAGTTTGTGCCTACGCCAAAGCGCAATCGTACACTACGCTTGCTGGCTCCTCCCCCTTCCAAATCCCACTGCATAGCTTTGGGGTGTCCAAAGTGTGGCCCCGGGCTTGTGGAACATTCTAATAATAGAATTAAACAAGAAAATCTATTAAAAAAAAACACACACCCAAAAATGGAAAAATCCGCAGTAAATATTCCAAAATATTCTCAGCCAAAATATTCTGAGAAAAAAAATGACAACAGTCGTCATTTTCTGAGAATAATTTCATAATATTAAGAGAAAAACCATTCTAGTCGCATGAAGTTGATGTTATCTTGATATTATGAAAAACAAATTTAACAACAAATGAAACTGTCATTTTTGAGAGAAAAAATAGCTTGCGGAAAAAGTCATAATGTGACGAGAATAAATAAAATTATTATGGAAGGTAAGTCATCATTACAGTTGGTACTTACAGTTAGTTGAAAATAAATTTAAAAAAACAGCGGAGATGAAAACAGCTTTAATACGTGAATACAGCCATTTTCAGAGAAAAAGGTCATATTCTAACAAAAAAGTCAGTTTTACAAGAATAAATTGTAATTGGAGAGAAAATACTGTAATTTTAGTTGCAATAATAATGAAAAAATAAGTTTGTTTTTTACAGGCATAATATGAAAAACAAACAAAACTAAATAAAGTTACCATTTTAGGAATATCAGGTTAGGCAAAAATAATAATAATAATATGGGAATAAAGTCTAAATATTATGGTAATAAAATTTACAAAAATTATATGAGAAGAAAGCTGAAATATTTGGGAAAAAAACAGGAAGAAATCAGCAAAAAGTGAAGTTGATATGATACTAATAGTAGTGAGCTAATTTGTTAGCCTGTCTAATTTACTTACTTTACTTTTTTACTCACTTAAAAACTTAAAGTGCTTCAAACAGTGTGGGGAAGAAGGACAAAGAAGACAAAACCTACCACTTCCACATGGAATGAGAGGAGCCATGGCATATCGGCTCAGCGCTGCCTGGCAGTGTGAAAGGTAATCATGTGTAACATTACTGTAACATTACTGATGCCTGTAGTCACCAGAATACTACATATAACCTGTCTTTCAATATTTTGTACTAATAATTGGCCATTATTGATTCATGTATTATTTTTTGTAAAATATGATATAGTGAGTGAGCGTTATTCGAAACGCAATTTAGCAAGGGATGACTATATTAAGAATACAGATGTATTCATGCTGTGTATTAATAACACGGCAAGCCACAATTCGAGGCAAGTTGTACACTAACCAGAGAATGCATGCAAACTGAGGCAAAATTCTGGCGTACATTTTGGACGTTAACTAAAAAAAAAAAAAAACACGCTAACCAAGCTTTTGTGTATATACGACTCAGAGGGCGTGCGTCCCACCTTCCTGAACGCCTCCTTTGAACATTTGCGATAAACGTCACTGTTATATTGGTTAGTCCCAGCTCCTACTCTCTTTAATTACCATTGTTGGCTCGCAACAAGGGAAGCTAACAAGCTAAATGGTCGATTTGCTCTGGAAAACGCCACTCCCAGTGTCCCAGTGCCAGAGAATAACACGTCACATGGTCAACCCCCGACCAAGAGCTGTAAAAGGATGAAGACGGCGTCGGAGGGGATGGCCTAGTGCTTGGCTGGCAAATTTTTTGACCAGTAAAGGGGCCATCTACATGTAGGTGGCATCAACGGAACGACATACTTTCTCACGGTGCAACAAAACACATAAATCAATCAACTAAGCGCTAAACATAACTCATAACTTGAAACTTAGTTCCAAATGCCTGCAAGGTATGCTGGGTAGTCCCACGGCAACAACAATATGAACTACGAAGAATAAAACTTTGGATACTGAGTATGTTAACTTTTCCTTGTTTACTTTTGTGATGACCACCTCAACATATTTTGCAATCAAGCAAAAATGCAACAAGGACTACCCAGCAAGCCTTGTGGTAGGAACAAATGGGTGTTTTTTTGGCATGGCTGTTGGGTATTTTGTATAAATATTTGTTTGTATGCCCACCTGGTGCAGTAGGCGGGTTACTTTGTGCGTGTGTGTGTTTGGTTGGGTTTTTGGTACGAGCTACCAATTGCATATGACTACTTTGGCGACACAAGCGGACATACTTGCATCACATAAATCAAACAACTAAGCGCTAAACATCACACATAGCTTATTTCCAAATGCCCACAAGGCATGCTGGGGTGTCCAGCTGCAACGACTAATGCAGTATGAACAATAAAACATTGTATATCAAGAGTGTGTTAGCTCCTCTTTGTTTACTTCTCGACATATCTTCCAATCAAGCAAAAAAATGGGACAAACATGGCAAAATGTCGGGAGAAAGATTACCACAAGCTACCGAGCATGCCTTGCGGCGGGAATATATGGTTGTTGTATGTCCATATGGTGCTGTAGGGAATCAATAGCACCGTGAGTCATGTTTCCATGGTAAGGGCCGCAGTTTTCCCACCCTTAGCTTAGTGCTAATGAAATGATTTCCTGGTTTTTCAATGACGAGGACTCTATGAGGAATTTGATTTACCAAAGCTTTAATGCGGTGCGCACAGAGTGGATGTTAACATCTTGAGTGTCTTAGTGGGCATGGAAATCCTTGATAGAAGGACACTTTAAGGCTGCTTTATGGTGGTGTTCATGTACCGCGCTGACGATTGTCGCTGTGTTGACGACTTAAAGGGGAAAGAAAAAAAAAAAAGCATGCTGCACTCGCACTTAACTCACATCTCCCTGCGCCGCCAGACCTTGCTATTATACGACAAGCCTTAATGGGGATAAACAAAAGCGGTCGGATGAGTAAATGTGAAGCTAAAGAGAAGGGAGGCGGGGGAATCACAACAAACGGCGTGAAACGGCCTCAGCCTTTCAGAAAAGAAAAGGTGCTGACATGTGAGAGAGGGGGAGATTGCATTTTCATAGCAGCAAGTTTCATCAGGGGCTGGCGAGCATGGGAATAATTGAATATTTAACACATTAGACAGAAAAGGGCGGTGGCTAATTAGAATTTGCACTTTTACAAATCAGGCCTGATAGCCAAACAAATTATGAAATATAACGGGCGCCGCGCGACCTACCAGGGGAGCGTCACATGATAGACAAAGCAAATGGACGCTGGCTAACTGCACGGCGTCACACCACTTAGAGTGGCCCCCGCCTGCTGGGGGGGACAAAAAGGAGCCTTTCAAATATTGATATGTTACTCCTTAAAAGGCGAGGAGTCCACGCTGCAAGCTAGCTTATTGCTCACGGGTCATTAGACTCGCATGCTTTGAAAGAAACGCCGCTGTTTGCTGCCGTCATGGCGGTTTGTACACGGGCGGCGGCGTCAACGCCTGCTGTTCCATTAGGGCCGAGACGTACGCGTTTATCAAAGCGTATGAGCTAGCATGGAGTGATTTGGACTGCGGGTCCAAATGGGCGACTTACTGAGGTCCATCAGCAGCATCTCTAGATGAGATATTTTCTTTTTATTCCAAAAATAATTTCCAGAAGAGCCTCTAACCTAAACAAATGAATTTTTGAATCCGTTCCAGAAATATTTTTATAGTTTTTCATGCAGAAAACAGTTCCAAATGTATGTAAATACATTTAAACGATGAATGAAAGGGATACATGAACATTTTAGGTTAATTTTGCCTTCCCTGAAGACGTGACCGTTCCTAAAGACGCCACGTGGCAGCGAGATCCACCTCCTTCCTGTTTTCAGTCATGTCAAGAATCACGTCTTCAGTGAAGGTAAAATTAACCTTAAATCTTCATTTATCCTTTTCAATCACCATTTATATGCATTTTGAATGATTTTATTCATTTGACAGTCAATTTCTCACCGACGGGCGCCGTAATGTAGCCAGCTTCCAGTTCCGGCTGCCATTTTTTTTTTGCTAGCTTATAAGATGCTAACAAGGAAGGACATTTTGTGGTTAAAAAATACATTAAGAACACAGTTGGACTCACACAGTGTGTTAACAACACGATAAAACGCGTGTTGGGCGGTACGCTACTCGACGGCAAAATTGTGACATGAATTTGTAAGACAAGCTAACCAAGGCTAACTGCGGTGTCACTATAATTAGTAGTGATGACTTTTTGTGCCATGGATTGTTCCATGTGTAAATTCAGTACAGTACTACTTTGTGTTTTCTCACTCTAAACAAAGTTTTATCCAATTATTGTACTGGAAACAGCATTTGTGCAGTTTTGTTTACTTTCTTTGCTCCTAGCATAGCTGCTATCTGAGAAATTAGCTTGGGTAAGAGAGACGGTAAATCAAAAGTATGCCAAAGATGTCTTTTTATATACTTTCTCTATTATAATTATTAGTTTAACAAAAAAAAAAATTCAAGTCTGCTTTAATGGTCTTGATGGTCACAAGGGGCTGCTGTTCCACTCCGGTCCTGTAGGTGGCAGCAAGCACACCAATAAAAATCAAACGCAATTTCCTGCAAATTCCAGAATTTTTTGGGGATGAATATTATAATTACCTTACCTAAACAAATACAATGGGTGTGTGGACGATACGATGTGTAGATTTTTGGTCAAAATATTATTTTTTCCTCTAAAAAATAGGCTTTTTTTGGGGAATAACGTGATAATACAGATAAAAAGTACTTGATAAATGTATCGTCAGAAAGCCCAAAATGTGTACATGTTTCTGCCTTTATGCTTCACTGATGAGCTACAGAGTTCGCCAGTCCTTAAACGCAGCTTAGCAGTTATCATTTATTAGTGGTGAGCACCTATACGTTTTATACTTGAAATGTCTTTACTAAATGCATGAGGCATATTGAAGAGAGAAGGGGAGGATTCTGGAGCTGAATTTATTGCTGTTGCTTTTATTGCAAATGTTGAGCCAAAATTTGCGGAAAAGTGAGCTGTGTGTCTAAATTAAATTTATTGGGGGGTTTGATATCATTTAATAACCCCCGCGAGAAGTGGGGCTCTTGTGGGTTTTTAGTATGTATTATTGTGAAAACATCCTTGGTGGAGGTCAATGCAAAAAAAATAAAAGCACAAATAAATAAGAGCACAGATTGTTTGGCGCCTCTGAAGCTCAGCGAAGAGACTTGGCGGGGGATCGAAACGTGACCTTTGAGTCTACGAATGTGTTGTGACGTTGTCAGCCTCCATGTGGGACGACGCCATGACGGCCCAGCGAGAGGAAGCACCCTGGGCAGAAGGCACATTTTTACATTAAGAGCCCGCTTCAGCTTGTGGTATTGGTTAGAACAGTAAGAGCGGGAACATACTTTGTATTTCCTGTAAGGAATGTAAAGAAGATACCTCCGCCCTCTACGCCGCATCACCAGCATGTCAATCAGCCGCATCCGGCATATCAGGCAGTCGTTGAGCGCCGACTACAAATGTTCACGGCAACACCTCGGTCTAACGAGCTTGGCGTTGCTATTTTCAGCACTGATGTTGAGGCTCGCGGGGACAGCAGAGGACACTCGGCCTGGCCGAGGTAGTCTTTGGTTTGCTGTTGTTGCTTATTTAGAGAATCCAAGCGTCTTGGTTCTGATATATTTTTTTAAATGTTTAGGTTTGTGGTTCTGACTTCATGCCATGTCCTCCTGGTAAACTGAGGGGTTAAAAGCAGTCCACAGGAACAAGACGGAGCAGAAAGCGGCCAGACAAACAATCTGTAATGGAAGCGATACAAGAGAGCCTTTTTAATTATCCAACTCAATCAGCTAAAGACCGGCGGATCAATGAATCCCCATTACGTTCAGCGCTTTCTGGGCCCGCACGGCGGCACGCCTCGCATCAGTCCAACTAGCAAAGTGACAGATTACAGCTTGCGGCTAATCTAATGTAGCGACTCCATCTTTAATTCAGACCGCAATCTTGCCTCATTGTTGCCGTGTCACTTAACTGCTAGAACCCCGAATAACATGCGACTCACCTCCGACGGCAATGGATTGGACCTCAGTTTGGAGTGGAGTAGGTAGAAACAAAATTAAGTTGATGCAGCAAATGGCCGGAAAAAAAACACCTTACAATGTTTTTGGAGGGCTCTGCAGAGGTAACACCTTTCAGTAGTGGATGTGCAATACATAGCCTCTCCCTGCTTACTGGCCCTCACATCCCAGAAGAAACCCCATGTTTTTGGAAGACTTCAACCTTCGGTGGAGTATTAAGACTGTCCCAGCTAAAACCTTCACGAGGTGACCCTAATCTGGGCGGATCAAGAGGGGCGGGCCTTGATAAAAACACACAGGTAGGAGTTTTGGCAGATAAACCCCAAAGGTCAATGACATCCCTAGCTGGAGATCCAGTTTGTTCCATCGTCCATTGAAACACGATGATGACTATTACTGACATTTCTACCATACCAGATCGGTTGAGGATAGGGTTACCAACGACCGCGGCTGCTATTGAAGTACATCAGGACAGAGTTGGAAACTATGCTACTGGTGTGCAAAGAGAAGAACACTCTGCGTAGTTGGTACGCCCATAAAAATGTCTACAACCAGAACCCTCTCCATCTTTATTGCCGTTGTTGACTTGTGACACAATCCAGGGTTAAGCCCTCAATATGCCTTATTAATCACATTATAAGTATAAAATGCATAGATACTTTAAAATGATCCATCAGCAGATGGAATCAAAGGCACATTTTAGCCTCTAACCTGGTCGTCAGGTTTGTGTTTGTGGCTAGCAAGCAAGTTCACATAACTCACGCTGCTTGCCTATTGTAATTCCAGTAACGACCTCGAATCTTATATGAACTTGTGGTCATCCCAACTGCAAACTGTAAGGCCAAACTATGATGTGTTCAAGGACATGCCAAACAAAGCGCGAAATCTCATCTCTTGACGAAAAAATTGTGGTACAATATGCTGTGCATTTCACCTTTACTGTACTATCACCTATTTATAAATGATTACCAATTTATGATGAAATGTGTTTTCTGCAGAAATAAACTATAAAATTAGGATCCCAAAATCCTTGGATTTGCGAGGCTCTGAATGCTGAATCAACAAATGCGTGGTTCCATTTTTTTTTCCATACACATACTTTAGGTCATGCACATACTGTATAGGTCAGCAAGCCGTCAATCACGAGCCTTGGGACTTTGCCGGTCGATTGTGAGAATATTTGATAAAAAATATATTATTACATCAGTGTCCTCCCCTCCCAGAGAGTCACTAACACAACAGGCATGTGTTTTGATCGCTGTTCACGCCCCACTCCTTCTAGGAGTCCAGTCCCCAAACTCGCCCGGAGGATGAGCATACACACTTAGACTTGCTCTCCTCGGCCGGTCTTGCGCAAGTTCACAATCGAGACTTGGGCTCGAAAAGGTCGGTGACAACCGTCGTCGCTCGTCTGAGAAGTTGCGTAACTTCCATGGTCAACAAATTGACACGCCTTTCACACTATGTTTTATTTGTGGTTGCGGTTCCCATAAATAGTCTTCAAAGGACACTACAGACCTTGAATCTTAAGACCTTGATTCTGATCTAGATTCCCCTTGGATGCCCATCCCACTTTTGACGCCATTTCACATGGAAGAAGAGGACTGAGACTTGGGTCTATTGAATTGAAACGTGTTCATTGTCATTGTCTAGTCAGCTGTCAGCAACTGTTTCTGGATGGGTTTTAAGTCTGGTTACTTGTTGGCGTTAGCGAGATTGGCAGGCACTGGCCAGTCTCTAGACAGATTATCATGTATCACACATCAGAAAGTAATTCATCTAGAGTTGTGACGTTCACAAATGAACCGGTTGTTTTAAACAACTCATTAAAATAAATCCTGGGAATGGACTCTCAGCTGGGAACCGTGCTTTTTTTCCAATTACATGGGGAGGAGCACGGTGCTTATTAAATATGCAATTAACCAAAAGCCAGTTCAGGAGTCATGCTCATACAGAGCAACAAAATGTACCTCAGGACATCCACCATGTATGTTTTGTTGTTCTGTATTATTTGCAATCTTCTTGAGTGGAAATCTTTGCACTAAACGCTGTTTTGCACTGAAATTCATTGTAGCCTGCTTTGTTTTTTAATGTTTATATATGTACAAGTCATGGTTTACACACATACACAGAATCTGTACAAAGGGTAATTCAAAATAGTGACGCCATTGTCAAAGCTGAGTGATATGGCACCACCCTGTGGAATATTTACAATGAATCTAAATTAGATTTAAAAATTTCATAAAATAAGGTTATGATCAATATTTCAGAATAATTCAATCTCGTATTGGTGGGGTATCTAAACTCTTTACCTCCCAGTGATTATTTTCCAGATAAAACGAGTAGAGGCCAGGCTGGCTTCTCAAAACTTAATATAAAAATTAGCCAGTTTTTTGAACGACTCTTTGAAAGTTCTACTCAGAGTCTCTCCCGGATGACAGTGCTTCTCACCCTATCACTAAGGGAGAGCCCAGCCACCCTGCGGAGAAAACTCATTTCGGCCACTTGTAAACGCGATCTTGTCCTTCCAGTCACTACCCAAAGCTCATGACCATAGGTGAGGGTAGGAACGTAGATCGACCGATAAATCGAGATCTTTGCCTTTTGGCTCAGCTCTCTTTTCACCACGACAGACCGGTGCAGAGTCCGCATCACTGCAGACGCCGCACCAATCCGCCTGTTGTTCTTGCGTTCCATCCTTCCATCACTCGTGAACAAGAGGCAGTACCTCATCCCCGACCCGGAGATGGCACTCCACCCTTTCCCGGGCGAGAATCATGGACTCGGACTTGGAGGTGCTGATTCTAATTCCAGCCCCTTCACACTCAGCTGTGAACCGATCCAGTGAGAGTTGAAGATCACTGCTCGATGAAGCCAACAGGACCACATCATCTGCAAAAAGCAGAGATCGAATCCTGCGGCCACCAAACTGAAACCCCTCAACGCCCTGGCTGCGCCTAGAAATTCTGTCCATGAAAGTAGTGAACAGAATCGGTGACAAAGGGCAGCCCTGGCGGAGTCCAACCCTCACTGGAAACGGGTCCGACTTATTGCCGGCAATGCGAACCAAACTCTGACACCGGTCATACAGGGAACGAACCGCCTGGATTAGGTGGTCCGATACCCCATATTCCCGGAGTACTCCCCACAGTATTCCCCGAGGAACACGGTCGAATGCCTTCTCCAAGTCCACAAAACACATGTAGACTGGTTGGGCAAACTCCCATGCACCCTCAAGGACCCTGCCGAGAGTATAGAGTTGGTCCACAGTTCCACGACCAGGACGAAAACCACACTGCTCCTCCTGAATCCGAGATTCGACTATCCGGCCGATCCTCCTCCCCAGAACCCCTGAATAGACCTTACCGGTAGGGCTGAGGAGTGTGATCCCACGATAGTTAGAACACACCCTCCGGTCCCCCTTCTTGAAAAGCGGGACCACCACCCCGTTCTGCCAGTCCAGGGGCACCGACCCCGACGTCCACGCAATGCTGCAGAGTCGTGTCAACCAAGACACGCCCACAGCATCCAGGGCCTTAAGGAACTCCGGGCAGATCTCATCCACCCCCGGGGCCTTGCCACCAAGGATCTATTTGACCACCTCGGAGACCTCAGCCCCAGAGATAGGCGAACCCGACTCAGAGTCCCCAGGCACTGCTTCGATGTTGGAAGGCGTGTCAGTGGGATTGAGGAGGTCTTCAAAGTATTCCCTCCACCGGTCCACAACATCTCGAGTCGAGTTCAGCAGCACACCGTCCCCACCATACACGGTGTTGACTGTGCACTGCTTCCCCCGCCAGAGACGGTGGATGATGGTCCAGAATCTCTCTGAAGCCATCCGGAAATCGTTTTCCATGGCCTCTCCGAACTCCTCCCATGTCCGGGTTTTTGACTCAGCAAACGCCAGAGCCGCAAACCGCTTGGCCTTCCGGTACCTGTCAGCTGCCTCCAGAGTCCCATGGGCCAAGATGGCCTAATAGGACTCTTTCTTCAGCTTGACGGCATCCCTCACCACTGGTGTCCACCAACGGGTTCTGGGATTACCGTCACGACAGGCACCGACCCACCTTACAACCACAGCTCCGATCGGCCGCATCGACAATGGAGGCACAAAACATTGCCCACTCGGAGTCAATATCCGCTGCCTCCCTCGGAACATGGTCAAAGCTCTACCGCAGGTGGGAGTTGAAACTCCTTCTGACAGCGGACTCTGCTAGGCGTTCCCAGCAGACCCTCACAATGCGTTTGGGTCTGCCAGGTCTGACCAACATCCTCTCCCACCATCGGAACCAACTAACCACCAGGTGGTGATCAGTTGACAGCTCCGCCCCTCTCCTCACCCAAGTGTCCAAAACATGTGGTCGCAAGTCCGACAACACAACCACAAAGTCAATCATCGAACTGCGGCCCAGGGTGTCCTGGTGCCAATTTCACATGTGGACACCATTATGCTTGAACATGATGTTCGTTATTGACAATCCGTGACGAGCACAGAAGTTCAATAACAAGACACCGCTCGGGTTAAGATCAGGGGGGCCGTTCCTCCCAATCACACCTCTCCAGGTCTCACTGTCGTTGCCAACATGAGCGTTGAAGTCACCCAGCAGAACAAGGGAATCCCCCGAGG
>QODF01000078.1:2196888-2307744 GCA_024372805.1 Oostethus manadensis | reverse complement strand
CGTTACCTTTTTGGGCTGTGCCCGACCGGGCCCCATAGGTGCAGGCCCGGCCACCAGACGCTCGCCATCGTGCCCTGCCTCCTGGCCTGGCTCCAGAGGGGGGCCCCGGTGACCCGCATCCGGGGGCGAGGGAAACTGAAGTCCAATTGTATCATTCATCATTAGGGTGTTTTGAGCCACTCTTTGTCTATGCCCTCCCCTAGGACCTGTTTGTCATGGGTGACCCTACAAGGGGCATGACAGCCCCCAACAACTTAGCTCCTAGGATCATTGGGACACGCAAACTCCTCCACCAAGATAATTTGGTGATTCAGGGAGGAGGATTTTGGTGATGATTACCCTAATGAGGATAAGTGGTATAGAAAATGAATGGATAAAGTACCAACACTATTGATAGTGAGGTTATTGTTTTCATTTGTCTGCCAATGAAAAAATGCTTTATTTGTTGAGTAGAGGGCGCCTGTTGAGAATAACGAGGCTAACGAGAGGACAGCTGAAGTCTGAGCGGAGACGACTTTTGTGAGTTTTGAGTTTCAGTGGTGAGACACAACATCTCGATCATGTTTGGATTGCAGACAAGTAGATGGTGTCACGGCAGAGACAAATTGGTTAGCGAATGAGTGTTTATGCGAATATTTCATGGAAACGCTCAAATGGATTCTTTGGGGTTTAAAAAGACAGCAGGACAGGACTTGGCCATGAGAAATGACAATGCCGCGTACGGTTTGCTTTTTCGGATGCTGCCAATTTGAAGGTCTGATCGGGCGGTGGGATTATGAATTTCACGGGATTCATTTCACCGCAACAAAGCATCGCTTGTTTTCCAGGAAGAGGCGCGGTAAGATGATCACGCCGTGCCCCGACGGCGGAGGAAGGCATCGATCCGCTGTCACCCCGCCTGCGTCGGGCCGTCCTAACGACATGTGAGCTGCAGCGCTTATAGAAACAAGCAATTTGTTGTGGGACGCTGCTAATAATAATAATAAGTCTGCATGGGGAGACAATGGACTCCTCGTGACAGTCGTCTTTCATCAGACTGGAAAAGAGCGCTTAGATGGCATCCTTTTTTTAATGACTTTTTATTCACTCTCTTAGTGGCTCTGTTTGTTACTTAGCGTCTAAAATCTTCTCCTGAACTTTTCACCCAAAATAAATCTGCTGGCAAGGATGAAAACGGATGAACTACACAACAGATTTGAGTTGAGCCTGTTCCTTCTTTTGCATTAAGTATCACAAAAAGCCAAAGAAATGCTAAAAGAATCATTTGTTGCTGGCAGTTCAAAGTCCAGAATGTAGTCATGTTTACTTGACACATAGAGCATCTGTCCCCCTCTTTAGCGTCCATTATAAAGCAATGCCATAACTTCTAGTGAGTTCCTTTTTGCGACACATTCCCTTGAAATATTATCAAGAAGAGCAAATCAAAAGTTGCCACAGACCAGAGTAAGTTACATATTGTATTCTAAACACTATGCCACCAAAGCGACCAACATTTATGGCATTATACATGTTGTAAAACATATTTTCACAGCAATATGAAATACACAATAAAAATAGACTCTAAACCATACCCTTTACCACATGTGGTTTTCGTCCAAGGCGCGGAACACTGGACCAGCTCTATACTCAAGAGTATGCAAGGGTACTGGATGGTATGTGGGAGTTTGGCCAACCGGTCTGCATGTGCTTTGTGGACTTGGGAAAAGCATTCGATGATGTCCCTTGGGGTGTCCTGTAGGGGGTGCTCTGAAAGTACAGGATTGGTGGTGCGCTTTTACATGCCATTCGGGCCTTGTACAATCGGAGCAGGAGCCTGGTTGGCATTGCCAGCAGTAAGTCAGGCTTGTTTCCGGTGAACGTTGGCCTCCGCCAAGGATTCCTTTGTCATCGATTCTGTTCATAATCTTTACGGACAGAATTTCTAGGCGCAATCAAGGCGTTGAGGGAGTCCAATTTTTTTCTGATCTAGAGGGATCTGCTTCCAAAGTCGCAAAGTTGGAAGCTGACCCCGCCTGCAAACAGGTAGCATCAAATAAATTTGTGATGGTCCAAATGTACCTGTGGCGGGCCAGTGTATGAGCCGAGTCTATGAGAGAGATTTTCCCTGCCTGCTAAAGTAGGACACCTCCGCTCCCATTAGCCAATTAAACTTAAAACGATGGCTGCTGATTCCAGGAGTTTTGCTAGCGACTCCCAGAAAACCCCCGAGCCAGATGATTAAGTGCATTTTATGTTCTCGAGAAGCGATTACGATGTATTGTGCCCGAAACAGGACGAGTGGCGTTACATGGAGATAATGATGTACCTGTCGTCAACAATAACGCTAATCGTGCCTCCCCTCTGGGCCGTGGCTTAAAGGTCACAACACATAAAGCGCTGTTTTTAATGAAGCTGCCGGACTTCATGGCTCCCGATGGTAAAAAGAGGGTAAAAGTGATGCAACACCGACACGTGACCTGTTTTCCTGTGAGCCCTGCAACATCTTTCCACTGATGGGTGGTTTTTTGAGTGTTTTTTTACATCCCGGGAGATATATTTATGTTTCTCCTCCCATTAGCCGAGCTTTAAATAATAAAGTCAAATAAATAGCATCCATTAAAGTAATCACATTGTGCTAACTCAAATGGTGTTTATTATGCTAATGGTACATGAAATTAAGAAAAAGACCTTGATGCCAGAGGATTTAATTAATGGGCTGAGGGGGGGCGGCAGTGCCATATAATTCATTTGTGACTAAGTAAGTCTCATTTGCTGCTGATTGCCTGACTTCTTCTTGCAGATGTGCTGCTCACAGCGTGTCCACCATTAGAAATGAACACCTCATTATATAAACTAGCTAATTAAAGCCAAGGCAGCTCGGCACTGACTCATTAATATGGAGACTTCTTTCTTCTCACTCAGAAAGAAAAGAATGCGTTATTCCTCCAATGTCGTGCCAACCTTAAAAAAAAAAACTCACTGGTAAACAAACAACTTGTTTCAGAAGCAGTACGACTTGCCATGATTTTGTAAAGATTTTTTTATTTTACTAGTTTTTACATTTACTAGCTAAATTGTAGTATTTGTTGTATGGAACTGTGTTCATTTATTCCTGACAATTCATTTATTCTGTATTTCTTGGCATGTCTATGTTGGATTTTGTTGTGTCCAATCAGATTTCAGCGTCTGTGTGTTGCCATGTCAATGTAATCTGCTCAGACAGTCTTCAGAAGACTTGTTGCAGAGATATAATCTATATAAATGCAGAGATTTATATAGATTAAATCAGCAAATATTAATGTATCCCAATGCTCTCTAGGATGATGTCAGGAGGCTAAAAACAAACTAAAACAAATAATTCTAGCAAGCATACTGAACATGAGCTAAAACCACCCACAAATATGAATAAATATCTTATATACAGTACGGTGTATGGACGATAACAATGGCGAAGATAAACTTTGTCTATGTTACTTACTAGTATAATGACCATAAGCTAACACTAGCTAACATAAATAATTCTATGTTACAACCTATTAAAGTAGCCACTGGCCAAAATACTAGGCTACCATAAACAAGTCTATGTCGCTAGCTAGTATAACTACCACAGGCTAGCATAAACATGTCTACGTTACTAGCAAATATAACGACCACAGGCTAGCATAAACACATCTACGTTACTAGCAAATATAACGACCACACGCTAGCATAAACATGTCTACGTTACTAGCAAATATAACGACCAGACGCTATCATAAAAACATCTACGTTATTAGCAAATATGACGACCACACGATGGCATTAAAACATCTACATTACTAGCAAATTTAACGACCACAGATTATCGTAAAAACATCTACGTTACTAGCAAATATAACGACCACACGCTAGCATAAAACCATCTACGTTACTAGAAACTATAACGACCACACGATGGCATTAAAAATTTACGTTACTAGCAAATATAACGACCACACGCTAGCATAAAAACATCTACGTTATTAGCAAATATAACGACCACACGATGGCATTAAACATTTACGTTACTAGCAAATATAACGACCACACGCTAGCATAAACATGTCTACGTTACTAGAAACTATAACGACCACAGGCTATCAGAAAAACATCTACGTTATTAGCAAAAATAACGACCACACGATGGCATTAAAACATTTACGTTACTAGCAAATATAACGACCACACGCTAGCATCAAAACATCTACGTTACTAGCAAATATAACGACCACACGCTGGCATAAACATGTCTACGTTACTAGCACATATAATGACCACAGGCTTAAATCACGGCCAAACATAAACATGTCCAGACCGCTAGGTATTATAACAACATCTGGGATGAAGTTACAGCTAACATAAACATGTCTGCGTTGCTCGCTAAGTATTCATGCAATGTAAAGAAGGACAAACGAGGGCTGTGCAAAAGGAGCTAAAATTGAGGCCAGCCCCACCCCGCTGTAGCTCAATCTCACCCCCACCCTTCCCCCGAAACCAAACCAAACAGCGTACGCGTGAGCGGCAATAATTCAAGGCTAATTAAAAAGACACGAGCATACACAACCACTTTCAGGGTTGCGGAGTCATCAATCGCTGACACAGTTTCGCACTATTTGCCTGCCAGGGGGGTTGTACAAGAACCAATATGGCTCTACGTTAAAACGGCTTTACTGGACTTAAAGAACGGATTATCTGATACAAATTAGGGCTACTGCAAAAACTAGCGCAATACTGCCAAAAGAAGTGGTACCCTGGAAACTGGTAGATTACAAACCAATAGCTTTGACCTTCTGAGAGCTTCTACCTCAAATATCCTGGATCAGCGGGTGATGGTGTCTTTGACGTTTTCCCGGTGCGATCTCACTCCGACGCAGTTTCCTACTTGCATGGATTTGGGGCGTTCGTCGGTCTACCGCTAATCTTGTCGGTGACAAGAGATTTACTGACCTTGACTCCTTGAAAGATGCAGAGATATTTGCAGAATCGACGCATGTCCTTGTTGTTGGACTGGAGATCTTGTCTCAGGATTGCCAAGGACAGCATGTGTCATGTTTGAAGACAATTTTTTTACGTGTTTAGAGATGGGTTCACTCGTCTTGAGTCATGGACATTACCCAATTGACCTTAGAGTGGAAGATCCGTGGGTACTGGTGGAACAACTTCAAGTAAAGCGGTAAACCTCTAGAGGAGAACTAACCGGAACACGTGACTTATATCAGACATGAACGCCAACTGGCTTGCTTTTCGAAGAATGACGCTTACGTTCTGGTAGGACACCTGACGGATGGTCACGAATGAGAGATGCACCTTGTGGTGGCCTGGGCTGTCGCTGGGGTGCATACTGGTTTGAGAGATCTGACTTGGGTGTCTGATTTGGGACAGCAGGCTATTGTAAATCAACTGTAAAAATACAGGAAGTAACAACAAAACTTTGAAGATAAACTTTGACGTCACAAAGAAAATGTTTCTTGCAGGCTGAGCCGTAATGACTTGTTTAAGTGCAGCCCATATTTCCGCAAGGAATGGGGGATTAAAAGATTATTTGACACACAAACAAACTCATATTTGATAAGTAGCATTAATTAGAAAAAGATAAAAGTAAAGAGAAAATGAAAAACATTACCGTATGAATTGATGTCGAGGTTGCAGAGATGCTGCTATTAAGAATTTACCTTCTTAATTAAGCCGCACTTAACGCTGGGGCTTTATGGGCCAGTCGGACCCTGTGGTGTTTTGCAAACAGCCATAAACTCCACATTAGATGTTCCTGCATAATCACAAAGGTAATTCACAGCAATTGCAAATGCGGATAATTAGTCTGCTATTGGTAGAAATGAGGCCGTTATGAAAGCGGCGGCCGCCCCTGCCGACAGCTTGCTTCCGTGATTAACTGTTAATAATGTCGCCTTCCTGCAAAAACACTCTGAAGGCCGATTGTGCAGAATAAACTGGAGGCATTAGAACAGTCTGTAAAAAGATGGAGGAAGCGCCATCATTTTAGCATGAGCCTCCACATGAGGGCTTGGTCTCACCTGGAAGTTTGTTCACCTCACCTGTTAGATTGTTTGAACCAAATTCCAGTTTGTTTTTACCCTCAGTGCTCTAAGACTGCAAGGGAAGCTGCTCGGCTTCCCCAATAATGTGAATGTGAAAATGTCAATCAGCTACTTGTCCCAGGTAACTGTCACCACTTCCTTCTCATTCTTCCCCGCAGAACTACTGCTTTTTTTCACACACGCTGAGTTTACTGACTTCAATGGGGAAGCATAAGGTGGGTTGATCCATTGCACTAAAATGGACATTCATCGGATAAATGCTGGGTTTTATCCCACCCATCAGACGCTCAAGATCTGTTGGTCTTGAAATGTAAACTGGAGCAGTTTTTCACTGATCCAAAGACTTACCGATACCCAGCGACTTTGTCTTTGGTAAAAACAACCAGCAGCTGCCACTGCTCAGTGCAATTGGTTGGTCTACTGTGAACACAGTACTCAGGAGCACATCCACCAGTGGTACCAACAGTTCCAAACAAACTCTTGTTGAACATGATAAAACCGCAAAACTGATCTGTTTACAAACCATCCTTCACCATCCAAGTCCCGGTATTCTTGAAGATCACTAGAAGGTAACTGGACTTCTTCCTTGTGGTTTTAAGCTCTGGTCCTTTCATCCAAAAAACCTTCTCAATTGTCAAAGCGAATCAAGAGACTTTTTCTGTGTTTGCTAGCAGGATTAAGCAAAATCACCACGTTTTTCATGGAACTTTGTGCCATTGGTTGGGCATGGACATGAACAGGGTTCAGATCGTGTGGCCCAGCGTTGTGTGTAGCGAGGCCCAGCATTTCCTGCCTTGGTCAACTCTGTTACAAGAACACAGAGGCACTCTCAGGCTGGTCCCCGCAGCTTGTTTTGCTAGGTTTTCTGCAAGGTCTAGATCCCTATGAGGGATTTGAGATCAAAAGATGCCAACAAGGAACCAAACCTCAGACTTCCTGATAACAGCGGCACCTGCTGGGGGATTTTGTTTGCTGAACCAGGTTCTTGTCTGGCTCCAGTGATTTGATTCAGTTGGATCTCTCATGAAATCAATTCCATGTTAGACAGCAGACAAGAGTTCTTCTTATTGTTTGACAGTTGACACCCAGTTTGTATAGGCATGCATTAGTGCCACCTATAGGACAGGAGTGGTTTTGTGGCTTTGTTGGGCAAAGTCCCCCAAGAGGACCAGTCCGGTGTTCTGGTATGCAACACTGTAGTTCATGTAAACAGTGGCAGAGTGCATTTTAGCCCTGCTGGTTTTATTGCTGTTCTTTAGTGTTCATTAATTCTATTTATGTTCTGGGTGGTGTTGTAGGGGGTGCTGGGTTGTGGGGGCCTCTGGTCATGGCATGCCAGCCTTTTCCTAATGCAAGACCTTCCTGAAACTCTTGACAGTGCTTGACATGCGCTGTGTTAATTACAGTAATGGCAGCCATTCTCATTAAGTCATTGTTTACGTATCCCGGAGCCTTTGGGAGCCCGAGTGGTGCTCGGGTCCACTACAGCACGGGCCGCCTCTCCGCGGCCTCGTTAGCGCACGCAGCTGTTCCTCGCGGCAACGGACGTCGCCGGCGTGACGAGTGGCGCCGGACGCCGACGTGCGCCAGCGACTGTCAAAAAATGGAAGTGGTCCCACAAGGCAACAAAAGAAAAAGTCACAAAGAGATTGCCGGGACACTTCCCCTCCTGTTTGCTTGTGACCTCTTAGAGACCAAATCACTAAAACCACATCACAGGCATCCACGAGGGAGGCTAACATTTCCTTCACTTGTCATTGAACTGTACTTCATGCGATAGCATATCCATATTTATGTATTAAAATATCCTTATGCATGTGGACATGGCCCACTTTGACACCAAACAATTAATTGATTAATTAATCAATGAATATTCCATTTTCCAATTCACTGACAACTATTTTGGTATTAGATTAATAATTTTTGGATTCATCCATCCATCCATGTTCTATGCTGCTTATCTTCACTAGGGACGCGGGGGTGTGCCGGAGCCTATCCCGGCTGACTTCGGGCGAGAGGCGGGTTACACGCTAAACTGGTCATCAGTCAATCGCAGTGCTTTTAGGCACAAGATATTAACATCAGCTTTGACTTTGGAAAACAGCAATGGATTTTGTCTCATATGCAGCAGACCAAACCACTAACTGTTTGTGTTTGGTTGATATTGATTTGGTCCGTCCACCACCTGACCTCAATTCATTGAAACAACAAGCTTCAGATTAATCAATTAAGAAAATACATTATTTTGTTCCAGATGGTCTGACTCGTAAGCTAATCAGATAAATGTTTCCCATAACAAATCATGTGAATCTAATTAACCTGTTCCAGAAAGCCAGTGATAGCACTTAACATGTTTTTATAGTTTTACGTGCAGAAAACAATTTTAAATCTACCGTATAAGGGATGAATGACAGGGATACACAAACATTTTAGGTTACTTTCTCTCTCTCTCTGAAGACTAATTCTTGACCTGACTGTTCCCAAAGTAGTTCGCAAATCATGTACAGCTTGGTCTGAGAACTGGTGCAAGACCCAGTCTACGTATTTATCCTCTAAAGGAGGAGGCATGTCCAGATAGGAATGGTTTTGCCCTTTGGTGTTGTCAAACGGCGGTCATTAGGATACAACTAACAACGGTTGTTCGGGTGTATTGCTAGCTTTCCATTCAGATGTAATGATGGCCATAGACCCATCTGAAACCAAGGTGGCTGTGCCTCGTGTGTTGTGTTAGAGGCTAAAGGACTGAATCGTTTAGGGAGGGAGGAAAGGACAGTGTTGTATGTGGGAGAAAGGTGGTGTCGCTGACCTCCCCCTCCGTTCAGGGATGGCTTCCCTCACTCCTGTGACGTCTTCTCTGTCCAAAATGTGTACACTTTCGTCCTCAAAACAGTACTCTTTCTCTTGACCTGAAGAGCATGTATGAGAGGCGAAACGTCTTCTAAGACTAGCGGAACAGTCCAGTTACGATCCATTCAATGCCCTGAGTCACATATGAGTCCAAGAAAATTGAAAACGTAACCTAAAAGTAAGCATACATGTTAATTTATATATCTTTCTTTTGTTATTTGCATGAGTTTAGAATGGTTTATGCATGAAAAACTCTAAAAATGTCATTTTTGAGAGTGAACTGCTGATGACATCCTGGACGGTCGACATAGCTGACTTCCGGGTCCAGTTGCAGTTTTGTTAGCAAGCTATGGATGATAACAGCATGTTTTGTGCTAAAAATATGAGTGGACTCATGCAGTTTATCATTAATAACGTGATGTTAACGCGCCGTTATGATTAATCAATCGAATATACGGCGTACACGACCCTAGGTTCCTTTGTCATTATCTGCAGCTCCACTTTACACAAAGTTGTTGGGGGAACTTTCCGCCCATGAAAATATTCTAAACTCAAATTGCTTCCGAAAATAGCAAATCCATTTGTAGAAAAGGATTCATGTTCTCGGACACGCACTGCTTATCGTACGTGGGGAAAGAAGGTGGCGGCGACTGAAGCCTCTAATAAGGAAACATAGCTTCTCCTGTGACGATAAAAGCTTTAATTTGCTATCACGGCGGTGATCTAACGTCAATCTGCGTTCTTTCTTCAGGCCGCCAGACCAAACCTTTGAACAAGCAGCTTCCTGGGAATGAAAGAAAGCAGATTAAAATATCATTAGGTGCCACGTAATTGAAAGTAAACTTAAATTCCATGTCTGGCTGCCGCGAGAGGACGTGGCCTGTCAGCAGCCACTTTGAAAGCGGCGCTGGTTATTGAGCGCCTTTGATTGCGGGCCGCGGAGCAGATGGACCACATCAAACTCAAACGCAATTAAAAAAAAACCTGGAGCGTAATAATATTTAATAATCAAATTCTCACAAACAACAGCAGCCGAGTGAAGTAATCTGCAAAAGTGTGCGACGTCATTTGCATAATTGACACCCCCCACCTTACCCCCGCGCCCCCTCTCCTGCAAATGACTAATGAAGACAATAAAAGATGTTGCTAAAATAGTGAACAATAACAGGAAAATTTCATCAAGGGCCGCGCGCTCTGATTAATCTGCTCTTGCAAATCAGCGCCGGGGGGTCCCAACCGAGGCAGGGGGCCGAGATTTGCGGGGGTGAAGGTGGGGTGGAGGGTGTCAGGTGATTAACCGCAGCAGAGACAGGACGCCCCGTACGGGGCCGCCGTACCAGCAGCCCCTCCGTGGCGCCCGAGCCTGTACGCCCCGTGTCCACCCCAAACAGGTCAGGCGGCACCCCCAAATGAACGGAGCTTTATTATTGTTATTATTTGCTATCTGCCGTTTCTAATTACTCAGTGTGACGGCGGCAAATGAAACATATTAACGTAAGACAATGCGGGGCCTCATTCATATTCAGGCTTTCTAATTAACAATTTCTCTTCATGCACGTTGTCTATCTCGCGCATCACCCCGATAACTTTCATCAGCGCCTTTTGATGCCACAACGCCGTCAGAAAGAGGCATCAAGTGTCTACTCTTCCTTTAAAGCAGGGGGTGTCCAAAGTGCGGCCCGGGGCGGCCACAATCCAAAAATATAATTTGACCAAATAATTAAGGAAATACAAAAGCAGCAGCAAAAATTTAAAAAAACAGCAAAGTTGTAATTCTATGTGTTTTTTGGGTTACATCTGGTTCTGGTAAATGTAGATTTGACCAAGAAATTGGGCTGTTTAGTCCGACTGATTTGGTCCAAATACAGCCTAAAAATAGTCGTTTTCTAATTTCAATTTTCAATTCAGTAAGGAAAGGGTCGTCTTTATGGGGATGTGTTTTTACCTTTCACTTTTTAACCAAATCTCAACATTATTTCAATGTTTTTTAGACATTTTTTTTGCTGGAGTGGGTTATGGAATAACCCGCGATCAAATACTTACACTTTTTACTCATGTGTATGCCCCGCCAAGTTTATTTTATATTATAAGTGTTGCTATTGTACATTTATACCTATAGAGAATAAGCCGTAAGAAAAAGAAGAACATTATGGGGAAATATTATGTTGAAACATGCAAGAAAAACAAAGACAACAAATAAAATTGTCATTTTTGGAAAATTAGGTTGTGGAAAAAGTTATAATGTTACAAGAGCAAAGTCATAATTTCATGGGAATAAAGTCAATCTCGAGAAGAAAGAAATTAGTAGTAAAAGAAATAAAACAACATTGGAAATGGAAAAAAAAACAGGTGAAATTTTGCAAAAATAAAGTCAAAATATTAAGGGAACAATGTGCATTTTTAGGATAATAAAATTGTATTATTATGTGGAAAAATAATGTCATTTTAGAATTGACCTGCAATATAAATAATAAGAAATAATAATAGCTAAAATTATAAAACAAAATAGTTTGTAATTTTTGGAACATTTGGTTGGGCAAAAATGTTGTAATAATGTCATCTAAATATCCATCCATCCATTTTCTATACCGCTTTGCTCATTAGGGTCGCGGGTATGCTGGAGCCTATCCCAGCTGGCTTTCGGCGGGGTACACCCTGGACTGGTCACCAGTCAATCGCCAGGTACAAATAGACAAACAAGCATTCACACATATGGACAATTTAGAGTCGCCAATTAAGCTATTTTGTAATGTGGGAGGAAACCGGAGAAAACCCACACACGCACGGAGAGAACATGAAAACTCCACACAGAGATTCGAACCCAGAACCTCTTGACTGTGAGGCCAACATGCTACCCATTCATCCACCGTGCGGCGTCATCTAAATAATATAAAAACAAAAATAAAATATATAAATATTATCTGAATAAAGTAAAATAATAAAAAGAAAATGTACAAAGATTATTTATGAAGGAAGAAGAAACATTTGGAAAATGTAAAAAGAGAAACAAAAAAGAAATGGGGTGATACTAATAATATGACAAAGCTGAGGTGCACGTTTTTCTTCCTAGCATATCGACATGCGTTGCTTCACAAAATGTCAAAGCTGCATTCTTTCATTTTTCACTTGTGGCCATTGCTGGAAAAAGTTTGGACACACCCGCTTTGTTTTTACCACGATTGCTGACACTTTGGAGGTTCATCGTGGCTTTTCTTAAACTTGATTTGATATTTGCATGCAGTACTTCCTTTTATTTGGTGGCCATCACTGTCTGCTCAACCCCGACAAACCGACTGTGCTGGAGCTCCCTCTGGCGGCTGATAGGTGCTGCAGGACACTGTGCTAGTATCTGTTTAGGCCAAAGTATTTTCTGGATGTTGAGTACAATAAATGTGTACATGTTGGCAAGTCTGCAGAAATACTGAAAGTACTCCCAGCCACTCACGCCCCATATCATAATTGTATGATAATTTTATTACATTAATATTATAATAAATAGTTTTTCAAAGTTATTAAACGTATTATTTGAAATATGAAATATTGAAGTCGCAAAAGCGCCGCAAACGCTCACGTGACCGACGACATTCATTTGATTTTTAACCTCCCCGGTCCAATTAAGGAAATGTAGGTTGGAATATAAACGGGCAGATGCCGTGGCAAATTAATTATGTGTCCGCCAAGCTGTTAGGCCATGTGCACTGGCAACAAGAGGCGGGCACACAATGCCATATGGCCTGTGTGGGAGCATGCATTATGATTGGCATGAGGTGGGGGCTACGATTCCCACATTCTCACAGATATTTGTGTTCCGGACCGCCTCGCGGGAGACGTGTCACATATGTTGTCATGTGTCATCGAGTCCCCGGATTCTTATTACTAAAAGTGACTGCTAAAGTCGAGCCAGTCGAGGGGTCAGCAACTACACTGACCCCTCATATATTCAGGTTAACCCTGATAAATCCATTTCTGTGGGATTCCTTAATAATAAATGGAATATTTTCATAGATAGAACCTGTTTACAACCTTCTAAATACAGTTTCTAACATTATCAGAGCCCTCTAGACATGAAATAGCAGCCCTACAGTCACTTTTGCACTCCTCTTTCCCAATACAGTAGACGTAATAAGAGAAAAAAAGACATAATAATGACTCCCTCACTGTAGCGACATTTTCCAGAATCAAATGAATTAATGATTACTATCATTACTAATACCTTATTAATAACAGTAATGAAACCCAACAAGGTGACATTACCTTACATCACATTACCTTAACACTACATGAAGTCAGCCATTGCATGTCCGACATGATAGGAAGTTTTACGTTTTAGCATTCTTAAGTTTAGCGAAAAATAATTTCCTGCACCAAAAGAGAGAGCAATGTGGTGGAAACAATCAATAACAGAAGTGTAAATCACCACATCAGCAGACGCCCCCTAGAGGACGCAGGAAAACACATCAGGTGTCGCGTTTGAGTCAACATTACCCTTATTTGGGCCGCAGTGTCGGGCGGTGATAGCGGATTATTGGCACAATGGCCGTAATTAACATAAACGATGACGGGATTACGGCGGCAGCAGACGACTAATCCACGCGGATCTGATGACCGCACGCTAGATGTGTCTGGGAAAGGCTGACGTAATCCCGCCAGTCTGTGGGAATGTTATCACATGACAACACACTCATGTGTAAAAGTAGTTTACATAACGGGGTAGCATACTGAGATGAAAAAACGACCTGTTTGTTTTTTGTAGCGAGTAATCGGACCCCTATAGATGCTCTTCAAAAAAAGTGACTCATGACAAATCTATTTTATGGTGGAGTCACGAACACTCCCCTTAACTGAGGAAAGTGAGGCCTGCATGTTTTTTGGATGTTGTTGTGGGGTCTTTTGTGACCTCTTGGCTGAATCCTTGCAGCACTCTTGAGGTATTTTTGGTTGGCCGGTCACTCCTGGGAAAGTTTTCGTTTGTGGATAACTTTGGTATCTTACTTTGGTTAGCTGGAGTCCCAAAGATTTAGAAATGGCTTCATAACCTTTTTCAGATGGATGGATTTCAATTAATCTCAGTTATGCTTTAATTATTTAATTAAAGTATTATTTAATATCCTTTAATATTTGAACGTTTTCAACTTTATTCGTTGTTTTGTTGTTGTAATATTACGACTTTAAAATTGTCTTTTTTCTTTAATATTAGAATTTTATGCAAGTAAATTATAGCTTAATTGTAAAATGATGACATTTTCTTGTTTTTTTCTTTAATATTTTGTTGTTCAATTTTTACATGTTTACCGCATGCTTTTTGTGGCCAATAAAAAAAAACAGCTGCAGGCCGCACTCTGGGCACCCTTGGCCTTACATGCGTTGTGCCGTGTGCACTCAAAGTGGTTGTTCCACAAAGTTTCAGTAGAAGTTTAAGCTAATAAGTTAAAAGCTATGTTATAAGATAAAAACGGTTATTAATGATAACCTCCACCTGGGACGCAAAGGCAGTTCGGGGGGGGCGAAAGTACAACGTAAGTGTTGCGTGATGAAGTGGTTGATCATTGAAGACAATGAGCCATGTTCACAGTTTGGGTTTGGTTAATCTATAATCGTGCGCTCACGGTATTCAACTGACTGACAGTTAAACAGGAAGGCTGGCGTTTGCTCGCTAGGTGTCCACATGAAGTACGACAAGCGGGCTGGACCATGCAACGCAGAAACGTGCACGCTCCAACAGGGCAGGGCGTGCATGAGAAGTGTCAAACCGCCGTGGTCACATACTTTGGTCGTTAATAAACAGGAGGGGGGCCATCTGCCGCAAAGATTAAAGCAGATTTCATGTTTTGACGACAACAAAGCTGCATAACCTCATTAATGCCACCTGGTGAGGAAAAGAGGCTCACATGACACTGAAACGCACAAACGCAAATGATTATTAAGAAACAGCAGACCGGCAGGTTTCCATGACATCATCTACAGCAGGGATGTCTTTTTTCCAGTAAGGGCCACATAGTGGATAATGAAAGAGCCCCTTTGATATTGTCAATGTGATATGCTAAAAAGTTATATACAGTAGAGTTGAATATAATAGCTGTGCGACGTGACTACCAGATTAAGTACCGTTATTAGTATATTTTTATTTTTATTGCAGAAAATGGAAGACAACTATCCAAATGGATGGAAGAATAACCAGAATGTCAAAGGCTCAGCCAATGATCAGCTCCAGGATGATCAAAGACAGTCAGGAGTTACCTGTAAGTACTGTGACTGTTAGAAGACGTCTGCGTGAAGCTAATCTATTTACAAGAATCACACTGTCAGTCACATTTTTTAACAGTCACACTGTTAGAAAAGTGGAGAAGAGGTTACAATTTGCCAAAGAACACATCAACTGGCCTAAAGAGAAATGGAGGAACATTTTGTAGACTGATAAGTAAAATTGTTCTTTTTTTCTCCATGTCACACAGATGTGAAGCAGTTATAAAATATTATATTTTATGTATTTTTTTATTATTTCAGCTGTATGATATTAAAATGACATTAGTTATATAGATATGTATACGCACAAAACGCAGTATTATTAGTATATTAGTATATATTCCTGGTGGAATATGCTTTTATTTTGTCCATTTTGCTTTCCATTTCTGCTGTTAATATTTCATTATCCTTGTAATAGTATGACTTTATTCCCATCAGATTTTGACATAGCCACATTTTTCAAATATTACCATTTTATTTTATTCCTCATATTACAACCTAAAAAGAAATCCTGTAATATTTATACTAATAAACGTCGTGAAATGTTTTAAACGTTTATTCTGTTAATATTTTTACTTAATCCTTGTAAAATTATTGCAAAATTTTCCATTTTCACCAAAAAAAACCCCAGCTGTGGGCTGCAAATGGCCCCGGGCCGCACTTTGGATGCCCATGACGCCTAGGTTCCGAAATTGGGAAATTAAAAACAGCATGACCACAATAGCGACACAGTGCCCTTGAATGCCGTCCATCTTATTATTCTTCGTTCAACAGACAAAATGCAAATATTTATATGATGCATGAACGCTATAGAACTGCCTTGGCACTTGGTGCTTTCTTGCTAAGTGCTAGCATGCTATCTGTTAGCATGTTGGATTGTTTAGCCATCATCAGCACACCTTTACATTGAAAGGCATAATAAAAAATAATAAATCATCACTACAGAACAGCACTTTCGGTATCTGGCTTTAGCATTTAGCATATGCCATTGGAATTTAGCACTGTCTAGTGAAGCAAGTGATGTTACCCTTACGTATGGAATCACAGGAGTGAAAGGAAATGGAAAGGACATATATGTGGAAATATAAAGAGAATGAATAATGCAAAAACATGCAAATGTAGTCATTTTCTTTATCTGTTTTGTCTTTTCCATTTGTCCTAAACAAGGTCAAAGCCAGGGCAAAAGAGGGTCGGCACTCTCAGCAGCTTCAATATGCACTCCATGGTTTGCACAAAGTATAAGTTAGAGTCACTGCAAGCAGGAATCGTGTAATCAGGTATTGACTAGTCCTTGTTTTGCCCTTGCTTTTATCCACCAGCCTATATGGTAGAAACGGAAAAGACAAAATGGAAAAAGAATGTGAATACATTTGCATATTTATTTTTATGATGGATTCTCTTTGTATTTCTACATTATATTTTGGCCCTCCTGTCATTCCACACTTAAGGTGGCAGGTTGCTAGCCATTAGCATTGTTAGCTTTTACTCTTTGGTTCTGCCCAGGTTTAAATAGTTTCAAAGGCAAAGCCTAAAAATCAAGTCAATGACACGTGCAGGCCCTTTTCAAAATTTGAGTTCTGTATATCAGTAATATTAATAATGTTCTCTGTGGAGAATTGGGTCATGGATTTAGCGAGCGACAGAAAATGTATACATAAACGATCTGAACACGATTATCTCCGTAAGTACAGTTTCTCGTTGAAATTCTGCTGTGCTTTGTCTCCCTCTAGCGGCGACGCAGGTTCTTACAGGCTGTGACTTCTGAGAACATTTCAACCCTGGCAGACTTAACTGACATTTTGGTAAAAGTTTGTGATAAAACGTGTTTCTTGAAGTTGTTTATTATTCCGGAATTGTAAAAAACCTTTTCAATACGAAGTTTTGAGGATAATGATTTAGTAGGCCGACAGTGAAAGGTTGTGCAGGAAATTCTGCCCCCGAGTGCTGACCGCCTTACTTCCATGGGTCGTGGCTGTAGCCGTGGCCAAGTAGGTGTTCCTACTGTAGATTGAAAATAGGACTGGGCACAGAAACGAACCTTGAGGTAATCCATTAAGTTTTTATAGGACTCTGTTACTGGGTTAAAAACAACAACAACAAATCCCGCCTTCAGTTCAGTTGCCGGCCGGGCTACCCTTCCACTTCTTCAGGATGATCTCTGCTGCGTCCAGAGTGCTGTCTCTCTATCGGCACAAAGACAAAAAAAGGCATGCAGGTATGTTTGTGTCGTGTTTACACGTCAGGATCTTTACCTTGATGAAGCAGAGACGAATATATTTTTGGAACGCCTTTGTGGATTCCTCCCCCACAAACGCCGTGACGGGAATGGCTGCCAGTTTCTACATCAAACATCTTGTTATTAAGCAATAACTTTTCTTCTTCCAATGAGAAGCTTACACCTCCAGGTCTGAGGCGGTGAGACAGGTCATTACCTTTTCTTTAATCATCCACTTGACAAACTTGTAGTCGTAGGCCTCGTCGTCGCCCATGTGGGACAGGTTCTGATCTACACCAGACGGATTACAATTTAGAGGCGTAGCAATTTCCAAAACGTGAGCTACAGGAAGTTTCTCGCGTCTACTCGGTGAAGGAATACAGTACAGTAATACTTCGCCATCCACTACAAATTTGGCAGTGCCCCTCTTTTATGTTTTATCAAAAATATATTAATAAATCATACCCTTTCACCTATTATTACTAACAAAATGGACATTTGAGCAAATCTTACTTATTTTTAGCCCAAATGAAGAATTTTCAAGCATAAAAACGCCCCCTCAAATTGAAATACTATTGAGAAAGTGACCACACATATCTGTTGATTTCAGTACAATAAATTAGTACACATTGGCAGGTCTGCCCTAACATTGATGGTACTCCTTGCCTCTCATCTGAGAGTTCACCACGGCACCCCGGGGGGACCCGCCCCACTATTTGAGAAGCCCTGCTGTAATGTAATGGTAGTGTTGGGCGAGAGACACACAAGCACCGGGCTTGATTGCCGGACAACAGGCTTTTATTTCAGGTTTGAATTATCTCACGATAGGCACCTTAATCCCTAATAGCAGTGGTTTTCGAACTGGGGGGGCGCAAGGCTACCACGAACACTTTCATTATTACCCTATTTTTCCAGGTGGGGGGCGCTGAAAATCATTTTATCTCCAAAAGGGGGGCGGTGCAAAAAAGTTTGGGAACCACTGCCTAATAATAATAACACAGGTTCCTGTTACGGGTGTAACCCAAACCAAACTGAAACTCAACTCTGAACCCCCGACATTACTTCCTGCCTGCTCCCCTAGCACTGGAACACTATAGCTATAGGGGTGCTATTCCATGTCTAGAGGTCTCTAATAAGGTGAAAAAGCGTAGTCCAAGTGTCTTAAACAGATTTTCTGTGCTGTAACTACTAAAAATATTCAATTTATGAATAACGACTCTTCCAAAAATTTACGGTCGAGTGTGGAACCAATCAAGTGCAATAAATGAGGAATCACTGTACAGTCCAGCCAGGCTAACTATAGTGTTTCCGTCCTTAAAAGTCACCGTTTTGGGAGTACTTGGCCTTCCCGGTGAAATACATAAACATAGACAAGTGGCATTCTTACAGTATTTTCAAATGTGTGAAAGAGCACATCATATCCCCCAGCATACTTTAAGGCAGGGGTCTCTAAACATTGGGCCACAGGTTCAGGCACGAGTAAATTTTTCTTTAAATAACTCCATCAAATTTTAAGTAATACCAATTTAGAGATATCCATTTGGGAAATGTGCTCTGTTATTTTATTTAAAAAAAGAATATACCTTTAGAAATCCCACAATTTTTGCATGTTTTTTGCGAGCGATGAAAATCAATATAATGTATTTATGTTTTACTGATATGTTGACTAGCTAGTGCTCCGCTGCTAATGCTATTTAGATCCAGCTACGGTCACACTGACACAAGCCCCTAGATTTAGCGTCGTCCCAGACCACGCCCGCTGGTAAGTAGCATCTTGTAACCCAAAATTTAGCTCTCAGTTCAAAGCAAAAAAATTTGAATCTATCAGCTCCTTATATAAAAGCAAACCACATCTATGTGTATGCATTTTGTTCTCTACAAAATAAAGCACACCATGACCTTAAAACAGAGGTACACATCCAACCGTGATTATAGCATTAGCATTTTCACGCTAAACCAAACTAGCACGCCTGTTATGAAACTGGAATTGAATGCTTTCACAACATTAAATGCAGCCAAAGCGTACGCAGGAACTCACTGAGCGCCGTCACGTCCGCCAGCATAAAGTAACCTCCCTCAGGGACGATGGGTGACAACCCGGCCTCCTGCAGAATGGCGGCCAGGCGGTCCCGCTTCCCCTCCAGCTCCTCGGCTAGGGAGGTGAAGTAGCACTCGGGCTGGCCCATTATCTCGTAGTTCCGTAGTAAACCCTGCGCTACGGCCTCCTGGCGACAGAGAGACTGCTGCTACCAACACAAGCGATTCTTTTCATCATTTCAATGCGTGGAGTTTACCTGTAACGGTGTTGGGCAGGTGTACAGCGTATTCTGCATGACGGTCTGAAGGTGCCTGATCAGGTGCTCTGGTCCGATTGACCAGCCCAGCTAGTGCAAGAGGCAAAAAGAGGTGATGACGCAATTTGGATGTCACTTTTAAAGCCACAAAAACGGCCACAAGGTGGCAGAAGTGCATTTGATAAGAACATATGCACGTAAAAACACACTCAACAGCAATTAGGAAGTGGAAGAACGTTGAACAGAGTAGCGTCCAGAACGTTACGCATTGTATGAAATTTTAACGCATGCACACACGTGGACAAAGTTCCAAATGTGAAAATTGGAAATAGTTCATGGTGTTATATTTTTAAATACAATAAATATTTGTAAATACAGTCTGGGGTTACCTGTAAGTAGGGTGACAGTTAGAAGACGAATGTGTGAAGCTAATCTATTTACAAAAATTGCCCGAAAATCCATCTGTTTAAAAAAGAGGTTACAATTTACCAAAGAACACTGGCCTAAAGAGAAATGGAGGAACATTTTGTGGGTCAAATTGTTCTTTTTGAATCCAAGGGCGGCAGTTTGTTTTGACAACCCCCATAATCTGAATTCAAGCCAAAGTATCACAGTGAAGACAGTGAAGCATCATGATATGGGCATGTTTCTCCTACTATGGTGTTGGGCCTATTTATCCCATCCCATAGCAGGGACCTTAATCCAATGGAGAACTTGTGGGGTGATATCAAAAATGCTGTTTGTAAAGCAAAACCAAGAAATGTTGATGAATTGTGGAATGTTGTTAAAGAATGTTGGAGGGGAATAACAGCTGAAAGGTGCCACAAGATGGTTGAGTCCATGCCACACAGATGTGAAGCAGTTCTAAAAAACTAAATATTAGTTTAGTCATTCACAGGATTGCCAAATCCTAGAAACTAAAAAGTTTCTACAAAATAGTTTGGAGTTTGTAAAGTCAACGGAAGACACTGGTAGTTTTCTGAACACGCCCCTTTCAACTAATTGGCCAATGGCACAGCCTTAAGAGGGTCTTGTTTGTTTTCTGAGGATTTACTGCACCTACTGGTAACTTGTTTGCCATGTAGAATAAAAATATACTAATAAGAGAACTTAATCTGGTTAGTCACATTGGACGGCTATTATTTCGAACACTACTGTATATACAACTGCCACAGAAGACAACTTTTTGTTTGGCTTAAAAGATCAGTTAAAATCATCTAAAATGGCTGATACTGAAAAATGTCTGGGAGTGAACGAGTTAGGTTCTCACCTTCCATCCGGTGACGCTGAAAGTCTTTCCTGCGCTGCTGATAGTGATGGTTCGATCCCACATGCCAGGCAAAGTGGCTGCAGAGGAAGATGCGAAATGTTGGTTAGCTCCTGAACAGGCAGGAATGACGTGAAATAAGCTAGAAGCTGTGCCAAGTAGCACGCCGACAAACCAATCTTAAGGTGCTGGCATCCTTGGTAGACCATCCACTCGTAGACCTCGTCACTGAAGCACAGCGTGTCGTGTTTGACGCACAGATCCGCGATCACCTGCAGCTCTTCTTTGGTGAATACCTGCAGGGAGTCGACTTTTCAGAAGCCGGATGAGTTTTCCTTCTTGTGTGGGTTCTTGCCGTACGTGCCTTCCCAATGGGGTTATGCGGGGTGTTGATGATGATGGCTTTCGTCTTGGAGGTGAATTTCCCGGAAAGCTCCTCCGGGTCTAGGGACCAGTCGGCGCTGGAGGTGGTTTTCTTGCCCGATTTCTGCCAAAGAGCTCACCTTCAAGCCGCCGCTACAAATGCGATTTGAAACGTGACTTTCACGCATGCTTACAGGACGTAGCGATATGAGGACAGGTTTAGCCCCGGCCATGCGGACCATGGGCACGTAGCAATCAAAAAAAGGTTCTATTATGATAACCTGAAGGGAGGAAGACAAACCGCGTGGTTAGTGTCAGAAACCAAAAGAGTGGGAAGAAAAATCTCACCTCATCTCCCTCCTCCACCAGACCCTGCATGGTGCTGAACAAGGACCCATAGCCTCCAACTGTGACCAGAATTTCCTTGAAAGGATCAATTTTGCGCCCGTACACTTTCCCATAAACCTGAGAGAGCGCCTTCACCAAAGCAGGGTGGCCCTGTGAAGTTAGAAGAAAATGTACACGCCACATTGAGCCTTCTTCACCACAAAACGGCAATTTTCCATTCGGAACTCTTGTTTGGGATCTGTTGCAACAGGTCCACAAAGTTGCAACATTACTGTAATATGATGCCTTGTGTAGTTAATACTTAATACCAGGGAAAGGCGCACATCAATACCTTCAATCTGAGTGTTCCTATGCAAAGTTTATAGACTTCAAACCCCTGCGGGTCGCTCGCCATTACAGCGTTGTCACAACACCACTAATGGTGAGAGAGGGGAGCGCATAGACATAGACATGTAGACGCCGCATCCATTGCTGAGCTGTACGTCAACATCGCCGCCATAATTGATGTGGCAAGACTTACAGCCGAGAAGAGCCTTATTCATGTGCTGCATGGAAATGAACGACTCGTTTTACTGCCCAAACCAAATCCCAAGGACTAACCTTTCACAGGTAAGATTACATTTGGTAGTATTTGGCCATTTTAACATCGTTTTGACAGCATAATTTGCAGCCGTTGTGGAAAACACATTCATTCATTATATACTAGTATAGCAAATACAGGTAGTAGAAAATGCTCAATGTTGTTTACAGCCACACGGAGAAGCTATGACAGAGATACGTGATATTACACATATCGGTATTGTTTGACCGCAGTTGGACAATATTGGTTATCGGCAAAAAAGCCAACATCGGACATCCCCACTAATATTAAAAAAATGACTTTATTGTTTAGTTTGTTTCTCATAATATTACGACATAAAACATACATTTTTAATGTAAAAATCTCAAGAGGTCAATTCCATTCTATATACTATAATGAGGTTATTTTTCTTTATTATCGTTTTTATATTTGAGTTTATTCTCCAAAAATTGCATTAAAATGCCCCCCCCCCCCAATTCTATTTTTTAACATTTTCAAATTCAAACTTGTAATTATGACTTTATTCCAATACTTTTTTGACTTTATTCTTCTATCATTAAAACGTTTTGCGTCAACCTAATTTTCCGGAAATTCCAACAGTATTTGTTGTTTTGTTTGTCATAAAATTATGACTTTAAATAAATATTTTTTTTTTCCTATAGTATTAATAATCCATATAATATATTTTAATTATAATATATACCATAACTGCACTGTCTTTTTATTGTTTTATTATTATTATTATACACTGCTAAAAAAATGACATCCTATATCTGAAAGAATATTTTTATAAAATTTCTTGACAATGTGTCAATTCTTGTCAATTTCTTGAATGTGCTTGACAATAAAATGACACACAAATTATCAATGGAAATCAAAATTATGAACCCACGGAGTTCTGGATTCACACAAAATTCACATGCGCGGCTCCACATAAAAACGCCAACCCATACCATTACTAACCCGCTATTTTCAGTTTTTTCCCTGTAAAATTACTGCGGATTTAGCTTTTTTTTCTTGTTAAATTATATTTTCAGAATGTGCCACAGGCCGCACTTTGGCCACCGCTGGTGTAAACCATTAAAGTCTGCAAGTGTTTTTCTTACTAACAAGCGGCGACTTTGTCAATAAACCCTCATCCAGTATGTTTCTACTCACAAAGCCTCTGGTGTACTGGTTCATCTTGTCCACCGACACCGCCTCCGCTAGCGCCTCTTTGATGTACGACGGCAGCGAAATATCAGGCAAGCCTTGACCCAGATTGACAACGGAAGGGTCGGCCGCCAAGGAGGTGAACGCCACCCTGCATTGGCAAGAGGGATAGCGCGTCGGCTTGCTTCACTGTGTGGAGGAAATGAGCATCTCGCTTACCAGACGTTTTTGTCCAGTCCTTCGATCCTCTTGGAGTTGCCGTGTCGAGACGCCATCATGTGCTGCAGAGACGACGCAAGAATGAAACGGTGGTGTCATCCACAACGGCTGACATCAAACATTAACGCGTCTGTCAATGGCAAAGAAGTGGATGAAGATGACTTACGGGGGAAACACAAAACCTTCTTCTATAGCAGTCGCTAGCGGGACGAAACGCAAACCTGGAGCAGAATCGGAGCTGCCTGGCAATGCTCATTCTGCACAAAAACACCTCTGAATGTGTAACACTGAGTGTGTAGAAAAGGTGCAACAATGGACGTTATTACTGTAAATTCTAATCAATGGAATGAATCCTAAAACAATGACAAATGTTTTAAACCCTTCTTTGACTCACTTAGGCCCGTATCAGCGAGATTTTTGATGTCTTTCTGACATTCAAACTGACTAATGACTGATATACAGTATATTTTATTCATTTTAATCAAATTAATCACATTTTCTAATCAATCATGATTAATCACCATTTGCAACTATGTGTAAAATATGCCTTTTCCCACTGTATTTCATGAATTAACACCATTTGATATAATTGTGAGTATTAACAGCTCCAAATGAACTCAACATTTAAATAATGCTAATCTATAGCAAAATGATTTCCGAGCATACTTAAATGCGGCAAATTGTACTTCCACGGTCAAAGTTCCGCTAGTAAATGATTTAAAAAGCAACATTTAAAAAAAATCTTTGTTTGTTTAGAGGATAAATTATGTGATAAAAACGTTGTTGTGATGTTCAAGTGTCCTTGAACGCACCTCGCCATAGATTGTGAATGACATATTCATGTATGCAGAATCATAGGAGTGCCCAACTTAAAAGGAAATACATATGAAATATATACATATATATCTTTTTGTTGTATTTTGCAGCTTTATTTTGTTTAATTGTACTTGTACAATAGGCCATGGCCCAATAAAACAAACTCTGCTGCTAAAAGCAATAACATGAATAAGATAATGAGACAATAAAAAGCACCGGCTGTTAATTAATAAACGACATTATTAATAACAGCAATAAATAATACTGCTTAAATGTGAGATTTTATTACCACTTTTATCTTCCAAACAAGCACGTGTTGCGTTTGATTATTTTTATACTGTAGTTGCAGTAACACGGCCGTCCACTGAGCGGCACTAGGGGGGCTTTCACAAAACAAGAGAAGAAGAAGAAAACCCGGAAGCCGCAACAAAGCCAACAGTCGGTGCTTTGCTAGGTCAATTAAGTCAATTTTCTTCCCAATTAAATATCAACATGTCAGTACCAGTGGGGTTTATTGTGTATTAAATGAGTTACACACACCACCGGGGTAGAAGATTTGACGTTTTGCTAACTTTGCCGACCAGCTGCTAGCGACACAGCAAGCAGCCTGTAAGCCCCTCCGGCTATGACCGCTGTTTGCTAGTGCAATCATCACGCTAATGCAAGCTGCTGATTCCTGTCTTGTTTCAACAAGAAGAACACACAAATCTCAAGTCTTCGGTAATGAATCAACAAACAGTCGGCGAGGCACCGCCACTTACCTCCACAGCCAGCAGAGGATACCTTCGAGTACAGCGAGGAAGAACACGTCAATCCCACACCGGAGTGGGCCCAGTGTCGCAAATCGGCAACTTAACCATCAAAATGAAATCACATCTTGTCAGATTTAATCATAGCCGTTTAAAATAAAACACCGGCTCTTCTCCAATCCCACCGTTTGGAATTTACTTACGCCGAGGTGAACTTGGATTCTCCACTTTCCGTTTGTATGACGGTGCTTTGAAGGCATCACCCTTGAGCCACGTGATCACAAGCTGCCCAGACTTGCACGGTCCTGAAGAATGCAACAACAATGCATGCTGTGGTTGGCGAAAGTTACTGACTCAAAGTTACACTAAAGAGAATAGTAACACAACAATTCATTCATTTAGGGGTGGGGGTGGCTCGTTTTCCACCACGCAATTTCAATTTTTACTTTAAAAAATTGGATCAATGCGCACGGTTACAAGTAAGCAGTAAAACATTTTTGCTACTGAACTCCCAAGTTACTTTTTTGCACCCTAAACGTGTAAAACAGCGGCGATGACGTCATACGCCACAATCACACCGGCTGGTGTCGCTCGGATAACAACAACTTCCCGCCGGAGCAAGGCTCGGGTTTCCACGCCAGTCCACGCCCGCACTCTCCGGCGTGGAGGCGGGCGGAAGGCTGGGCAGAACCTCTGCATCATCATCATCATCAACATCGATGATGATCCCGAACCTCATCGTTTACACCAGCAGAGAGGACCCGCAGCAAATACGTGCGTGAGACATCCAAAAGAAAGGTAAGTCCCGCGTCGTCATCTTCATTATGGCCAATTAGCTCCTCCCACTGAGGGCACCGTTAGTTTGGACCATTGGGAGTCATCAGTTTTAGTTTTCACCGAGGCCGCAGCATCCACACCCTGTTATTGATTTCGCCTGCCTTTTAATGTAGATGCCTTTTTTTGGAGGAAAGTCTGCAAAAGTGTGAGCCATTAGTGTGCGCGTTGTTAATTTCTGCACTACAGGAAGCTTCCCTCCCTGAAGGACACCCTGGGTGTGTTCCAAACATGTCTGTTTTTGGATATGGAGGATTGAGACACATTTCCTGTCAGGAAGGGACAAGGACGCGGACCACTCAATGGCTGACTCATGTCCGGGGGAATGGGATTTTTCCAAGTACCTGGGCTTTACTGTGCTGCTTTTATCCCAGACAAGTCGTTTTCACGTAGTTTTGAGCATAAATGCTTAGTAGTTATGTTTTGTTTCAGATTATAAAAAGAAAAGACACTTTTCTTTGAACAATTCTTTGAACAGTTCTTTGAAGTATACGCTCATAGGCCACATCCCTGTAGCAGCTGTGTTGTTGCCATGGCAACAATCAGGCGGCGGGCCGTCTATATGCAGGTGCTCATCAAACAGAACAACATACTTTCTCACGGTGCAAGAAAGCAAATAACTTTAAACTTGTTTTCGAATGTCCGCAAGGCATGCTGGGTAGTCCAACATCATGAACAATTAAACATCGGATATCAAGAGTACATACATACATATTTTATTATATTTTTTTGCATGGCTATTGTACGCGATATTTATTTCTATGCCCACATGGTGTAGTAGGCAATGTTTCCAGCTACCGTTTTGATGTTAAAGGTTTTAACAAAATTATTTGGAAATGCCTAGCCAATCAGGGGCCTGATGTGGCCCGTAGACCACGGTTCGTCCAGTTTTAGTAGCGGTGGGCCATCCTGGACAATCCTTCGAGACGGAGGTGTAGACTTCTGTGGTCACATGTATGTTGTCGTCTGTCTGTTGCAGGCATCATGATTCCCGTAATGGAATTCCGTCAGTTCTCGGAGCAGCAGCCGGCCTTCCGGGTCCTGAAGCCCTGGTGGGACGTGTTCACCGACTACCTGTCCGTCATCATGCTCATGATAGGAGTGTTTGGATGCACACTTCAGGTCAGTGTCCAGTAAGAAAGCGGTTCTAATAGCAAATCATGTGACCAGGGGAGGAGTCCCGCCTTTTCAGTGGGTGGGTGTAGTAATTCCCTCCTGCTTTTACAACCTGGATGTGGCAGTAAAGGAGGCTTTCAGCACTCAGTGGAAAATTCCATCCCCGCCCAGCTCCTTTTAGTCGACAACCTCCTGCTCCTCTTCCAAACTGCGAATGCCTAATCTTATACTGTTTTGTGACCATAAACTTGGGACCAAAGTCATTTTGTAGCTACTATTGGGGATCACCTACACTTCACAGTCATCTACTGAGAGCCCCCACTTCCTGTTGTTTACCGCAGCCGCTTGTATTTTTTTCCACACCGGTGAATACACAGCTGTTAGTTGTTTACTGATTTACTACGTGAACACATGCACTACACACTGGCCTGCAAACTGTACCACCAGTACAGGGGTGCCCCATCTTTCACTGAGGGCCCCATACGAACAAAAAAAGGTAACTTTGTGTTATACGTGAATAAGCACAATAGTGTAATATATAATAATATATGTGGTTAATCATTATTTTTATTTTTAGACCATGCCAAAAATCAATAAAAAATGTGCGGGCCCCCGAGCCACATTTTGGACACCCCTGGATACTGTATGTATTGATGCATGCATGAACTCTAAGATGGGATAGTTCATACCCAAACTGAAATGCATTCGAGTTCAATGTTTTTGTGTGCGGTGACTTCAGGGGAGGCACAGCAGTTTGAGAAAAGAAAAAATAAATAAACTTGCTAAGATAACACAGCCATGGGGCCGCTTGGTGGCCAAGTGGTTAGTATGCTGGCCACGCAGTCAGGAGATTTGGGTTTGAATCTCTGTTGGACGTCTCAGTTTGGAGTTTCCATGTTCTCCCCGTGCTTGCGTCTCCCTCCCACATTCCAAAAATATGCATATTAGGTCAATTCAGTGCTTTTCAATCATTTTCTGTCATGCCCCCGCTGGGGGACAGATATGTTTTTGCACCCCCCCGTTTAGATATCTTATTGAGAGACTGATATTATTTTTTATTTATCTGTGCAGTACAGACTGAACTTGAAACTGAGACCGGCAAAATGCAACAAAAGAGAGAGCAATTAAGCTTACAGGCGTATGTAAGAGTTTAATTGCATGCAGAGTGCAACAAATTCATACAGGTTAGCATTAATACTGAAAGTCCCCCACCCCACTATTTGAGAAGCACTGGGTTAACTGGAGACTCTAAATTGTCCATTTGTGAGGTATGAATGTGAGTGTGAAAGGTTGTTTGTCTTTATGGCCCTGCGATTGGCTGGCGACCAGTCCAGGGTGTACCCCGCCTCTCCCCCAAAGTTAGATGTGATAAGCTCCCGCTTATCCCCGCAACTCTAATTAGGCGGCTGTGTTGAAACACTTTTGTTAGTTAAGGTTCGTGGGTGATCGGCTTTACTGAGAAAGACTCAGACACACAGGTAAGTGTAAAATACAGCGTCTTTGTTCTACCCCTTACACTGAGTTACAAACAAGCAAAGGTTGGTTATGCACAAAACAGCATCAATATCTCAGCACTTACCGTGAAGCACTGGGTTGGAGAGCCTACAACTCCGGTAGAGTGTGCATCAACCAGCTGGGCGTCTGTACACAACCCGCAGCAGACTCTAACAGGACAGCAACATCCACTTGAAAACTTTCCAAGTGCTCGGCTACCACTTGATGACATATAGTAGGGCTATGTAAATACCCTTGAGGAAGCCGCGTAAACGTGTACTGTCGCCCTTCCCAAGTAAAGGCAAACTGATCCATTTTATCATCCGGTATTGGTATGGTGAAAAAGGCATTTGCCAAAACAATTACTGCATACCATGTACCAGGGTGGTGCTGTACCCTTTCAATTATTGTCACCGCATCAGGCACAGCCGCCGTCAGTGGAGGTGTATATTTGTTCAACTCTCGATAATCTTCTGTCATCCTCCATGTGCCGTCAGATTTACGGACAGGCCACAAAGGGTTATTCCACCGGGTAGTTGTGGTTTTCAATACTCTCATCAACATCAACATAGTCCTTTGTCGTTTTAGTTATTTCTTCCTGCCCTCCAGGAATTCTGTATTGTTTCATCGAGATTACTTTAGACGCTTCCGGTATCAGAAAAGGTGCCATTCTTGCCTTTCCTACTAAAATAGAGTAAACATGTTTTATCTCCAAACACAAATTTCCTTCGTCTCAAATCTAATGTCATTATTTCTAAAATATCCATCCCTATTATCCATTCGTGAATGGGAGTTTTGACCACTTCATATTTCTTTATTGGTGTTTGACCGATTTTTAGGGGTAGTACTGCACTTTTTCCATATATACTACCTGACCCCCTATTCTGGTCAACGGGATAGTTTTTCCCCTAATTTTGTTCGAATTACGGATTACCTTTTGAACCGATTTCTTCCAATACATTTCTAAAGCTACATGAGGTCTAATATCTGTCGCGTAGCAGGTGGTTTTGAGGACTTGGGCTTGGCCTTCATTCTAATTATCCTCTTCCTCAAAACGCACCTTACTCTTACGCAGCTTCCGCTCCTTCTTTCCCTTCCTTTGCCGCAGCGCCGCTACATAGCCCTCCTCCTCGCTCTCCTCACTCTCTTTGGGTAAAGGCGGGGCCGTAGGAGAAGCAGAAGTACATTCCATGAGTGTTTTCATCATCAATGTGAGCTCTGCTAATTCAGGATTCCTTCTAACCCCGGTAACACAACTCACTTTTACACCCATTTGCGTACACCGCTCAGCTAGCTCGGCTGTGGGAAGCCCGTCAATTTCAGCGAGCGGAACCCCAGCCCTAAGCAACGCAGTCCACAAATCCCTCCTAGACGGTCCCATAGGCCGCCTATCAGTACGACCCCTTACCTGATCACGTGGCACCCCTTCCCTGGGAGCTGTAGCAACGGGAGCAGGTTCAGTCCACTCCCCTAAATTAGCTAATTCCATTAAACAAGTACAAACTGAACCCATTGACTCCTCCGTACTTCCCATCAATACAGTTAACACCAATGCTTTGAACGGTGGTGGTGCTGTTCGAATCAATGCATCCCGCACACTTCAAGGCACTCATAGCTGTGAAACCTCGTCTGGTTGTGCGGTGATCAACGCTTCCTGCATGCATAACCTCATCAATCTTCGCACTCCCTCCTGCATAGTTTGCCAATGGGTGGAAATAGTTGGCCAATCCGAAACAGATGAATACACCATAGCTACAGCGGAGCCATACAAGCTCAACAGACTGACTTCCTCCCCCTGTTGTAAATCTCGAGCCAATGCCCTAAACTCAGCATTTACGCTAGGCTCATGACTTAATCCGGAGAACTTTCCGGCATCCCTGGCATCCACACACACCTCTCCAGCTCCCTCATCCAATAACCTTGCCTTCCATTAATCAGTAGGCTCGCCAGTTCCCTGTTTCATTCGAGACACCAACTGCAATATTTCTTCCGGAGTGAAGTCCTCCACAGTAGTCCATAGTTTGGGCCTAGGAGTAGCCAGCATCTGATACTTCTCATTCCCATACTGGTCTAACACAGGGTGCCCCTGCTCATCTAACACTACCGCTGGAGGAGCCACCATTTGTTTTTTATGTCGTCGCAGTACTGGCAGCACCTTCGGTATGCTAGGATATAACTTAGGTTTCACCTCCGGAACCAATTCAACCTCCTCCTCGTCAGCTAATATATGTCCATCCCATCAGTCAGGGTCCTAATCCTGCGATAAGCCTATGACAAAAGAACGGACTTGTTTCGCCGACGCCTTTCAGTATACCTGCCCTCGCTTCTCCTGCGCAGTTTTGGATCTATGTGTCATACATTTTTCCAACAACGCATGCGCTTCCTCTAGTTTTTGTGTGACTCGATTTAATTCCATTAATTTCTTTTGGTCTTTCAATTCTGATTTTACCATTTATTTATTTATTTCTTTATTTAAAGGGACAATGCATATTGATGAACACTTATGTGTAAATATGCCAGAATTAAATATTTTACATCTGTAGTCCCTGGCAGGTGAAGGAAAAAAACAACAACAACACAAAACAAACACAATGACACTATAAACACAGTAAAATAAAACAATAAAACACGATAAGAACGTACAACAATACATACACTATAGAAACAAAGGAATTTAAAATTAATGGTCACAGATCTGGTTCCTCCTAAGCCATTGTTTGAGATTGATTTTAAATGAACTAAAGGTAGTCAAGTCTCTTATAACAACTGGAATATTATTCCAAATTTCTGTACCTTTGACTGATAACACCTGTTGGCTGAAGGTTGTGCGTCTGAAAGGAATTACACAATCACCTCTTGTAGAGGCTCTTGTTACCTTACCACTCATGGTGGATTTCATTTTAATGAACTTACCCAGAGGTGGTGGAACCAGTCTGTTTAAAACCCTCTAAATGGAACACGCCAATTTAAATGTTCTAAAATTCTCAAAACTAAGAATGTTGTATTTCGGCAGAATAAGACAATGATGAAAATGGAAAGATTTTCTATCAAACACTGTTAAAGCTTTTTTAAAAAGAGATTTAATTAATTTTTAAGTTTTCAAACTTGTTAATGACCAGTTGCTAATACAATATTCAATATGAGAAAAAATCATGGAATGAAGAAACATTTTAGCAGCGTTCTCTGGCAATGAAGTTCTAATTTGCCTAAAATTCCGAATATTAAAGTTAACAATTTTGGATGTATTTTTTACGTGTTTTTTTAAAAAGATAAAGTAGAATCCAAAGTTACACCTAAATATTTAAATTCATGCACAAACTGCAACTCATCTCCTTTCAAAAAACCATGTAAATTAGACTTTGCTGCTACTCGTTTCGAAAATAACATGCAGACAGTTTTTTTAAAATTTAGTAAAAGACATGATTTGGTAAGCCAGTCATCAATACAGGTAATTGCTGATGTCAGCTTTTTTGAGGATTCTTTATCAGACGTTGCCTTTGTAAAAATGACAGCATCATCTGCATATAGTACAGTATTGGGATCTTTACATACGTTTGGTAAATCATTAATGTATAATGAAAATAATATAGGACCAAGTATAGAACCTTGGGGTACACCAACTTGACAGTCCAAATATGAGGATTTGATACTGCTGACAGACACACAGTTGGTTCGATTTGACAAGTATGATTTTATCCAAAGAATTGCTTGATCAGAAAAATTTAATTTTGTAATCTAGACAAAAGTGTTTGCTGGTCAACCGTGTCAAATGCCTTTTTTAAATCAAGAAAAATGGCACCAACAAAAGGACTGGTATCTAAAGAACACTTCACTTTTTCAAACAAAACATTAACTGCTGTTTCAGTTGAATAATTGGCACGAAAACCAAACTTCATAGCATGCAAAGGGTTCCCACCCCTACCCAAATGACTTACTTATTGTTTTGTGACCCATTTTTCAATAATCTTAGATATAACAGGCACTATACTAATTGGTCTATAATTCCTAACATCTACTGTGCTACCAGACTTGAAAATGGGAGTAATCATGGCCACTTTCCATGCTTCAGGGACAACAGAATGAGTAATTGACAAATTAATTCGATGTGTTATTGGATATATCAAGGATTCTTTGTGCTGCTTTATAAAATGTGTATCTAGACCATACACATCTTTAGCTTTTGAACTTTTTAGGTCACTAATAATAGAAGCTACATCCGATTTGTTGATTTTAGCTATGGTAAAAACAGGAGCGGACTTATTAATTGGCTTTTTCACTAGAGGTAAAAATTTGTGTAATTTCATCAACTAAACTTTTGAAAAATGTATTAAATTCATTTGCCACAATGACAGGATCTGTAACAAACTCATTGTTGATTTGTAATTCTAATTCTTTACTTTGGTTCGTACTTCTACCAAGTAATTTACTAATGCTGTGCCAGATCTGTTTGCCATTGCCTTTAGCAGACTCAATTAGTGGCATAAAAAATTTTGCCTTGGTTTTACGCATTGTTTGGATCACTTTGTTTCTTGCAGATGTAAAAAGTTGTTTATCAGAAACTAATCCAGTTCTGAGAGACTTTTTAAGTAGTTCATCCCTCGTCTTCATTAATTTCCTGCATTCCTCATTAAACCACGGTAAACCATCTTTAATGTTATTATTTCTCTTTTTCCTCTTTGTAAACGAAGCTAAGATATCTTTCATTTTAGAGTGAAAAATAACACTATTTGCTGTGATGTCATTGCAAGAGACAATTTCAGTCCAATCCATCTCCTTCATGGCCTGTGCTAAATTTTGGTGCTGGCCTTTGGGGATTACATCATAAAAAGATGGGGAACTCCGAGCAACAGTGTTAAACATTTGGAAACGTGCTTTAGTTAATTTTCTAGCAAAGAATATGGCATTATGATCAGAAATTCCAGTCGGGAAGGTATAGGTTTTACCAATTATTTCATTTTTATTTGGAAAAAAAACGATCTATTCTTGTTTTGGAGCGATTAGCTATACGTGTGGGCTTTTCAAGTAACTGAACCATACTGAAAGTATCTGTTATCTGTTTCAAATTCTTCCTTTCGTTCTTGTTATGCCAATTTATATTAAAATCACCTATTAAAATAACCTCTTTACTAGAACAACAAAGCTTAAGAATCCTTTTAAGTTTGTTATAAAAATCTGTATTTGTTGCTGGCTTCCGATAAATACAAATAACAATAAAATTCATTTCCTTTGAAAGTGCAATATTTACTCCAACACATTCTAGTTTAATATCATCAGGCCATTCAATCTGTGACGTTTGTAAAGTATCCCTTACATAAACTACGACACCTCCTCCTTTACCTTGACCCCTATCTTTCCTAAACACGTTATATCCTGGCATAAGTATGGCTGCCTCGGGGGAAGAACTTGTTATCCAGGTTTCTTTCAACCCAAAGAAGTCAACATTAGACTGAATCAATAAATGCTCAAGTTGTTCTTGTTTAGAACTCATGCTTCTAATATTAAGATGTCCTCCAAGTAAACCTTTAGGTTTAAAATAAGGGTCCCAGATGGTCCTTGCTTGATTAAGTGTTTGAAAAAATTCTGTACACTGATGCTTTTTAATAACAGGATTTCTCTTAAGTATGTTTAAATGTGGCTGAATGTGTTCTTCAGTTATTTGACTTTATTTAATGTAATTGTTCCTACAGTGGGAAGGTGATCTAGTCAGGCCTTCACTGCTGTGAAATATATCATTTTTAGAGACAACACGTACCACAAACACGTCTTTGTTCAGATTGTTAAGAGTTAATGATGATGGTGGTTTAAACCCAGCTAGTGATGGTGACGGTTGGAACCCATCTGGTAGTAGTAATGGAGAACCAGTTGACGATGGTAGATGAAACCCCGCTGATGGTGGTAGTGGTGACGGCGATGATCGAAGCCCAGCTGATGGTGGTGGGGGTCGGAGCCCAACTGGTTGTGGTGATGATGGAGGTGGGAACCCAGTTGATGATGGTGAACATCGAAGTCCAGTTGGCGGTAGTGATGGTGGTGAAGGAAAACACAAAACCTAGCTGATGGTGGTGGTGTTGGTGATGGTAATCGGAGCCCAGCTGGTTGTGGTGGGGATTGGAGCCCAGCTGGTTGTGGTGGGGGTTGAGACCCAACTAGCAACGGATATGCCCCAGGAGGTGGTATTGGTGGGCCAAATAGCTGGCAGTGCAGACCAGAAAATAGTAGATTTGACTCAGTTAGCAATCGATGGGACCCAGCTAATAAAGGATAGGGTCCATCAGGGAAAGGCTCTATCCCAGCCAGTTGGTGGTGTATGCCAGCTACATGTGAACACAACACAGCTAGTAATAGATGTAGCCCAGCTAGCAGGGGTTGCAGGCCAATTTCAGATAGATATAGCACAGCTAGCCCAGCCAGCTGAAGATGCAGGCCAGCGGCAGGTAGATACATACCTGTTAGCAATGACTGGAGCCCAGCCAACAGTGGATTCGGCCCAGGTAAATGGTAATGCAGGCAAGCCAGCTGCGGACATGACCCAACAGATGATCGCTGCAACACAGCCTGTCGAAAATATGAATTTGCTTGTAGCACAGGCACCAATGGATGTAGCCCACAAGGCTGTGATTGCCTTCCCATTAATACAAGTCCTGGATTTGCTTCAACATCGCCAGCCAAGAGCAATATCATCAGAAGAAGCAAAACTCCCCGGTGAGACAATTTAGACTCTTTGTGTTTACCTTGAGGTGGCCTAGCAAGGCCATCATCCAGTACTTCTTGTAAACAGAAGGTGTTGACTTTGCTTAGCTGGGTAGAAAATCTGTTCATTGTTTTTATCCTTCTTTCGTGGACATGAGCAGCTCAAAAGTAAGTATAAAATTACACAAACAAATAACAAATAAGTTGATGACATTAACCATGGTCTTTTAGTATTGAAGTGTAAGCTTTGTAGCAAGCACACAGGACCTGCCAAACCGTGTGTCTGCACCACGGCAGCCATGTTTTTCATGGCTGAAATTTCGAGTCTCATTTCATCCACCTCCACCCTTCCCCGCCTTTAGGCTTCAGCGCATACCCACATACGTTGCTGTACAGAGGCTAGAGGGGCTTTTCTATTTACCTGTATTTTATTCAACACCGCGAGCAATGTGGAGACAGTCGGCGGACTCACTTCATCGGCCCATGGCTCGGGGCGTCCCCCTCCCACGCGCAAGACTTGTCCTATACCACGCCACGTACTGTCCTCCCATCCCGGCACTCGCTCTTCTACATCTAAGCCTTCACGCTTTTTCTTCCAAAATTTACAGTAAGTCATTCTCTTTTACTTTCTCCTCAAGCAGTCCCCAAAGATCCTGTTTGTGACGCCAAAATGTGTTGAAACACTTTTATTTGTTAGTTCAGGACCGTGGGTGATGGGCTTTACTGAGAAAGACTCGGACACACAGGTAAGTGTAAAATACAGCGTCTTTATTCTACCCCTTACTTTGAGTTACAAACAAGCAAAGGTTGATTATGCACAAAACAGCATCAATATCTCAGCTCTTACCGTGAAGCGCTGGGTTGGAGAGCCTACAACTCCGGTAGAGTGTGCATCAACCAGTCACGCAAGAATCAAAACATCATAACAACATACTTTCCCATTTCATTACACTCTTCATGGTTTGATTTCCATCATTAAAATTTTCTCAAACATCATAAATCAAAACATCATATCGACATACCAGTACTTTCCCATCTCATTAAAATTTTCTACTGTCCATTATAGTCAAACATTATAATTCAAAACATCATATCAAAATACCAGTACTTTTCCATGTCAGCGGGATAGAAAATGAATAAACAAAAGACAACAAAGGTTATGTCAAGGGTAAAATAAATGTGTCCCTACAGAACTCTCCAGAATAAGAGGGTTTTTTTTGAGTAACCCAAAACCCAACGGTGGATTCAAAAAATGGGTTGAGTGGCCATATTTGTAGAGGTGGCATCACGGTGCAACAAGGCAGGTTAACGCATCACGTAAAACAAACTTATTTCCAAATGCCCCCAAGGCATGCTGGGTAGTCCAACTGCAACAACCATAAGAGCTATGAACAATTAGACATTATATATTATTTTTCTGACGACCTCCTCAACATATTTTGAAATCAAGCAAAAACGGTAAAATGTTGGGAGTGCCACAGGCTACCCAGCATGCTTTAAAGTTGGAATATATGGGTGTTTTTTGACATGGGTATTGCGCATAGCTATTTATTTGTATGCCAACAAGTTGCAGTAGTTAGGTTACTTTGTGCATGGTGTGTGTTGTTTGGATTTTGGTGTTTTTGTACAAGCTACAGATAGCATCGGATTATTTAGCACGCTATTTTAGCAAAACTATCTGCTACCACTTGGGGCTGTGATTTAAGGATCTGTTTTCTAAATAAAGCAGATGTTTCATGCGATAAAACTGCACAAACAACATGGCTGATCTTTCTTGCTTTGTGCGGTAGGTGATGCAAGACAAGATCATCTGTCTCCCACACAGAACATCTCAGGGGAACATCACTGAAGTGGGGGTGACGCCGTTGCACGTGCATTACAACATGTCGGCCGTGCCAAGAGAGATGACGGGCCTCAAGACTGACCTGGACCTCCAGCAGTACAGTTTCATCAACCAGATGTGTTATGAAAAAGCCCTGCATTGGTACGCCAAGTACTTCCCTTATTTGGTTCTGATACACACATTGGTTTTCATGGTGTGCAGCAACTTCTGGTTCAAATTCCCGGGTTCCAGCTCAAAAATAGAGCACTTTATCTCCATGCTTGGCAAATGCTTTGACTCTCCTTGGACCACCCGGGCTTTGTCCGAGGTATCCGGAGAAAACCCAGAAGAGAAGGACCATAACAACAGCGAGGCTGTCCAATCCAACATGATCACGTCCCCCGGAGACATCTGTCTGGAGCAAACACAGTCACTCAGGTCCATCCCGGAAAAGATAGTCGTGGACAAACCCTCAGCGAGCGCTCTTGATAAAAAAGAAGGGGAACAAGCCAAAGCTCTTTTTGAGAAAGTGAAGAAGTTCCGCTTGCATGTAGAAGAAGGAGACATTCTCTACATCATGTATGTTCGCCAGACGGTCTTCAAGGTGTTTAAGTTCCTGCTGATCATTGCATACAACAGCTCCCTGGTCAACAAAGTGAGGAACAGAGTTGCCTGTGAGGTGGAGATACAGGACATGACCGGCTACAAAGACTTTGAATGCAACCACACCATGGCTCACCTCTTCTCCAAGCTCTCCTACTGCTACCTGTGCTTGGTAGCCGTCTATGGATTAACCAGTCTGTACACCTCCTACTGGCTGTTTTACCGCTCCCTCAAGGAATACTCCTTTGAGTATGTGCGCCAGGAAACGGGCATCGACGACATCCCGGATGTTAAAAACGACTTTGCTTTCATGCTGCACATGATAGATCAGTACGACCCGCTGTACTCGAAAAGATTTGCTGTGTTCCTCTCTGAGGTCAGCGAGAACAAGCTGAAGCAGCTCAACCTGAACCACGAGTGGACAGCGGACAAGCTGCGCCAGAGACTGCAGATCAACAGCAACAACCGCCTTGAGCTGCAGCTCTTCATGCTCCCTGGGCTGCCCGACACCGTCTTTGAGCTGACAGAGCTTCAGTCACTCAGACTGGAGATCATCAACAACGTGACCATCCCTGCCTCAGTCTCCCAGTTGTCAGACCTCCAGGAACTATCCCTCTACCAGTGCTCCATCAAGCTGCACACCACAGCAACCTCCTTCCTCAAAGAGAACCTCAAAGTGCTTCGGGTCAAGTTTGATGACAGCAAGGAGTTTCCGAGCTGGCTGTATGGTCTGAGGAACATTGAGGAGCTCCATCTCACAGGGTCCCTCTGCCCCGACGTTTCCAAGAATATTGTGCTGGAGTCACTGCGGGAGATGAAGAGCTTGAAAACGCTCTCGCTGAAGAGCAACTTGACCAAGATACCCCAGTCCATTGTGGATGTCTCCAGCCATCTGCAGCGGCTCTATCTACACAACGATGGCACCAAGCTGGTGATGCTCAACAACTTGAAGAAGATGAATAACCTGACCGAGCTGGAGATGGTGCGCTGTGACTTGGAGCGCATTCCTCACGCCATCTTTAGCCTGACCAACCTGCAGGAGCTTGACCTAAAGGAGAACAATCTCCGTTCCATCGAGGAGATCATCAGCTTCCAGCATCTCCGCAAACTTACTTGCCTAAAGCTTTGGTACAACAGCGTGATGTACATCCCTGAGCACATCAAGAAGCTAGGGAGTCTTGAGCGTCTTTACTTCAGCCACAACAAGATTGAAATTCTACCCTCACATCTGTTCTTGTGCAACAAACTGCGCTACCTGGATCTCAGCCACAACGACATCAGGTTCATCCCTCCAGAAATCGGAGTCCTTCAGAGTCTGCAGTACTTCTCCGTCACTTGCAACAAGATCGAAAATCTACCCGATGAGCTCTTCTTCTGTAAGAAGCTGAAGACGCTCAAACTGGGGAAGAACTCCCTGTCCATACTTTCACCAAAGATTTCCTACCTTGTTCAGCTGACGCACCTTGAGCTCAAAGGGAACCACTTTGAGGTTCTGCCTCCAGAGCTTGGCTTCTGTCGTACCTTGAAGCGCAGCTGCCTCGTTGTAGAGGACGCACTGTTCGAAACGCTGCCCTCTGATATCAGGGAGCTGATGAAGGCTGAGTGAGATGCCTTACTGCCACCACGGTGTCTGCTTTCTCGTGTTACACAATCTCGTTAGCACACACTGGACTTGCACTATTGTTTATTGGTCTTGAAAGTGTGTTCATCTTTATGGTGCAGTACTCTGGTCTTATTAAAATCTTCTTAAAATTATACTTGGTCACTTGTGTAGTCAACATGCATTTTCTGGGTTACATACGCTCTTAGGACTTTCTATGGTGGGTCTTTTTCCAGCTGATCGTTTCTTCATCATATCCACTGTTTCGGTGCGTTCATGCAATCGGAATTCACGCTTGCCTTACTTGGGACTAGAGCCCGCTTGCAGGTGGACTTGGGTGCGTTCACACTTGTCATTTTTGGTTCAGTTATAACGGAATACAGTCCATTTGCTCAGGTAGATTTGCATTGTTCGTTCACCAAAAGGACCAGTCCAAACAGGGTGGCTGTGACCGCCTGAGAGTTGGGTTACATCTGCTTCCAAGTGGACTCCAGTCTTGCGTGAGGCAAGAGCAAATGTCGACCACACTGAAACTGCGGATATGATGTCAGTAAACACTGAACAAAAAGTTGGCGAAATCCTGAAAAAATAAGAGCTAAACGTAAGACCAGAAGTGTAAAAACCGATAAATCTTTAGTTAAACGTACTTGAAACATTTAATCTAAGGGGGTCATGTTGGTTATTACGGTCAACTGAAGTTGTCAGAAACTTCTGTCAATCTCTGGGTCCCTTTCTGGCGTCTTTATACTATTTAATATGATTATTCTATATATCCTCAACTCATGACCTATGGCAGTGAGTTTTGGGTAGTGACACAAAGGACAAGATTGTTTGTGTACAAACGGCCGTGATTAATTTCTTTCGTACAGTGCGTATGCGTTACCTGCAGTCATCCGGGAGAAACTCGGAGTAGAACCGCTGATCTTGAGGGGAACCAGATGGGGGGCTTCAAGCAACTGGTCTGGAGTCCTCCTGGACACTTCCATGGGGAGCTTTTCAGGACACGGATGACCAGTAGGAGGCCTCTGGGAAGACCCAGGACACATTGTATCTGCAATTGTCCAACTGTCCAATTGATGCATATGATTAACTTTTGGTCCTCTAAATATAATAATAAAAAGTGTGAACACTAACCAGACCACACATAAGTGACCACTAAGTGTAAATATTGGTCTAGACCAGAGTACTGAAATACTAATGTGAACACACAACAAGACCCATCTTCTCAGGCAGTCTCAGCTCACTTGTATAGTCTGGTTCTGGGTTTAGTGGATTGCATTCACACTTGGTCAACCAAACTGTAACAGTATAGGAAATGGACTAGCGTTTGTTTTAATCGGACCAAAAATGGTAAGTATGAACTGTAGTCAGGCTTCATCCTGTTAGCAAGAATGCCAGTAGATATTATTCCCCCTATTAAAAATGGAGACAAAGCACTAATAAACAAAGTAATGCCAAAGATAACATTCCTGCATCCCATCTTTTCCCACTGTTGCACCAGTTGTTAAACCACACTGAGGTGCTTATCTATGACATCATATACAAGTTGATCAGGGACTGTGCTGTAGCATAGTGAAAGTGTTTCTAAAATTGTGGTTACCTAGTTGGTGGGGGTGGGGGTGCTGGTAACTAAAGGTATCTTGTCATTAAATAAGTTCCATCTATCCATCCATCCATTTTCCACCGCTTATCCGAGTCCGGGTCGCGGGGGCAGCAGCTTCAGTAGGGAAGTCCAGACTTCCCGGTCCCCAGCGACCTCTTCCAGCTCCATCGGGAGGACACCAAGGCCTTCCCAGGCCAGCTGTGAGACATAGTCCCTCCAGCGTGTCCTAGGTCTTCCCGGGGGCCTTCTCCCGACTGGGCATGCCCGAAACACCTCACCAGGGAGGCGCCCGGGAGGCATCCGGACTAGATGCCCGAGCCACCTCAACTGGCTCCTCTCGATGTGAAGGAGCAGCGGCTCTACTCTGAGCTCCTCCCGGATGGCCGAGCTCCTCACCCTATCTCTTAGGGTGAGTCCAGCCACCCTACGAAGGAAACTCATTTCCGCCGCTTGTATCCGCGATCTCATTCTTTCGGTCATGACCCATAACTCATGACCATAGGTGAGGGTGGGAACGTAGATCGATCGGTAAACAGAGAGCTTTGCCTTCCGGCTCAGCTCTCTCTTCACCACGACGGTCCGGTACAGCGACCGCATTACTGCAGATGCTGCACCGATCCGTCTGTCGATCTCACGCTCCAACCTTCCCTCACTCGTGAACAAGAACCCGAGATACTTGAACTCCTCCACCTGAGGCAAGACCTCACTCCCAACCCGGAGGGTACAGTCCACCCGTTTCCGACTGAGAACCATGGCCTCGGATTTGGAGGTGCTGAGTCTCATCCCAGAAGCTTCACACTCAGCTGCAAACCGCTCCAGTAAACGCTGAAGGTCACAGCCTGATGAGGCCATAAGGACCACATCGTCTGCAAATAGCAGAGACGAGATCCTAAGGTCACCAAGCTGGACTCCCTCAACACCTTGACTGCGCCTAGAAATTCTGTCCATGAAGATTATGAACAGAATCGGTGACAAAGGGCAGCCTTGGCGGAGGCCAACGTTCACCGGAAACAAGCTCGACTTACTGCTGGCAATGCGAACCAGGCTCCTGCTTCGATTGTACAAGGACCGAATGGCACGTAGAAGCGGACCATCAATCCCGTACTCCCGGAGCACCCCCCACAGGACACCACGAGGGACACGGTCGAATGCCTTTTCCAGGTCCACAAAGCACATGTAGACTGGTTGGGCAAACTCCCACATACCCTCGAGTACCCTTGCAAGGGTGTAGAGCTGGTCCAGTGTTCCGCGACCGGGACGAAAACCACATTGCAGCTCCTCTAACCGAGGTTCGACTAACGGTCGTACCCTTCTCTCCAGCACCCTGGAGTAGACTTTCCCAGGAAGGCTGAGGAGTGTGATCCCCCTATAGTTGGAACACACCCTCCGGTCACCCTTTTTAAAAATGGGGACCACCACCCCGGTCTGCCAGTCCAGAGGTACTGTTCCTGACTTCCATGCAATGTTGTAGAGGCGTGTCAACCAACACAGTCCTCCAACATCCAGAGCCTTGAGAAATTCTGAGCGGAACTCGTCTACCCCCGGAGCCTTGCCACTGGGGAGTGATTTGACTACCCCAATTACCTCAGCCACGGTGATAGAACTGTCCACGTACGTATCCTCAGACTCTGCTTCCTCTATGGAAGGCATGTCAGTGGGATTGAGAAGGGCCTCGAAGTATTCCTTCCACCGACCAACTATATCCACAGTCGTGGTCAGCAAGCCCCCGTCCGCACTGTAAACAGTGTGAACTGGGGGATGCTTCCCCTTTCTGAGGTGTCGGACGGTTTGCCAGAACCTCTTCGAGGCCGACCGAAAGTCGTGCTCCATAGCCTCACTGAACTCCTCCCACACCCGAGTTTTTGCCTCAACCACCGCCGAAGCCGCGTGCCACTTGGCCTGTCGGTACCTGTCAGCTGCTTCGGGAGTCCCGCAAGCCAAATAAATAAGTTCAAAATGCAAATTTACTTTAAAATCATATCACTGCACAATGTGAAAAGTCCGTATACAGTACATAGTACTGTATACGGTACTATGTACATAGTATACAGTCGTGTTCAAAATAACAGCAGTATAATGTGACTAACCAGAATAATCACTCTTATTAGTATACTTGTTGAACATGCATTTCTCTTGGAAAAGCCTAAGGAAAATAGGTCGGTGTTCAGAAGAACAGTGTACTTTCATTAAAATGTTGATAGGAGAAGAGGAAACTTATCAAGAGGTGCAAAAAATGTTTGGCTGTTCAGCTAAAATGATCTCCAATGCCCTAAAATGGAGAGCAAAACTAGAGACACGTGCCAGAAAAGGGAAGACAACTATCAAAATGGATGGAAGAATAACCAGAATGGCAAAGGCTCAGCCAATGATAAGCTTCAGGATGATCAAAGACAGTCTGGAGTTACCCCTAAGTACTGTGACATTTAGAAGACGTCTGTGTAAAGCTAATTTGCGTACAAAAATCCTCCGCAAAGTTATGGCCATGTTTCTCCTACTATGGTGTTGGGTCTATTCATTCCATAGCAGGGATCATGGATTCAAAATACTTGAAGAGGTCATGTTGCCTTATGCTGAAGAGGACATGCCCTTGAAATGGCCGTTTCAAAAAGACAATCACCCCAAACACACTAGTAAACCAACATCTTGTTATGTTGTCTTGTTATGGAGTGGGCAGCCCAATCCCAGGACCTTAATCCAATGGAGAATTTGTGGGGTGACTTCAAAAATGCTGTTTGAGAAGCAAAAAAGAGCCAGGGAAAGTCAGCAAGCAACAGCGCTCGCTCTCTCTCTCCTTTCACTCTTTTCCCTGCTCCATTTTTTCCATTGCCGCTCAGGAGATTGAACGTTTATTCTCCCTTCAGATCTTTTTCACTCTATTTTCTTCATCTTCTCTCATGTCTCTGTATGAAGCCTTTCTCATCTTCATACTCTGCCCTCTGTTTCCCTGTCTGACTCTTTTTGGCCAGTGCAGCCATTGGTTGCGCACACACATACACACACACCTGATACCCTCCACCTATAGCAACTCCAACAAATGTAGTTACTGCAGACAAATACGAGACATGAAAACTAAGGTTTGAGATTCATCACAGGGATTAATTCTGATTAACACAACATTTGGCGGCGGCAAAAAAGGACTCCCCAGAAGGCGATATAGTGTACATTCATTCATTCATTTATTCATCCATTCATTTTCTATGCCGCTTATCCTCATTAGGGTTGCGAAGGTATGCTGGAGATATAGTATACAGTAGTGTTCAAACTAATAGCAGTGGAAAGTGACTAACCAGATGAAGTACTGTTATTGGTATATTTTTATCGCTACATGGCAGGTGTAGTAGATTCTTCGAAAACAAACAAGACCCAGCATTTGTGATATGCACGCTCTTAATACTGTGCAATTGGGAAATTAGTTGTTCAAAAAAGTATCAGTGTGGCATTCAAATGAGTGATGAATTTAGTGAAAAAACAGGTGTGCATCAGGTGGCCCCTATTTAAGGATGAAACCAGCACTTGTTGAACATGCATTTCTCTTTGAAAGCTTGAGGAAAATGGGTCGTTCAATACATTGTTCAGAAGAACAGCCTACTTTGATTAAAAACGCAATTGGAGTGAGATAAACTTATGAAGAGACGCAAACATTTTTTGGCTGTTCAGCTAAAATGATCTCCAATGCCTTAAAATGGAGAGCAAAACCAGAGACACGTGGCAGAAAAATGGATTGAAGATTTACCAAAATGGCTAAATGCTCAGCCAAAGATCAGCTCAAGGATGATCAAAGACAGTCTGGATTTACCTGTAAGTACTATGACCGTAAGAAGACATCTGTGTGAAGTTAATCTATTTACATGTATCCCCCGCAAAGTTATTCTGTTAAAAAAAGGCATGAGGTTACAATTTGCCAAAGAACACATCAACTGGCCTAAAGAGAAACGGAGGAACATTTTGTGGACCGATGAGAGTAAAATTGCTGTGTTTGGGTCCAAGGGCTGCAGACAGTTGTGAGACGACCTCCAAACTCTGAATTGAAGCCAAAGTACACAGTGAAGACAGTGAAGCACCATGATATGGGCTTGTTTCTCCTACTATAGTGTTGGGTCTATTTATCCCATAGCAGGGATCAAGGATCAGATTGCATGTCAAAATACTTGAAGAGGTCATGTTGCCTTATGCTAAAGAGGACATGCCCTTGAAATCAACAAGACAATCACCCCAAACACACTAGTAAACCAGCAACATCTTATGTTGTTATGTTATGGAGGGGCCAGCCCAATCCCCGGAACTTAATTCAATGGAGAACTTGTGGGGTGACAACAAAAATGTTGTTTGTGAAGCAAAACCAAGAGATGTTGATGAATTGTGGAATGTTGTTAAAGAATGTTGGAGGGGAATAACAGCTAAAAGGTGCCATAAGTTGGTTGAGTCCATGCCACACAGATGTGAAGCAGTTCTAAAAAACTAAGTATTAGTTTAGTCATTCACAGGTTTGCCAAATCCTACAAACAAAAATGGTTCTACAAAATAGTTTGGAGTTTGTAAAGTCAACGGCAGACACTGCTATTTTTTGAACACACCCCTTTCAACTAATTGGCCAATTGCACAGCCTTTAGAGCGTGCATATCATGAATGCTGGATCTTGTTTGTTTTTTGAGAATCTACCGCACCTACTGGTAACTTGTTTGCCATGTAGCAATAAAAATATACTAATAACACTCATTCATGTGGTTAGTCACATTGGACTGCTAGTATTTTGATCACTACTGTAAATACAACCACAATAGTAAACAGTAAACGCTTAGTGGTAATAAAAAGTACATAATTTTAAATACATATTTTCACACTGGTTTTCTGAAGATAGTATACCTTATGACGTGCCCAAATATGACTTCTTTTTGTGATCAATTTAATATCGAGGAACATAGAATTCGGTGCCTGGGATGTTAGATATGGGATCACAGGAGTGGAACTATTAAGAGAATCAATAATACGGACATATACAAATGTGGTCATATTCTTTTTCCATTTTGTCATTGCTTATATTTCTAAATAATTTTGGCACTTCTGTGATTCCATAATTAGAGGTAAATGTTGGTGGCTGATTGTAAATATCATGGCTGGTGTGCACAAGGATTGATGTCCACAAATTATGTTCACTGCCATTTAGATCAAGAAAAATACATGTTCAATGTATTCATGATCACAGAATCTTAGATGGAAATATGATTTATTACTGCGTGCATTATGTCATAATCAAGTCTGAGGCACCACAAAATGTTTCACGCCACTGTATATTATTAGAAAGATATTTTTTCAAACAGAAAGTTTTGTTTGTCGAACTTGTTAGCAGGGGAGTTTATAAACAAACAATGCCCAATACAGTCTGCGTTTTGCACTTGTGCGACGGTCGCTATCTCGGGGGTGTGCGCTCGGCATTGCGCCACACTCCCTAAAACTAGCTAAGCCGCTGCTGTGTGGCGGGCTTCTGGCGTCGCCGCACGAGGCTCCTACCTGCCTCCATTGCTGCACCACCGATATAAGACCACCAGGCCGAGTAACTTCTACCAGGCTGAGACCACGGCCACCCCTGACCGGCGGCGGGGGACTGGACCGGACAGGACAAGACCGGACCGGACCATTAGGGGCGGGAGGGGGGAGTCGCCTGTAAGCCTCTTAGAGTCGGCTCCGCACGGGCAGGAGCTGGAAGAGGAAGAATGGAGCAAAGTAAACATGGCTGTTGACCAGAGACGTGCTTCTTTTCCGGCATCGACTTAGGACGGGACCGCGTCGAGCAGACCTGCTGGAGGTTCGTATCGTCGTCTTGTTTTTATAAATACATTTTAACCATAAACATAATTGGTTCCGGTTTTAAAACCTTCGCAGTCTCGATGTTGTTTTTATTGTTGGAACAAATTTCGGAACAGAACATTTTTTCCGGAGAAATACGGAAGCAGCCGTGTGGCGTTTAAAGACACCACGTACATTAGACTACTTCATTGGCCCTGGCGGCGTCGTTACATCTCCGCCAAAGACAAAGTCACCTTGTGTCCGCATACTGTATTAAAAATATACCCTGTTATACTTTTTAATAGCTTAATTTAGTGCAAAATGAAATGGCATGTATTCAAAATCACCGTGTTTATAACTGCTTGTTAGCATTCGTGCATCACATGGAGCTGCTTCTAATATGTTTTACACACAAAGAACACAAAACGTACATCATTTAAACTTCCTACAAACAGTAAAATGTATATTATCCGGCAGTTTAAACAAATAGCTACATTTTTCACTAAATATATACTTTTCTTTTCTTTCAGGAATGCAATTAAATAATGATAATTTGACCTCAAGAATAATATGCTAGACTATTTTTTTTTTTTTTTGAAAACTAAATTTGAAAAATGCATGTGTAACAATAACAATATTTTGGTATTAACCGTGACAGAAACATTAAAAATGATTTTGTAATTACCAATGCTATGTAGTTGTGGCATAACCCCCACCCCCCAAGCCCTCAATATTATAGCACCTTCATGGAAAGCGTGTGTATATTTAAGTTAGCTACTATCTTTATTCACAGTCAACATGTAGTGTTTATGGTGGAGCTAAGTTAAAATATAAAAAAGAAAAGTAAACGTGGCGTTTGTGTTTTATAAGTTGAGTCACCGAGCGTGTTTAGGCAAACTTTCTCAACCTGTAACAACCTGACTAGCTGACTAGAACACCTTTTCCTTATATGGCTGCTCTCATTAGAGAATAATAAAGTATATTGATACTTATATCAGCAGTATCAGGAGGAGCTTAATTGCGTTTGACTTTTGTGTTGTAGGAATGTTCACCCTCACTGACGTCGCTTCCCTGAATGACATCCAGCCAACGTACCGCATCCTGAAGCCATGGTGGGACGTCTTTATGGACTATCTTGGTATCGTCATGCTGATGCTGGCGATATTTGCCGGCACCATGCAGCTGACGCGAGATCAAGTGGTCTGCCTCCCCGTTCTGGACTCGGCTCCAGACGAGGCCGCCGAATTCCTGAGTCCTCAACCGACAGACGCGCCCGACCGGCTGTGGACTAAGGAAAGCGCCAAAGGGGAGCAGGCGGCGCCTCTTATGGCCTCGAGGCCTCCGGGGAGAGTCAATCCGACAGTTCAGCTCCCGCAGCAACTCCCCCCTGCTGGAGTCAAAACCAAGATGGACTTTCAGCAGTATGTTTTTGTCAACCAAATGTGCTACCACGTCGCCCTTCCGTGGTATTCTAAATACTTCCCCTACCTCGCTCTTATCCACACCCTGATACTGATGATCAGCAGCAACTTCTGGTTCAAGTATCCAAGGACCAGCTCCAAGATAGAGCACTTTGTGTCCATACTGGGAAAATGTTTTGAGTCTCCTTGGACTACTAAAGCGCTGTCCGAGACGGCGTGCGAGGACTCTGAGGAGAACAAGCAGAGGCTGGCGGGGACTGCCACCTTCCTAAAGAATCTCTCCACCAGCAGCGAGGAAGGCAGTCCCAACCAGTCAGCCCCCATGCTGACCAAACCTGGCGTCACCTTCTCTGCCGAGAAGCTGGTCAGCGAGATGCCTGCCATGACCATACTGGACAAGAAAGATGGCGAGCAAGCCAAGGCGCTCTTTGAGAAGGTCAGGAAGTTCCGCGCACACGTGGAGGACAGTGACTTGATCTACCGCCTGTACGCCATTCAGACGGTCGTCAAGACGGTGAAGTTCATTCTGATCCTATGCTACACCATGACCTTTGTGGCCTCTATTGACTTCCATCACGTGTGCGAGCCTGAGATCTCGCACCTGACTGGATACAAGCAGTTCCACTGCACTCACAACATGGCCTTCATGCTGAAGAAGCTGCTGGTGAGCTACATTGCGCTCATATGCGTCTACGGCGTCATCTGCATTTACACTCTCTTCTGGCTTTTCCGACGTCCGTTGAAGGAGTATTCTTTTGAGAAGGTGAGAGAGGAGAGCAGCTTCAGTGACATTCCGGACGTGAAGAATGACTTTGCTTTCCTGCTGCACATGGTGGATCAGTACGACCAGCTCTATTCCAAACGCTTTGGTGTGTTCCTGTCTGAAGTCAGCGAGAACAAACTCAGAGAGATCAGCCTGAACCATGAGTGGACTTTTGAGAAGCTTCGGCAGCACGTGACTCGCAACGTTCAAGAAAAGCTGGAACTCCACCTCTTTATGCTCTCAGGAGTGCCCGATGCCGTTTTTGATCTCACAGATTTGGAAATCCTCAAACTGGAATTAATCCCTGATGCCAGGATCACGGCCAAGATCTCACAAATGATAAACCTCCACGAGCTCCATTTCTACCATTGTCCTGCCAAAGTGGAGCAGAATGCTTTTATTTTCCTACGGGATCACCTGAGGTGCCTTCATGTAAAGTTCACTGATGTTGCTGAGATTCCCAGCTGGTTGTACCTGTTGAAAAACTTAAGGGAACTCTACCTTGTGGGCAATCTCAACTCTGAAAACAATAAAATGATCGGACTGGAGTCTCTGCGGGAGCTGAGGCACCTAAAGGTTCTGCATCTGAAAAGCAACCTCACTAAGATCCCCACTAACATCACGGACCTGTCGCCGCATCTCCTCAAGCTGGTTGTCCACAATGACGGCACGAAGCTGCTGGTGCTCAACAGTTTGAAGAAGATGATCAACCTGGCCGAGCTGGAGCTCCTCAATTGCGAGCTGGAGCGCATCCCGCACGCCATCTTCAGTCTGACCAACCTTCAGGAGTTGGACCTAAAGTCCAACCACATCCGGACCATTGAAGAGGTCATTAGCTTCCAGCACCTTAAGCGGCTGACTTGCCTCAAGCTGTGGCACAATAACATCATCTCCATTCCAGTCTCCATCAGCCATGTCAAGAACCTGGAGTTGCTCTTTCTGTCTCACAACAAGCTGGAGTGTCTGCCCACATCTTTGTTCACCCTTCTCAAGCTGAGGCACCTGGATGTCAGCCACAACTCCATCGCCGTCATACCTTTGGAGGTGGGCTTTTTGCAGAACCTCCAACATTTCGGCATCACGGGCAACAAAGTGGAAGTGGTTCCCAAGCAGCTCTTCAAGTGCAGCAAACTGAGGACGCTGTGTCTCAGCCACAACTGCATCGCCGCCATTCCGGAGAAGATCGGCCATCTGCCGCAACTCAGCCACCTGGAGTTGAAGGGGAACTGCCTGGACCGGCTTCCGGCCTCCCTGGGTCAGTGCTCTCTCTTGCGCCGCAACTGCCTCATCGTGGAAGACCACCTATTTGACTCGCTGCCTCTGGAGGTCAAGGAGATCATCAATCAGGAGTCCGGTGTTGCTTTTGCAAATGGCTGCAAGTGTCTGACTGATGGACGGTAGTCATGTGACCACAGCTGCAGGGTTACCGTTTTTTTCTTTATGCAGAGGTTCACGACGCCAACGGGACTGAGAAGGTTGAAACCACTGGCAAACGTTTTGATCTCTAATGTTAGTCCTCTTGTTGATGCATGTAGCAACTTAGCATTAGCTGGCAATTCACAAAAGGGAGAATGGAAAGCGCCAAAGATTAGCTGTGGAGTTCTTTGTGAGGGAACACCACCTTTGGGATTTCGGTGCTTTCAGTTGCTGTGCAAAAGTCTTGGTCCACATAAGCTTTGTTGTTTTAATGACCTTTTTTCACCGCAGGAATGGTAGCACACGTACAGATAGCAGGGTTACTCAAAAATACCATTTGGACAGAACAAATTACATGTCCAGTATCTCCCCCTACCTTGTCATCGTATAACATGCACGACACTCCTCGGGTTTGTACTTGAAGGAGGTCTGCGCTTTACGACTCTACACTCATATCATGGTTACAGTATCATCATTAGCATAGCATCGCTAAAACAACACATCTAATGGTGCCGCAAGACTGTTGCGCAGTGCATCAACTTCTCCATTCATTTGTAACATCGACAAATGTTTTGGGAACCACGAGGTGTTCCGACATCGTGGTTGGGAAACCGTGTTAGCTAGGAACCCACGGAGAGTTGAATCAAGTGCAGCAACTTTGCTCGCTTACGAAATAAAACACTTTTAGGAATGTCAAAACAAGACCAGTGCACTCGTCTTGATTTTCATGGACTCTGCCCGACTGGCAACCTACAGTCCTTTGAGTCATCGTAGTCACCAAATAGTCCCAGCCGGAGCAGACATTTAACAGTTATGTATTTTTACCGCTTGGATTTTTGGGGTGCGCTGGTACTCACAAGCAGTATTGACAAAACTCACCAGGGCGGCCTAACAAGGTTGCTTTGTGTTGATTTGCGATTGGCGGAGGTAGAAATCCAAATATTTACAAGTTCAAATTGTGATCTAAGGTTGGAAGTTCCCAAACAAACATGTATTGTTGGTAAATAGTGAGGATATTTATCCGCTTTGTAGTATAGATGCTTCTTATTGGGTGTTTTAACTTCTGGTCACATTGGTGCTCTCGTTGCTTCCTTTCAAACAGAAACGACTCATCCAGCTAATCCAGTCCCACAACCGTGCTCGGCCCCCACCGCAATATTAGGTGCACTGTGCGTCCTACAGTATGTGTATGGTTGTGGTAGAAGTTTGCACTGGAGAACTACGATTAACTACCACAACCACACTATTAAGCAAACCGAGCAAATGTTATCAGCGTAAAGGAAGAACGTAAATGATATGTAAGGGAACAATGTTGTTTTTGGCGAGAGGTGACGGTGAGCCTAAAAGGGGGGGGGGGTGTCTGTTTGTGTAACATTATGCATTCCAGTTGATTCTATTCTTGTCAAACATTGACGGTGCCGGCGCTTATAAAAGGGACCAGCTAAATCTCCCCGTTGCTTACGCAACCAACACACTGGCAACTTTTTGTTTCATATTATCGTCCTTTTGCTCTTTTATTCTGATTAACTTGTTCATCTTGTCTTTTGTGTGTCCTGCGCTATTTAAATAAATAATTTGGCCATATTTAGAGCTGAAGAAACAAACGGAATGTCTTCTGGAATTCATTTTGTCGACTGACCTCACCTGATGCTTCTAACGTGCTGCTAAAAGGAAGCCTTTCCCTGGCAAATGCTCCCCTCTAGTGGACAGGCAGTATCACTACAAGTAACGTATTGGTATTATGGTTAGGGCTTCTGTGGGTTAGTGTTAGCACTGAGGCTATGCATATTGTATTTAAAAAATATTCTTGTCCTTTTAACCAACATAATTGGTGAGTGACGCATACACAGATTGTTTGAAGACACGCCCCAAATAATCCAGGCTGAAAAAATAGCATGGTCAGTTTCATTAGCACTGAAAACTACTGTAGATAAGTTAGCAGCCTACACACCGTTCCTCTCGGTTCACCGCGCATGCAGTGGAACATGCATGTTAGGTTAATTAGCATCTGTCACTTGTCCATAGTTATGAATATGTATGTGCCCTGCGACCAGTCCAGGGTGTACCTATCCCACCTCCCGCCCGAAGTCAGCTGGGATAGGCTCCAGAATCCCGCCCGCTTGCTTTACAAAGGAGAGGTTGTGGAAGACGGTTTTCTGTCAGAGGTCATACGCGATGGCAAACCTGAGGACAGCAACAAGACACAAAGTTCTACTGCATCAACAAGGTCTCTCCGGGAAATTTATTTTAAAACAAACTAGTGTTTCCAGATGTGCTGTTCAAACCCCATAATGAAGCGGGCAACAATGAGGATCGTAGACGCATTGGTCGCCCCAGGCAGCATGTTTCCCTTCCAAATTGGAAGATGTCCAGCAATGCCATCAATTCAGAACTGGAACAAACCAGTGGGACCCAGTTACACACATATATTTTTTTATATTAGATTTGTTTTATTATAGTGTAGGATAAGTTTACAGCAAGAATAATGAGTATGGTTTGGGGATTTGGTTTTGGGTTGGGGTTTACATTTGTTTATATAAGGATATAGGATTGGGTTATAGCAAGAATAAAGGTTAGGGTTTGGCCATTCGGTATTGGTTTAGGGTTGGTGTTTGGAATTGTTTCTATAGGATTAGGTTATAGCAAAAATAAAGATTAAGGTTTGGGGATTTGGTATTCTGCGATTGACTGGCGACCGGACAGGGATTACCCCACCCCTACCCCTCACCTGGAGTCAGCTGGGATAGGCCCCAGCATACCCCCACGACTTTAATAAAGATAAGTGGCATAGAAGATGAATGGGTGGATTTGGTATATTGTTAGCATTGCGTTTTGGGGATTTAGTGTTAGGGTTTCTTTAAGGGTCTGGGTAAGCCTTACGTACTTAGTCAGCCTGCATGCTGGATGAGGTTGGGTTGACTTTTTAGAATCGCGTTGTGTAGTGTTGCAGTTGGTTCCCTCTTAGCGAGCAAGGCATACACATGAATCCGGCCTAAGCGTGCTGTGAATTTGGGAGCTCCTGACGGACACAGCCGAACTGCCAAACTGTTTAACGTGTTCCTATTTCTCTGGGGCACCTCCACCAACAAAGGCTATTTTAGAGCAAATAATTGGCTTCCTTGTTAGCGTCTGCCGTGTGCTAACAAGACGGCTCGCTCTTTTCCATTGGGTAGTACAAAAGTATTTGTGTTTTACCGCATCGTATAAGTACCTCACTGACCGGTATGCTAATCGGCAACACCAACAAACTCTTCCACTCCACTGGGAGCATCCCTACAAGATTTTCTTGGCGTTCCAGTCTGGTTCCGTATCTGTTTAAAGTGTTGGGGATGCTTGTATCTGAAAACAAGCTCCCCTGGCGGGTTTTTTCCCCAGCATGCTCCACCTGTCTCCTCTCCAGCTTGGCACAGGACCATCCCGGTTCGGGTCTTGAGGAGTGCATCCAGGCCTCTTGCATCCATCCGGCCCCCCTCAGGAGACTCAGATCCTTTTAGCTTCGTCCTCAGGTAAAATTGCCAAGGACCCAGCGAGGCCCCCACTGCTCCCCCTGGAGGTAAAATCCATAAAGGAGCTTTGATTTCAGCGTTGAAATGGACTCCTTTAACAAGGCGGCTACCTCACAGAAGGTCGCCGCGCTCCGGGTGGACACAGCATGGCAAGAAAGACTTTCAGTCAGGAACAAAGTGATGTGCAGACACAGTGATCTTCTCAGCAGGCATGTTACACCTGGGCTGGACCGCAGGGGGCAGCAAAGCTTCATTTACGGAACACCATCAAGGCGCTTTGTGTCTCTTTTTGTTGTTTTGGAGCATTTATGATGGCAATGGAAGCAGGAATCCACATTTCATGACAGACTGCTGCTTATACAAGTAGTAGTATACTATTCTATACAGTATAGCTAGTATATATACACTGCTAGTTACAGTATATAGAAAAAATTGTAGTTATAGTATACAGTATATAGAGTATACTAGTTAGTGTATACAAAATATGAAGGAAATGAAGAGAACACTATTTTTAAAATCCTACAAGAATTGTATTTTTAGAAGAAAAAGGTGAAATTTATATCAAAAATGTATATACAAATATTTTCCGAAGTCATAAACATTTAATTGTTGTTATGATATGGTATTATTTTTCTATACATTACTTTTGTGTTTTGTTTCTCTAATGACTTTCCCCTTACATTTTTTATGTACCCATCATTTATTCGTATATTACCACTTTTTTAAGCCAAAAAAAAAGCATGTTACTGAAATTGCTAATATTACAATTTTTTTTTTTACACAACAGAAAAATAATTCCCGTAAGGTTTAAAAAAATATATGAAACTTAAATTTCTCCAGAAAAAAACTTATTATACAACTGACAATATTTATTTCTAATATAATAAGCACCACCTCCTGGAGTGATTATTATTGTTTTTTTTAGCAATATTTGACACTCATGTATGGCAAAAGACACAACACTGACATAGGATATCTTGTGCTGCTACGTGAAACAGCTGCCATGATGGAGTGCTGCATAATATTCATGGGTGCTTAAAGAGCGTGTATGTTCAGTTATGGGCTAGTTAGCTACGAGTCGTGATTTAACAGACAGAAGCGGCCCTCGTTCCCTGGTCTCTCACACCTGCCACACTTAATCCCTCCTGGCGGTGAGATCGCGGCGTCAACGCTCAAACTTGTCGACTTTCCTCTAAATACTTTTCCGCGGCAATGGAGTTAAACATCCCCCGGAGGCGCCGGCGAGCTCTGCCTTTCAACAAACACTCGAGGGAGGCCCTGGATGGGCCCCGAGCGGAGGGAGGGGTTTTGGGCAAGCCTGCTCGGCTTTGCTGGCAGAAGAGCAACTCGAAGCGGCCTTACTTTGCCATGCTCACGCTGAGCGCAGGATCTCTTATTATTATTTATTTTTCATCAAATCCTCCCTCGCCGACAAGACCCAGAGGCAGAACATACGCTGCACTTAGATTTGCCTCCCAGCCCACTTCCTGTTTCTCCCTGCAGGCCTCTTTGTGCAGCAAAGACCAACATTTTGGAAATCAAACCTCTCACTCTAGCCGGCTTCCATGTCAACACACTTTCACTTTTCACCCCACGTACCTGCACCCTGCAACGGCTGGCAACGTAGCAGGAAAACCTGCGTGCAGCACGGATGTTTCTCTCTGCCAATTTGTAAAGAAAAAAACAATCAAAAACGTTGTAGTTGTGCTAATACTAATACTTGTTGCGATGCTAACTGGTAATTAGCATTAGCATCACGGTTGGGGTCGTTGGTCGTGGTTGGGTTGAAAACGGACAAGAAAAGTTGGCGTGCTCGGTGGAGCGTTCCCGCGCGAGCAGATGCATTTTCACGTGTCCCGCCGCCGCGTGTGTGTTGTCTGCCGAGCCACTTTGCGGCGTCTCCAGTGGTCATTGTTGTCAAAAAGCGGTGCACGACAACACTAGCGGGACAAAGGAAGTTGGCCTGGTAAAAACTGGCTGAGGTGGAGAAGCAAGGGGGTGGGGGGCAGTGATGACCACCGTGTCCATCAACGAGGTCTCACGGGTGCCCGCCGAAACAGCAACGCTGGCAGAGCTGAAAAACACCCGCCCTGGGAAAGTGCTTTTTCTCCCACCAGACACACCATGATGGATTGGACCGGGAGGAGGGAGTTGGGGGTGGGGGGCGGTTGGGTAGTGTGGGGGGGAGTTGAAGTAAAAAAAATGAAGCAAAAAGACAAGGTCTGTCAGGAAAAACACTTCCACTTTACTCCTAGAATGCACTGAAATATTTAGGGCTTCAATATTGATGTCATCATTCCACACATCGGATGTGCGAATGGACAAACATACAAATGGAAGCGCGGGGGCGAAGGGGGCAACAAAAGGTTTAAAAGTCACACGCTGTACGTCGACACAAGGAGAAGGCCTGTGAACATTTCAGCACATTAAACACCGCCGACCAGCGACCTTGGAAACCTGACTCATCCGCACGGAAGCCACGTGTGGCGCGGCGCACATGCTAACCGTATCGATTTCAGTCCGTCGGCGTCTCCTTTGAAGGAGAGAACCGTGGCTGCCGACCGCGCTCGCAGAAGCACTCCGGGCCAGGCCGCTAATTAATGCTCAAATGAGCCCTCGGAGGAGCGGTGAGTCCGATTTATGGTAGTAATAGGCTGGGAGAGGGAGAAAGCGGAATAATTACGCAGCGCAACACTTTGCGAGTAAATGGCCCGGCGCTGGATGAAATATGAATAAGACGGCGTGCTTAAATATTTACAAAGCTCTGCTGGTCCACAAGGCAATCGCAATCAGGGATCGGCCGCACAATCTCGGTCTTCATTCCAGGACTGCGAGCGTCGGAAGATTTGCTACTTTGGATCGTGGCATCCAAACCCGGGGTTGCGGGGGACAGGTTGACATTTGTAAGCGAACCCATGCAAAGGCGGTCCTGGAGTTTCCGTGTTTTGTGGTTACGACAAAGTCCTGACTTACACCAAAACTCGGAATGAAATTCGTATTCAGACCAGGACCTCCTGTAGGGACGTTATAAACGGCGAAACCCTCGGGTAGGCTCTTCCCGGGTAGCATGTTTACCCTGCCTCTTGAGGGACCACATCACAGAGGAGCGCTTCAAGGTCTTGACAAGACGCATTTGGTATGAACGCATTTTGGATGCTAGCTACGCTACTCAGGAAAGGACAAGACGCATCTGAGCAAAGTTTCCACAGAACAAGAAGACGTGTCTTATCCACATGTTGTGTTCTAAACACCATTCCACCATAGCGACAAGCAATCAAAGCATTATAAATGTTGTAAAACGCATTTTCACAGCGATAGTGAGAATAAGCGGCATACAAAATGGATGGATATTGAAGGCAGCGCAAAATACAGTATACACTAAAAAGGCTCTAAAGACCCCTTAAGAAGCCGACTAAAAACAATAATTGAAGGATAAGCAACTTCCTTACAAGGGGCGTTTGGCTTGAAAGTATGGTGTAAACGCATTTTGGATGCTAGCATGCTATTCCTCATGCTATGCACAGGAAGGGACAAGACCAACCTCTCGGCAAAGTTTCCACCGAACAATAAGACGTGTCCACATGTTGTGGTCTAAACACCATTCCACCATAGCGACAAGCATCCAAAGCATTATACATTTTGTAAAAAGTGTAAAAGTGGGGATAACTTTGTGACTTAAAGGCACATGACCTAAAAAATAACAGTATTTAAACTTCTAAAATTATATTTTTACTCATAACATTATAACTTTATGTTCATAAAATGACATTTTTTGTCCTTGTAATATTATGGCTGTATTCTGACATTTTGACTTTATTATTCTTTTATTGTCTGTTTTGGCCGCACGGTGGATGAGTGGGTGGCATGTTGGCCTCACAGTCAGGAGGTTCAGCGTTCGAATCTCCGTCGGGCATTTCTGTGTGGAGTTTGCATGTTCTCCCCGTGCGTGTGTGGGTTTTCTCCAGGTAAAACCCACTTTCCAAAAACATGCATGTTAGGTTAATTGGCGACTGTAAATTGTCCAATAGAGTGTGAATGTTTGTATGTCTGCCCTGCGATTGGCTGGCGACCAGTCAAGGGTGTACCCCGCCTCCTGCCTGAAGTCAGCTGGGATAGGCTCCAGCATACCCGCGACCCTAAAGAGGATAAGCGGTATAGAAAATGGATGGATGGAATTTTTGTACTTAATTTTTTTTGCGTTTCCTGTTGTTTTTGGTGTTTTTTAGTTAAACAATTATTTCCAATTTCGGCTGGAATGTTTTTTTACTCTTAGTGTGACGTTCTTCTTGTAATATTTGGACTTTATTCTCGTAATATTATACCTTTTACCCGACCTTTTTCCAAATATTAGAACACCCGTGCATTAACATAAGGTGGCAGGTAGAAGCGGCGTGTTCGTGCCCCCTTCAGGGACTGATCTTATGTCAGGGGACGCCATGTTTCCACACTAAAAAGGCCATTCAAACCCAGCGGCGTCTGAATTATTAACGAGATAGTGTGCTGCTGGTTGCTTTGATTTGAGAAGGGGGGGTAGCATGGAGGAGGCAGGATTGAGTGCCTGCCCCCTCGGCTTTCGTCGGTGTCCCGCTAAAGCGGCCTTTTAGCAGCGTCGTCTTTTATCGAGTTATTTTTGTTGATGAAAAGAGTTAAAGGGAGAATGTCTGCCTTATGAATTTGTCATCGGCCGTGCAGCAAAAGGTTGAAAGCGAGTGTTTAGCCACTGGATGATCCACTGGACGAGCGCACTCGAGGTTCTAAGACCTTAAAAGTCTCCGAATGTCTTTATCGATGGCGGGCTTGATGCCGACACGGCGTACACGGGCCTGACTTGTTCAACAGCTTGTATGTTAATGACTTCAATTAGACCTGATCAATTTGCTCGGGAGCTTCCAAGCGCTTTGAAGTCCACGCATTGATCCTCTGCAATATCACGCAATTCAACGACGAGTCCTCCCTCCTGAGCTCAGCGCTCGTTTGCTCTCCCGGTTCTTGCCGGACGTACAGAACAACATCAACCATGAGGATTTGTGGTTTTTTCCAGCGAGGGCCAGATAGTGAAATGTAGATATGCTTAGAAAAATTAGCAGTCCAATATGACTAAGCAGATTAAGTACTAATTATTATAGTACTAATATTGTATTTTTATTACTACACGGCAAACAAGTTACCAGTAGGTGCAGTAGATTCTCAGAAAACAAACAAGACCCAGCATTCTTGATATGCATGCTCTTAAGGCTGTGCAATTGGGCAATTAGTTGAAAGGGGTGTGTTTAAAAAAATAGCAGTGTCGCATTCAATCAGTGATCAATGTAGTGAAAAAACAGGTGTGAATCAGGTGGTCCCTATTTAAGGATGAAACCAGCACTTGTTGAACATGCATTTGTCTTGTCTGAGGAAAATGTGTCATTGTTCGGAAGAACAGAACAGCGTACTTGGATTAAAAAGTTGATGGCAGAGGGAAAAATTTAAGAAGAGGTGCAAAAAATGTTTGGCTGTTCAGCTAAAGTGATCTCCAATGACTTAAAATGGAGAGCAAAACCAGAGACAAGTGGCAAAAAACGGAAGACAACAATCAAAATGGATCAAAGAATAACCAGAATGGCAAAGGCTCAGCCAATGATCAACTCCAGGATGATCAGACTGTATGAAGTTACCTGTAAGTACTGTGACAGTTAGAAGAAGTATGTGTGAAGCTAATCTATTTACATGAATCCCCCGCTAGTTAAAAAAAAGGCAGGTTCAGAAGAGGTTACAATTTGCCAAAGAACACATTAACTGGCCTAAAAAGAAATGGAGGAACATTTTGTGGACTGATGAGAGTAAAATTGTTCTTTTTGGGTCCAAGGGCTGCGGACAGTTTGTGAGACGACCCCCCCAAACTCTGAATTGAAGCCACAGTACACAGTGAAGCATCATGATATGGGCATGTTTCTCCTACTATGGTGTTGGGCCTATTTATCCCATCCCATAGCAGGGACCTTAATCCAATTGAGAACTTGTGGGGTGATATCAAAAATGCTTTTTTTGAAGCAAAACCAAGAAATGATGATGAAATGTGGAATGTTGTTAAAGAATGTTGGAGGGGAATAACAGCTGAAAGGTGCCACAAGTTGGATGAGTCCATGCCACACAGATGTGAAGCAGTTCTAAAAAACTAAATATTAGTTTAGTCATTCACAGGATTGCCAAATCCTAGAAACTAAAAAGTTTCTACAAATTACAGTTTGGAGTTTGTAAAGTCAACGGCAGACACTGCTCTTTTTTTAACACACCCCTTTCACAACGCTTGCGTTCTACTGCATCTACTGGTAACTTGTTTGCTATGTAGCAATAAAAATATACTAACAGCATTTCATCTGCTCAGTCCCATTGCACTGCTATTATTTTAAACACTACTGTATGTAGTATACATTTCAAGTAGTAAGTATATATTTTAAGAAAAAAATGCAACTCTGCTTTGTCATATAACAAAAACCTATTACATGTAATATTTTGTATAAGTAATTGTAATTCCTATAATATTATAACTTTTTGCCCAACGTAATTTTTCAAAAAGATACAATTTGGTATTGTTTTAAGCTCATAATATTATTATTTGTTTATTAGTATTTTTGTATTATTAGTATTTATTAAATGTATATTTATCATTAAATTGTAATATCTCAACTCTATGCTACTAAGATGACGTTATTTTTCCTCATAATATTACGAGTTTATTCTTGCAACATTCAATTTTTTTGTCATTACAACACAATGTTTTGTCTTAATATTTTGACTTTAATTTCACAAAATTGTTTAGATTTTTTTTTTACTACTACTTTAGTGACGGGTAGGCAAAGGATTAGACCCCCAGATGCGGAGACAAGTATTTATTTTGCGTTTGTCGCCGATGAACAAAAGGTGGTGGTGCTGAAATACAAACAGAAAGACAAGGCACCACAGCCAAACACAAAAATGAGCAGAGGAAGCAGCGAGAGAAAAGCTGTGTCGGCGTTAGGAGCTTGCGAGTTCAACGACCAGCGTCTTCCAGCTGCAGCCCATCCGCTTCAGTACTCCCCAACTCCTCCCCTCTCAGGTGTGCTCCGTTGCCCCGCCTCCGGTGGGCAGCAGGACTCCTGTAGAGAGGAGAAGAAAAAAAACACACGCGAGCAGGCAGAGACTACAGCGTGACAACTTTCTTCTTGGACTTATTTTTCTTGTAACATTATGACTTTATTCCCATAATATTTTGAAATCATTCCCATAATATTATAATTTTTACCCAACCTCATTATTAAAAAAATACAGTTTTGTTTTGGTTGATGCTTGGAGAATTATTGAAAAACAAATTTAACATAATTTTTTTTATATTTAACACTATGCTACTAAAATGACATAATTTTTCCTCATATATATAGTTTTCCTCAATATTCCCATAAAATTGCATTTTTTCTCATTAAAATTCAATGTTTTTGTTTCAATATTTTGATGTTATTTGTACAAAATTATTTTTGATATATTTTTTAATATATTTTTTCAAAAAAAGAAATTTTCATCCGTGTTTTTTTTCCCCAACTACAGTATTGCAACTTTCTTGTTGGAAATATTCCTCTTGTAATATGTTGACTTTATTCAGATAATATTATATCTTTTTACTCAACCTCGTTTTTCAAAAAATTATAAGTTGTTTTGTTTCTTTCGTGTAATATTATAACATAAAAAATCACTTTTTCTTTACTATTTCCACTCTATGCTGCTAAAATGAGGTGATTTTTATTCTTGAAAATTGCCAACTTTTTCATGTTAGAATACAACTTTTTGTCTCTTCATATTTATTTGGTTTTGTTTCTTTCTCATAATTTTTCTGACAAAAAATAAAGCTTTTTTTCCTGCTGCAGTACTGCAATTTCCTTCTTGCAAATTTTCTTATGTGAATATTTTGACCCTATTTCTAGAATATTATAACTTTTTTACAACATTTTTTACAACATATAAAGGCTGAATAATAGTGCTCCTAGCAAAGAACACTGTGGGATGCCATGGTTGACCTTTGGGTTCTTTATTACTAATGGCTACAAACTGCAGACTGAAACCATTTAATGCAGTTCTTTTAATTCCCCAACCTACATTTCCAAATTTGAAATTACTAACTTTAATATGTTTTGTTTCTTTCTCATAATATTCCTCAAAATATTTTTTCTTTACTGTTTGAACTCCGTGCTACTAAAATGACATTGCTTTTCCTCGTGATACTTTTTTTTTACATTTACATTTAATTTTTACATTTTCATTTTTTTGGTTATTTTTGGAAATTTTCTTCTCGGAATATATTGACCTCATTCCCCATTTCCCCCTCACATAATTTCCAAAAAAATTCAACTTCATTTTCTTTAGCTTGTTTCTCATATTACAAGTATTTTTTTTAAATAACTTTCGAATAAACTTTGACTTTATGCTGTTAAAATGACTATTTACGTGCTTATTTACGTAGCAGAGCTGCTGATAAACGTGGGAGTAGTGGTCCACTACAGCCTTTCAAAGTTCCACTTCCTCTCTATCCAGGAAGGGAGGGGGGGCGGGTTTTGGCGTGTGAAATCAATCCCTCCCACTTCCTCGTCCCACCACAAAGGAGTCCAATTAAAGCGATGGCGGCGCGTGACTTTCATTGATAAAGATTGCAGGCGATGCGCGTCTTGGCGGCGTCCCCCGCATCCTTCGCTCGCTTTTCATCCCTGCCCCCCCCCACCCGCTCAGCCATAAAAAATTAATCCAAGACCTCCAGAAATATTTATTGTGGAATCTCAGGGAGGGAGAAGTGGTCGCTCTGAAACATTCATGCCTTTTCTTCCACCCCCCCCCAACTCCCACCATCAGCAGCTGCCCAGTCTTTACTGACTTTGATTGCTGAGTAAATAGACAATAAATGCATTTATACAATATTCATTCTTCCTCAACCCGCACAGGTACACACGACTTTATACTTGTACATATATGAATATGTTTATATTTTATACCAGTTAGCTGGCTAGCAGTTTAGCATGGCTAGCGGCTTTTCTTAATTAGCATCAATATTAGGCTAGTTGTTGTCTTGGCAGTGGTAGGGGGCTAGATCATTCAACAAAGTTAGTTGTCTCCTAAATGAATGTAAAATATATTTATTCCTAACAAAATTAAATTAATTGTTTGTTGTTAATTGTTTGATGTGTTTTCTTTGTGCAGGTGGTTTAATGGTGACTGCTGGCCGCCATACAGGCGCATGCACGTGCCGTACGTGGCTAATAGCATCCTGATCTATACAGGGTGTCTCGCTCCCTCTTGCTAGCAGCCACATTCATTCCAGCTTTAGCTTAACTCTTTCACCGCCAACAAGCCTCGAAATCTACTGACATGCTTTGGCCTCTTTGGACACCTTTTGTTTACGGACATGCACACTTTTACTGCTGTCTTCCCCCGCAATATAATCAGCACCTGAGATGGACAACTGCTTTTATAATCATGTAATTCACTGCCACTTATCCAAGTGAGTTTGCTTAGCTGTGGCGCCTCGCGATGTTCTTCCAGACAGTGTAGACAAAGGAGTGTTCAAAATATTAGCAGTCCAATTTGACTAACCAGATGAATCACTCTTATTAGTATATTTTTATTGCTTCATGGAAAACAAGTTACCAGTAGGTGCAGTAGATTCTCAGAAAACAAACAAGACCCAGCATTCATGATATGTACGCTTAAGAGCGTGCAATCGGGTAAAACCGATTTTTGCCATAGGAAATAAAGTTAATGTAATATATTATACGATAACCGGGACAGTGTACAAAAACCAAGGTGAAATTTTGGACAAATGTTTTAAACTGAATCATAGCAAAACCGGGGCCTTCCAACATCGAACTTTGACTCTCTACGGCTCTAAAAGACATTTTCAGACTGTGTATTGCATGTTAGCCAGAAGTCGCTCTATAATTCAGAAGAAAATCATTTCAGAAAAGCACAAACACAAAGATTATTCTTGAAATGGAGTGAATAAATGAATAGTTGAGGTATTCTTACAACAAAACCATCAAAAAACCAAAAGGTAGCAAGCAGATGATAAAGGATAATCGGGCCTACTAGACATTTCGTGCACCTGTGCCCCTTTGTGAGACTTGGTCCTGATCCAGTCCTTCTTCGGGGTTGACGGCTGCAAGATGCTATCATGCTCTGCTCTGCGCTCGTCCTGTCAAGAGGTTCACAAGCCACATTAGTCTTGGCTGTAAACTTCATTAGCGTCACTAATTGCCGGGCACGTCCGCGGGGGAAGCAGCTAAGGGCAGGAATATTCTTCTCAGTGGTTTACTGACTTATGTGGAGTTAAAGCGGACCTCAGATGCTCCTTTTTCTCCGTAAAAATTATTACGCAAACAGTCTCGCCTAAGATCCTTGCAGAGGTTAAATCAAACAAACAAATCTCCATCGGTTCCTAATGGACCTCCACTGTCCAGTTATTTAAAGTAGTTAACAAATACGGTGATGGAAATTCCAGTTTCTGAGTCTGCTACCACCTTTACGCTCGTCTTGAGTGCTAACATTTAGTAGGTGAGACACATTTACAGACTGCCGCCCATGCTAACAATGCCAACAATCTCTTCTCTTGGCAGATGCATCCTTGTGTTTCAAACATCAATCAAAAGAAGCTTAAACCTAATGAGCTCGGTGTTTGGGGTGAAACTACTGTATAGGCTAATCTGGGACAAGATGCTAACATCTGTAGTAGAAGACTCCTGTTTTTTAGGCACCTGATTGTACATGTTTAAATTCTCAAAGGCTTGAGTCCGTCTACAATCTCTGCAGTTGAAATTCCATTTTTTTTTAAATTCACAATTCCGTGACGTCTGTCAGGTCAGTTTCCCGCGCCACACGACATCGTTGTCTTGTACTTTTCCAAGGCGTTAAAAGAATGTTAACTGAAAAAGTGGAAAGGTTATCAGCGGTGCGCTGTCGTTCCACCAGGCCTGTCGGAGGCGGCCCATTGATCACGAGCTGCAGCCTCTCGTTCAGCGCGAACCGCTACCCCTCATCCAGAGCTGTCAGGGAGCCGTCACCATCAAATGGCGCTTCGACATGGCAGGACTGGGAGACGGAAAGACGAGGCAGCGACAGAAGGAGCCCAGCAGAAAGCGAGAAGCACCCCCACATCTTTGCCAACCATTACCGACGGGGTTTTTTTTTGTGTGTGTGTGACACTCTTTGTGATAAGTCACCTTGTGATCTGATGCCAGCTTCTCGCCTGCGGGGGTCGAGGGGCGGGTATGCGCTTGCAGAAAAGTCGGTGAGAAAACGAACGCTTTGCATTTACTCACTTGTGAGTGTGGTAGCAGACAAATGCAGCAAGAGCTTTTTGTCACACCATGCAGGACGTCGACAACGTTATTTATTAGTTTTCCTGTCGCCACGCGGAACCTTGAAGAAGTGACGAGGGCAGGTCGCCTCCCCCAGGAGGAGTAGTAACTTACAACTCTGTCTGCCACTTTACACCTGTAGCCACGGACGGCAATGTAGCGGAGAATTCAATTTACACCGCTTTTAGACCAATGTAAACACGGCGCTGTTGGTGAGGCTTGGGCGCAAATCTCAGCAGTCCGAGATCGGCGATGGGTGTCCGGTCTTCTTTTAAAGGACAGGTCAATTAGAAAGTGAAAACTACAATTCCATAGAAAGCCACTTTCTTTACGTTAATTTCGTTGACAAGGGAACTCAGGAGAAGCCTCAGAACATCCAGAATAATAATCGAGATGAGCTTCTAGAGGAAAGTGGTGGGGCTTGACCCTGTGGGATGCCTAACTGGTCGCTCAAAGCGGCTGTTAATAATGAAGGTTCTGATGAACATGTGCTAGACAACACGCAGAACCTCGGAAATTGAGGTCCTAAACAAGGTTCCGAAGGTTGTAAATGAACCAAAGTCTTTAGAGAAAAGTACGTCTCTAATGCCAAAAGCTTCATCCAAGATATCCGTGTACCTCAGAGAAAGGTACCTTTTTTTCAGTGCTTGTGCCACCCCCCGCGTGACACAAATAAATGACGCCCCAGGCGGCTGCCCGGTTTGCCCGTGCCGAAAACCGCCTCTGCGTACCTAAAAATGGACGCTACTGTTAGAAGTTTCCTGTTTCCTTACTTCGACTTTGTCAGTATTGTCAGCGAACAAATAAACATTTGGCTGTGACTCAAGTGGAATCCGTCCATCAGTACACATCAATAAGTACGCACCGTGTACTTTGTTCTTGATGCTGGGAATTTTGAGAGTGTATTGCTGTCCAAAATTCATTACTGCCGTTCCACACTTCGCAATATTCACTGGCTTCTTCACTGTGAATTGCAACCACTCGAGTTATCCCGCCTCTTCCACTACGTTGCCAAGATAAGGACTACTGGGTGTGGTCACACACCATTTTGACTGTTTTGAGCGCAACATCAGGATACTGACCGTGCATTGCATTTTTCCATGCTTTGCAGAGTGATTGTAAGTATGATAGAGCACAACTGAAACAAAGTCTACGTGCAAAACAATCTGCGGGGTCACAAGCGCAGGTTTTTTCGTATGGAATCAAACATTGTTGCATATGATGTGAGCACGTCAAAGATGTTAACGTTTTTTTTTGGTATTCCCTTTTGCCGAGTTGGACTTCTCTCCATCTGTCGCATGGAATGACATGACCTGTGAAGTATCAATCAAACATACTTAAAGTGATGTGTTCTACAATTCGACACAAGGCGCGACATTTAAGTGGACAGTGCTGACTTTCAGTTACGTCTGTTCCAACTCTGCCCTCGGGTCACACACCATCGCTCGCCCCCTACTCACCTTCTCCCAGTCAGAAACCATCAAAGCCACCAATCACGCTACTTTCCATCCCCTAACAGCCTGACTACACCCTCACCTCTCCTGTCGCCATGTGCCCCCGCCCGCGGGACATGCTGGTCCACGGTGGACGTCTTTTCTAGTGGTTCTCTCCACAGGACACTGGTGGTGGACTTCTGAGAAGGGGGAGTGTCCTGGTACTGTGATCAGGGGCCGGGCCCAATTCTGTTTGAAATGTGAATGGGCTAATTTTCATCACACTCCCTCATGCTAGCGGAGGTCCCAGGTGCCACAGCCAGCACGCCAAGGGTCATCATTAGAGGACAACGTAGCTGCCCCCTCAAGACTTAACCCTTCAAAAAAACACTGAGCCACATAAAGCAGTGCATGTTTCTGCTATTTCTCTTATCATCTATTCATCCATCTTCACAAGAAAGCTAGCTCTTCAAGCTAGTTAGCTTATTCGTGTTTTTTGAACTGCTTAACAAACTGGTTAGCATATCTACAGTCCAACTGCAAGTTGGAATTACCAAAAGTTGTTTGCATTCATCTTGTTAGCGCAGCAAACTAGATATCTGTGTGTCTGACAATCAATTCATATTCTAGCCTGCAAGGTATCTTCCCAGTTAGCATCTTTCTAGTTAGCTTATCAAGCTAGTTACTGTGCTTACTAACTTCACAAGTTACTAAGCACCTTTTGTGATGATTAAAAAGCAGTGATAAGTAGTACTTGTAATTATTTAGCATTTATCATTTAGCTTGTTAGCAATACTAATCAATTAAGTTTGTATCGATCAAGTTAGCTTAGCACGCAAGTTAGCATACCTGCTCCATTTCATCTCTATCCATTTAAACTCTGCAAGTGTCTATTTGTTAGCTTAGCAAGCACGTTAGCAACTAACCAGTTAGCGTAGCAAAGGTTTATCTGGTTATCTTATCGCACATGTTAGCCACTCCAGTTAATCTCCTTCCCAGGATATTATCTTATCATCTAACTAGCAAGTCATTGATGCTAGCTTACTTGCGTACATTCACACAAGTGTAGAAGCAAACAAAAGTAAAGATGAAGACAACCACTTTGTGCTGGAGCTATTGTTGGGGTGTTGGGTGTGTGTAGTGGTGCTATGTTGGGGGTGGGGGGTGGTTGGATTTGTTGGGAGTGTTTCACATGTGATTTGAAATTCAGACAGATTTGGTGATCAAAAGGAGGATGAATATCTGGCAGCTGTTCAAAGCAACTGGCAGCAAACAAATGTGATGTGACCGAGTGTAGAAGAGCCTCATTAGCCGCTAAAGCTGCTAGCGACAGGTATACCCCCACCCCCGGTTACCCTACCAACCAACCATCCCCCCGCCCTCCTCGCCAGCTGAACAGGCATTTGTTTGTTTTTGCAAGTGTATTTTTCGTATAATCAGTGTGCTTTTCTGGTATTTTGGTTGTTTTTGCTAATGAAAGGTACACATAGCGGGGAAGGAGGGCGGGGGCACACCTGCTCCCTTTTGTCGGGGAGAAAAAAAACAGAATGTGTCCCTGCATGGGGAATTTGGGTTAATACATCAATCAAAGCAGCCATTAGATGTCACTCAAACATGCCCCCTAGTGGTTGTGAGCAACTTGGGGTAAGTAACATCGTTTTTGTTCCACATATGGATTTTGTTCGTGCCATTCTCCTGAACGAGTCGTGCATCCTTTGATAGAATCTGAATCTACCGAGAAATGGTGGTACTGTCGCGACAGAAAGTGAGAAACATATTGTTCTTTTATTTCCATCCTCAACAGAATGTCTTTTTTTCGTCACCCGGACTCATCGCCAAGTCCGTGAATGCATCTAGACGCGTGGAGGTGAGTGGAGGTGAGTCGAGTGTGTCTTCTGACTGCTGATTGGATGAGCAAGGGAGGGCGATGTAGGCTAGTGTAGCAGTGGGAGAAAAAAAAGGTGAAGGAGTTTTGAGTTGAGTCTGCGCAGTAAAATAAAACAATGTAATTTAACGGGAACATAGCAATATGTTTTCTAACGAGAAGTGCGCTGTAGCTATGTGCTCACCCGTGACACGTTAATCTCCGAGGTGGTGACTCCAGGAGAGGCAGATTATGTGCAGCGGCAGTTGACTGACTGTGCACTCACATCTCAGTATGTGCTTGCTCTCTCTCTCTTCGCTGTGGTAAAGTTGGACGTAGGAAATTCGACTCCATAGCTACAGTGGTAGTCCTCCCTCACCGCGCCCGGACTGCTCTCACGGGAAGTGGTGCTCTAACTGCTGGCTGTTTTTCTAGGATCAATAGAAAGTGACCGACTGCCAAAGTGACAATTCAGTGCAGGAATAACTGATATTGAACAAACAACACTGATATGCAAATATATGAACTCTGATTGGCTTTTTTATCTTAAAGTTGGCTAATAAAAAAAAATGCACAAATCAGTTCAATGTTTAAATTAGCTCAGAGTAGGTCTAAACGTGTACCTGCACTTTAGTTTGTTGAAAACGAGACAAAATGGCTCTTTTGATGGTAAAGGTCGCCGACCCCTGACTTATCCAGTCACAGCACACAACTATGGTGCATTCAAGGACCGCCACACAAATGTTGGAAATCTCTGTGCTTGTGGTACATGCTGTACATTTTATTTGTATTTATAAGTTACAGTATTACCGACATATGCTAAATTGTATTTTTACAAAAATAGCCTATTTTCAAAGAAAAAACATTCACAGGGTTGACTTGATTTATCTACTTCGCTTCAATATGTTCTTTATTGTTTATAATTATGTCCTACATTTTTTTTAACAAAAAGCCGACTGAATCGCGAATGTGTGGGGATTCACTGTACATTTGGCAACATTTTCAGGCCTTTATAAGACTTTTACTGCTAAAGTCTTAATAGTTATTAGTGTTGTGGTTCTTTTCTTATTACATATGACATTAACCAAAAGACAGTTCAGGAGTCCTCCTTTGAGTTTAACAATCCACCAGTCTATTGAACAGTTTGAATGTTGCTGTTCTGTATTACTAACAAGGTTTTTTGTGTGAAAATCTTTTCACTAAAAACTGTTTTGCAGGGAAATTCATTGTAGTCTGCATTGTTTTTTAATGTTAATACATGATCAAGTCATGGTTTACACACATACTCGGAATTTGTACAAAGTGGCGCTAATTTGTGGAATATTTACAATGAATCCAGATCAGATTTCCAAAAATAATCTACACATGTCAAATAATCAATATTTCAAAATAATTCAAACTCTGATTTGTTTATTTATTTATTAGTTTATTTTGACAGGGACAATGTATATTAATAGCATGACTGCAAATGCACCAGAATTAGCCAAATGGCTATTATTCATCTGTTGTCCCTGGACAGATAGCAAACCTGTCTCCCTAAAAACAAGACCAAAAATATTCATTCATTCTTTTATTTTCTATACCGCTTTATCCTCATTAGGGTCACGGGTATGCTGGAGCCTATCCCAGCAGACTTTGGGCGAGAGGCGGGATACACCCTGGACTGGTCGCCAGTCAATCGCAGGGCACATATAGAAAAACGAAGACAAACAACCATTCACACTCACATTCATACCTACGGACAATTTAGAGTCGCCAATTAACCTAACATGCATGTTTTTGGAATGTGGGAGGAAACAGGAGTACCCGGAGAAAACCCACGCACGCACGGGGAGAACATGCAAACTCCACACAGAATGCCCAATGGAGATTTGAACCCAGGTCTTCCAGATCTCCTGACTGTGTGGCCAATGTGCTAACCACTCAGCCACCGTGCGGCCACCAAAAATATTAAAAAACAAAAATTACATTATTCCATAATGAACCCACAAACAAACAAACATTTAAAACAGATATAACAAACACTGTCAATAAAAGTATTGAGAAAAGACAAGCAAAACACAGGCATCATACAAGACAGACAACAGCTATTCCACCACATCCAATTTAAAAAAAAACACGAGTGCTAGTATGGTTAGTCAGGGGGGAAGTCATTAGTATTGTTAATGCAGACATGTTTGATGCGTTATGAACCAATTTTTTAGATGCTTTTTGAACAGAATATAAGTACTCATTTCTCTGATGTTCTGAGGGACCGAGTTCCACCCTTGTGCAGCTGTAACTGCGAAGGCACTCTGACTGAAGACACTTCTCCTTAGAGGAACAATACAGTCTCCACGGGCAGACCCTCGTGTTACCCTCTGTGAGCTAGTTCTTATGTTTACAAACTGACTGAGCGGAGGAGATGACAGACCATTCATGATTTTATATATTAGACAGAGATTTGCATACTGTATAACATTTTCCCAGCTTAACAATTTATGCTTCTGTAAAATGGTGCAATGATGATGTCTTGAAGTTTTTTTTTTATCTAGAATCTTGATTGTCTGTTTGTAAAGTGATTTAATGGGTTTTGTGATTGACTGGCGACCAGTCCAGGGTGTACCCCGCCTCCCGCCTAAAGTCAGCTGGGATAGGCTCCAGCATACCCGTGACCCTAATGAGGATAAGCGACAAAGAAAATGAATGAATGAATGAATCAATGGGTTTTAGCTTTGTTTTGTTTGCCTGTGACCATGTTGTAAGACAGTATGTAATGTTGGAAAAGACCATAGCATGCATGAACATTTTAGCTGCCTGCAGAGATAAATGTGACCTAATGAATCTGAAACTGAAATTGCCAGTTTTTTGAACGGCTCTTTGAAAGGAACGGCTAACCAAGATCCGGCTCCCCTCAACGAGCCATGAATCCCATCTTTATCTGTTACTGTTACTTTTCCATATGTAGGTTGAAGCAGATTTTTCATGCCCTTTTTACCCGTTAGAACTGCACGCAAATAAACGTTCAGCAAGTTCCAGGGGCATGCAGCAGAATTGGTGAGAATGTTGGTGTCTCAGCATCCTGCACTGAGTTTCTGTTGCAAAGTTATCACACATTGGTGATGTTTGACACAATAATACACTTTTTTTTTGACCCCCTACAAGGCTCAGCGTGACCTTGAGCGCACGGTCGGCTAAAAAACGAGCGAGGTCACTTCTGTAGTCTTTCTGCGCTTGGAGGGGCAATGAAATATTCAAACAGCTATCCTCCACAGAAGCGTCATGGTGTCAGTACTGGAGCCCGGCGCCCTGCCGGACGCCACGTGCGCACACACAATGCGGGCTGTGGTTATTTCCAGCAGGTGAGTGGAGTACGTTGTCAATTCATGACCAATGGCGAGGTCCTGCATTATACACCACGCTGTGTTTTATTCACAAGCCGCTGGATTCAAACACACCGGGACCAGACTGGGGAATTGGAGCAGACTCGGGCACGGCACAGGTCCGAGAACAGGTAGAAATAAACTATGAATAAAAGCAGCGCTAAGCTACAGCCTGGGGCTAAGCTACACGGGCTACGATGGTCCACGCACACACACCTCACCCACCAAAAGCCACAAATCAATTCTTGGCTTCACACTCGACAAATGTTTATTTTTGCTCGGTTCGAGCTAGCGATGACAAGATTTTAGCTGCTTTTTTTGTTTTGACTTGCAAGCCATACAAGTTTTAAGGCGGTGTTTACTTTGCTGGCAGGAAATGATAGACGCCGCTTTTGACGACGCGTTTCCATCCGAGGGTTCCGGTTCAGATCGGTTCGCATCGGTTCAGCGTAGATCGTTAAATGCGGCAGAAGTAAGTAGTGCGACATCACAAATGTAAATTCTTCCGTACATCATTTTTAAAACTTCATTTTGTTTTTTTGTTGTTGTTTACAACCTGGACTGATAATTCTTGGTTGTGTTTTTTGACCCGTCTGAGTTTTTTTTACATGTGCTAGAATACTACAACCCTGGGACCAGTCCAGAGTGTACCCTGCCTCCGCCCTAAAGTCAGCTGTGATAGGCTCCAACATACCTCTGCAACCCTAATAAGGAGAATCCTACAGCATGACCCACTGCTCGTTGAGAAGAGCGATATTTGAGTTTGTGCTAGTCTCCAGAGAATAGAAAAGATTTCTCCATTTCAAACTTGGGGTCTCAAATTCAGCAACACTGATCCCTCCTACTACGCCAGGAGTGGCTAAAGTGGCCCATATGCAGTCCACAGCTGTTTTTTTTTATTGGCCTGTTGCAAGGAAACATCAAGAATTATTTCACCAGAATAAAGTCAAATATTAAGTTGTAATCCAAGGAAAAAGTTGTAATTTTGGTACAAAAATGTCATTTCAGCATCATAAAGTTGAAATATTAATAATAATAATTTAATGTCGTATCAGAAACAAACAAAACAACAAATAAGTTGTCGTTTTTGGAAAATTAGGTTGTAGGAAAATATGATGTGATGAGAATAAAGTACTAATCTTCAACATTTGGGCATCTCTGTGGGGAGTTTGCATGTCCCGCCCATGTTTCTTCCCACATTCCAAAAACATGCACGTTAGCTTAATTGGCAACTCGAAATTGTAAACAAAGGTATGAATGTGAGTGTGACTGGTAGTCTATATGTAATTTGAAGTTAACTGGGATAGGCTCCAGCATACCCCCTGCAACTCTAGTGTGGATAAGCGGCATAGAAAATGGATGGTTGGAAGTCATAATTACGAAAATGACATTTACAAGAAGAAAGTAGGAATATTTGGAAAAAAAACCCAAAACAACCACAACAGAAATAGAAAAACAGCCGTCAAAATAGAGAAAAAGGGAAAAATTCATATTCTAACAATTTTACGAGAATAAACCTGCAATGTTACATAAAAAAATACTCTCATTTTAATAGCAGAGAATTGACATGAAGTAAAAAATACCTTACTTTTCAAAGGCAATATTATTACAAATTAGGTTGGAGAAAAAGTTGTAATATTATGGGAATAAAGTCAAAATATTAAGAAAAGAAAATGTACAAAGATTATTTAAGTATAACCTGTAACCCAAATTTCCCCCACCCGGAAAACTCATATAAATGAGTTGAAACTAGGGCTGTCAATCTATTAAAATATTTGACTGTGATTAATCGCACTTTGTCTATAGTTAACTCGTAATTAATCGCAGGTACTTTATTTGTAATTGACATGATTTTACACACTTGTAAACATGCAAATATTGTTTGTCATATTCTCTTCAGTACTCATGATCTTGTTGAGTGCTAATGTGCATATTTGTGTGGTGCACCTCTCCAAAAGACCAACTAGTCCTGGAGCCTCGGACTGGTGGATGGTGGCTCTGTATTCATTTTGTCCTTCTAATTTGACTTTGTTCCCGTCATAGTTTTACACAACACTTAATAAATAAGACAAATTATATCGCTGTAATGTACGTATGCTTTACAGAGGTGTTAAAATCTTTCCTGGTGGCTGGATAGATCTACTAGCTAGACTAGCTAGTACGGCTAATGCTATCTACAGCCATTCTCGATTTCAGCCATGGTCGTCACATTGACCATGGCAAAGGGTTCTAGAATATCCGTCACGAAACAACCAATGCAGTGGCGAAGGCACATCCAGTTACCTTGGAGTGTAACAATAAGCCCAACGGGCCGCCAAGGCAGTCGCTTGTTCCAACTATGGACTCCTGCTGAACATCCATTAATGCCAGCATATGCTGGAGCTCCCGGCTACATGGACGCCATTCCCGTTCTGACAATTCAACTCACTCCACGGAGTCCAAATCCCGTGTGTCACAGCTAACAGGTGTAACATATTACATCTCTATCCCGGCAATCCATCACATCTCAAAAACATTAGCATCTCATTCTAATTCATAACACCGATGGCTTTCAAGCATCATCTGTCTCGTCTCGGAATCCTTTCCCCACGCCGGGATCCCTTCCTGGAGCTGCAAAGACCGACTCTTCCGTGACTAAAGGGATCGGCGTGGTGAGGGCGTCCGGGATGATACCAAAAGCAGGCTATAGTTGCGCCCTCGGTAACCCGATGTGAGACGAATCTATCCCGACGAGGGATGGCGCCAACCTGGAAATTCACCTCCACCGCCATCTTTAGCTCTCCTGGAGACATCGGGAAGTCCATGAACACACGTCCACACGTCCACATGACCGCTGTGTTTGCATTACCATAAATAGTCAAATGTACATCTGCCCGCTTTTGAACACACATATGCAGGTAAAAGCACCTTGTTATTATTCTTCTCATATTATTATGTGGATCAAGTTCTAATATTGTTCTAATATTTTTACATATTGATCCAATTACTATGTATCATGTAAGATTTAAAAAATTTGAATCTGGTAATTAATATTAGGGCTGCAACAATTAATCGACAATTATTTTGGTATGTGATTAATCTTTTCTTTATTTAAAAAATGGAAATTTTCTCTAATTTATTCACACAGCTTTGACTATAGAAAAGAGCGATGAACATATTTGTCTCTTTTCTGATATGTTGCAGACCAAACCACTGTTTTTGTTTGGTTCATAACCAAAATTAATCAAATTAATCCACTAAGAAGGTTAGCTGCAGCCCTAATTAATATATTAGTCGTGCATTTATACTGATGAGGAGGCTAAACAATTATTTCCTATTTTTCATTTATGGCTCAATTATTTATATATATAAATATATATACATATATATATATATACATACATATTTATATATATACATTTACTTATGCGTATTAACATTCATTTATTTTCTGCGCCAATTAGCCTAACATGTGTGTTTTTGGAATACCCGGAGAAACCCCTCTTGGTAATTAATATACAGTAGTAGTAGTAGTAGTAGTAGTAGTAGTAGTACACCCTGTACACCCAGGCTTTTTTTTTGGGGGGGGGGGGTAACATTTTAAATAAAAAAAACATTACCGTATTCTGCATGGATAGGTTGTGTTCCTGTTTTTAAAAATAAATGATTACCATGCAAAATATAACAGCATAACAGTAGGGACGCCAATTTGAAGCAGCATCCCCGCCATGATGTGCGAAGGCCTGGCGTTCTTCCAGCTGTGCGGAAAGCAGCAGCGAGCTTGTCAGCACTTGCAGGATGCACGGATTCATTACAGCCGTGCCCTTCCTCTCCCACTAGGGGGCAGTGTGTGACTTACAAACAGGAGGAAGCCGAGCAAAGCAAATTAATGCCAATTTGAAGTCAAATTGATGTGATCCTCCTTAAGATCGTCATTCACTGCAGAGCACGTCAGCCCAACGCTGTGAATTTCAATGCCGATTTGCTCGGAAATGGATTCTTTCCAAACGGAGCCAAGCGACACTTTTCAGACGTCCTGCACTAAAGTGTTTTTTTTTTTTTTTTTTGTCACATGGAGGACTGTGGCGGGCGCGACCCGAAAGCAGAGTCAATTAGGAGAATATTTGTTAATTAAACGGAGCGCTCCGCACATCGGCGTGCGACGCCGGCAGCTGCCAGGCCGCCTCGCCTCCTCTCTCCCGGGCTGGCCCACCTGCCTTCATCGCCGCCGCATTAATAATGCACGGCGCCGCGACGTAACGCAAGCAACATGGAGCGAGAAGTGCTGCTTGGGGCTATAATCTTCTCTGCTTCTTGTTGGCCGCCGCAAAGGCCAACTTTGGTGTTTGTAGCAGAACAAGGTGACCATGAATGTACCGCAATGTAAATGCGGCGTGGCCTGTCGAACAGCAAGCTTTGCATGCTGGAAGGCCCGAAGAAGCCTGAAGGAAGAAAAAAAAACCGAGCAGACGTCATTTCCAGGGATCAGATTCTTGTTAGAATTCACGGAATAATTGCCTTAGTACGGGGCGGGGTGCTTGTATCCAAAAGTCAATAGGAGGAAGGCGTGCTGCTTGGGTAAATAGGACTTATTATTTTCTCATGTAACGCTCCTAAGCCCCGGCTCACATTTCCATCGGGGAGCAAACATTAAGGAGATTCCGCCGCCATCCAAATGGCCAAGTAATTAATGTTAGCGCGCACGGCCGACATATTAGAATGTTAACAGTGTCGGAGCCATGTGATGGCGAATACAGAGTGAGGGCTTTATTACTGCGGCCCAGACGGGGGGTGACATCCCTCCTAATTGGGGACATCAGAGTTCCCGCTGCTGCGTCTCATCCTTTCCGTTCACATCGCTCCTCTCCTCTTCTTCTTCTTTTTTTTTTAATTTATTCACCCCCTCTCGCTCCTCATCTCCAGGATCTGCTCTCATTAGCCGTCGACTGTAGCCCCCCGCAACCGCAATCCCCCCTCATGCTCCTCCGCGCTCCGCCCGCCTCGTTTGCATTTCAAGTGGCGGGAGCGGCCCTCCGCGTTAGCAGGCGGGAAGAGAGGTAGGGAGCTGTCGCTGGCGGTGGATGCTTCATCACGCCGCCGCATCTCGACATCTGGGAACGTCTCTTCTTTTTTTAATCCTCCCTTGAGCACCGGCGTGTCATTAACAGGATTAATCTGGGCCTAATTTCCTAATGATGGCCGTTTTAATGCATGTGAACCGGCGCAGTCTCTTGACTCATTACCGCCAATTTGCCCGCGACACACATAATCAGGCTCTCTAACGACCCACCAACATTTATTTTTGCTAATATGACTTTTTCCTACCTCACTTTGCTTCTTAGCATCCACATGCACTAACACCTTCTCCTGTAGGGGGTGCTGCAGGGGGTCAAATGTCACATACAAGCCACGCGTCACATAACCAATGCTGTAGCTACAGACTTCAAAACGCTAACAAGGGGTAGTTGCAAACCACCTCGTAGTTTGCACACCGAACATGTTAGCGTCCCAAACGTGGCCGCCGGTGATACCTGATGAGCCGCACATTCCATCGGCTATCGCGTTGAAAGTCTGACACAAACCAGTGGCCAACGGTAGTCATTGCCGTGCCGGCCGTTGACGATGACGCTTACTCGTGCGTTTGCTGTATTTCAATAAATATGGATGCTAGTACGTAAACATCACAGCCAAATAGACATTCTGGAAAACATCTCAGTGTTTTTAGCGTAGATATTTAGTGTCGTTTTTCTGTAAAGCGCATGCAACGATAAATTCGACAGTAATGTCATTGAGATTCTTAACAGCTAATTGAGTTGGGATTGTGTTCTAGGAAGACTTCAAGTGTGGACGAATTGATTGTCCACAATGTCTTGTTGGCGTCTCGTTAAACGCGTGAGCACGGCGCCCACAGCGAGGCGTCACGCCGGCGTGCTTCAAGCCACAAGGCAGCTGCAGGGGAGGTCCAAAGATCCTCACCCAGGAGGGCGCTCTTTCACTATACAACAATTATAGTGTTCAAACTCTTTTTGTGCTGTTTTTGTAGTTTGAATTTGTGTGTGTGTGTGTGTGTGTGTGTGTACACAGCTGTTTGAGAACGCCGACATCACCCGCCTGACATCTCACCTGTGACGAAATATTAATTAAAGCGCCTCAAATGCCAGCTCGCTAATTGGCTAGCACCTGCGAGCGGAGAGCGGTGGCGTTCCCGTGATGAATGTTGCTCCGGCCTACCGACCCCTCCCACCCACACAACGCCCCGTGCACGCCATAAAACAAAAACAAAAACGTGGCGGTACAAGTGCAGCAGTGCAGAGTAAATATTGAACGTGGGACTAAACTCCTGCTGAACACGACGAGGAGGAGGAGGATGGAGATGAAGAGCTGTCCTAATTAGGAAGCACTAATCAGACTGAACCCCCCACACCACACACACACACACCTGTGTCATTTATGATTTGAAGCCCCCCCCCACACACACACCTCCACTTGTTGTGTTCCTGCAAGCTAATCCTCTTTTAATATGTCTGCAAATATGCAAATGTCCAAAGCAATATCTCCGAGAGCAAGACCTCGTCAGTCAAACCTCATAACAACACCAATGTTCCCCACTTACAGCTAATTAAGACTCCGGCAGGATCACGTCACTTTTCTTTCATAAAGGCGGCCTAGTCAGGACCAGTTCTGGGGTCAGTCTTGGTTGAACGCTACCGCAATGAGATGGCTGCATTTAAATCTTTGCAGTAAATAATGCATGAAGCCACAAAGCGCTTTAAGATCTCTTCTTGCGCGTGGAAGCCTCCTAGTAAAAACGACGGTGGCCCACAGGGTCAAAAGGCACAGCAAGAACTAAAATGATCTGTCACTGGCACAGAGCTGGACAGCCCGGCGGAGCAAAGGACCGTGAGAACCGTGACCGCTTTCCGTCATGAACAACCAGCATCAACGCCCAACAGAAAAGCAATTTCAGTGGCCGATTACTATCACTGTCCTGCTCCACTGAAAGTCTGAGCATATCATTCCTCCCCCACGCCATATGGCTTTTCAGCACAACATAGGTGGAGTGATAAAAACACACACAGGACTGGATCTATCTATCTGAGCCGTTCCAGTGGCATATTACTACCACTTTGGTATTTTGGACACTTTAGGGGAAACAAACGCAACATTAAAATGCTGGGAATTAAAACTGCCAGTCTACCAGGAAGTTAGCCAGATCTGATGTATACCTGTATTTAACAACATAACATGTTCAACACTTGGCCATAAAAAAGCTGCACTGTAATATTGCAAACTGTATGATTGTATTATTAACACAACAGGGAAATGTACACCAGGGGTGCCCACATGTTTTCAGTCTGAAAGGTAGTTTTAAAGTGACGTGTGTCTGTTTTCCTTATTTCTCCCCACCAAAGAGAAATAAAGTGAGTTCACTGTGTGCATCGTTTGTTCCGTAGAACAACGGCATGAAAAGAGTGAGCACTTTTGTCAGTCATACAGTCTCTTGGTCTCCGTGGGTGGAGGCAGGGCCGCTAGCATACACACAGAGTGCAGAAGAGTGTAACACAATAGAAAATTAATTCCTCAATAGGTGTGTACATGACCTGGGTGTATGTCAGTCAAAATATCTATGTAGCATTCATTGTACACACAGTCCTCGCTAGCAAACATTGCACATATACAAACAACGAAAATGATTACACAAAAGACAATTCAGCAGAAGTCAAGTCAACCGATAAAAAGGTTTCAGGAAAGAGTAAAACTTTCAATTAATCATGAAACAGAAGTGTAGATAACAAAAGTGTAGAAAACACACTTTTTGTGGTGGAGTTCATAGTGACTTTTGTTAACGATATAGGCATCTCACCGTTGAGTTTATCCGTTATCAGAATAACAAGAAAGAAAGTTGCATTGGAGTCATTGACCACCAATCTTGAATCAGCAGTGAAACGGGCGGGACTCTTAATGTCAGCTGACAAGTGACATTTATGACGAGGGTGACATGTGATCAACCGACCAAATCTTGTGCGCCAACAGGGGTATATTTTTCTAGTATATTTTTAACATTACCAAAATATGCTGTCCTGCAAACGAGCTACCAATCCCGTAGTAGTAGTAATCCCGAGTACGGGATTGGTGGTCCGCTACTACGTGCCATTCGGTCCTTGTACAATCGAAGCAGGAGCCTGGTTCGCATTGCCAGCAGTAAGTCGAGCTTGTTTCCGGTGAACGTTGGCCTCCGCCAAGGCTGCCCTTTGTCACCGATTCTGTTCATAATCTTCATGGACAGAATTTCTAGGCGCAGTCAAGGCGTTGAGGGAGTCCAGCTTGGTGACCTTAGGATCTCGTATCTGCTATTTGCAGACGATGTGGTCCTTATGGCCTCATCAGGCTGTGACCTTCAGCGTTTACTGGAGCGGTTTGCAGCTGAGTGTGAAGCCTCTGGGATGAGACTCAGCACCTCCAAATCCGAGGCCATGGTTCTCAGTCGGAAACGGGTGGACTGTACCCTCCTGGTTGGGAGTGAGGTCTTGCCTCAGGTGGAGGAGTTCAAGTATCTCGGGTTCTTGTTCACGAGTGAGGGAAGGTTGGAGCGTGAGATGGACAGACGGATCGGTGCAGCATCTGCAGTAATGCGGTCGCTGTACCGGACCGTCATGGTGAAGAGAGAGCTGAGCCGGAAGGCAAAGCTCTCTGTTTACCGATCGATCTACGTTCCCACCCTCACCTATGGTCATGAGTTATGGGTCATGACCGAAAGAATGAGATCACGGATACAAGCGGCGGAAATGAGTTTCCTTCGTAGGGTGGCTGGACTCACCCTATCAGAGTAGAGCCGCTGCTCCTTCACATCGAGAGGAGCCAGTTGAGGTGGCTCGGGCATCTAGTCCGGATGCCTCCCCGGCGCCTCCCTGGTGAGGTGTTTCGGGCATGCCCAGTCGGGAGAGGGCCCCGGGGAAGACCTAGGACACGCTGGAGGGACTATGTCTCACAGCTGGCCTGGGAACGCCTTGGTGTCCTCCCGATGGAGCTGGAAGAGGTCGCTGGGGACCGGGAAGTCTGGACTTCCCTACTGAAGCTGCTGCCCCCGCGACCTGGACCCGGATAAGCGGAGGAAAATGGATGGATGGCAAACGAGCTACCCCTTCCACATTGTTGATTTTAGTTTCTTATTCGAACACCCCCTCCCTCTTCGCAATGAACAATTCCACCGCTACCCCATCCGGCCAATGCTGAACTACCGAACAACTCCCATCAGAAAACTGTCACGCGTGGCCTTGCCGTGAGACATGAATGGGCACGGGGCCTCACTTGACAGATGCTTGGAGGCGTTACCTACAGTGCGAGCAGAGTCGGGTTACGACCCCAGCTACGAGTACTTGCGTAACCCCACCCCCTTACCCCCAGAACATCCCCCATACCCCTGTGGGTGCGAATGAGGTGAAAATGAGGACTGGGTGGAAGCGGCTGAGACCATGTGTTCACCCTCTGTTTGGAAGCTCCACAACATTTGCATCCACATCCACATTGGCATACAGTCGACATACAGTCGATATTTATAGCGCTTCACGTAAACAAACATGCTGACAACCATGCATGTGCTGTTATATGAAATGAACACAACATCTTTGTTGTTGTTGTTTTTTTTATCACAAGCAAGATTCATCTGTGAGTGGTTTTTGATGCGGGGGGAAAAGCAGGACCCGCTGCTCATTGAGAAGAGCAACATTTTTAACATGATTTCAAGTTAAAGTGTCCAATAAGACTAGAAAAAGTCCCAAGATTTGTTGCTAGTCCCCTTTTTCTGGAAAACATAATCTAGAAAAGTCTGAATATATCCATGATATAAAAGCCTGTTTAAAATAATAGCAGTCCAATGTGATGAATTACTGGTATTAGTATATTTTTATCACTACATGGCAAACAAGTTACCAGTAGGTGCAGTAGATTCTCAGAAAACAAACAAGACCCAGCATTCATGATATGCACGCTCTTGAGGCTGTGCAATTGGGCAATTAGTTGAAAGGGGTGACTTTACAAACTCCAAACTATTTTGTAGAAACTTTTTGTTTCTAGGAGTTGGCAGTCCTGTGAATGATCAAACTAATATTTAGTTTTTTAGAACTGCTTCACATCTGTGTGGCATGGACTCAACCAACTTGTGGCACCTTTCAGCTGTTACTCCACTCCAACATTCTTTAAGAACATTCCACAATTCACGAACATTTCTTGGTTTGGGGGTCGTCTCACAAACTGTCTGCGGCCCTTGGACTCAAAAAGAACAATTTTACTCTCATCAGTCCAAAAAATGTTCCTCCATTTCTCTTTAGGCCAGTTGATGTGTTCTTTGGCAAATTGCAACCTCTTCTGCACATGCCTTTTTTAACAGAGGGATTTCATGGGGGATTCCTGTACGTACATTAGCTTCACACAGACGTCTTCTAACTGTCACAGTACTTACAGGTAACTCCAGACTGTTTTTGATCATCCTGGAGCTGATCATTGGCTGAGCCTTTGCCATCCTGGTTATTCTTCCATCCATTTTGATAGTATTAGATATAGATTTTCTGCCACGTGTCTCTGGTTTTGCTCTCCATTTTAATGCATTGTAGATTATTTTACCTGAAAAGGCAAACATTTTTTGCACCTCTTTATAAGTTTTCCCCTTTACAATCAACTTTTTAATCAAAGTACGCTGTTCTTCTGAACACTGACCCATTTTCCTTGTCCTTCTGAACAATGTCTTAAAAGGCTCATTTTCTTCAGGCTTTCAAAGAGAAATGAATGTTCAACAAGTGCTACTTTCATCTTTAAATAGGGACCACCTGATTCACACCTGTTTTTTCACAAAATTGATCATTGATCACTAATTGAACGCCACACTGCTCTTTTTTTGAACACATGTGAGCGTGCGTCATGAACGCTGGGTCTTGTTTGTTTAATGAGAATCTCCTGCACCAAATGCTAATTTGCTTGCCATGTAGTAAATACTATGCCATGTAAAAATATACTAATAACAGAACTTAATCTGGTTAGTCACAGTGCACTGATATTAGCTTGAACACTAATGTACATGCTAAAGTATGCCTATGAGGATGAAAGCTTCCATTAGGCAGCTTTAAATAGCTTTGAAAGGAGCGTCCTCATTGGCTGCTCAATAATTGATTGACAGTCAAAAGCTGGTGGCTTCGTTACGCTGATAGAGGCGCTTGCTCCAAAAGTGGGCTAACTGTGCAGCACTTTAGTCACAGATGGCCCAGTAGCGGGGGCTCGGTTGTTGCCAGGCGGCTCGCTTTCACACGCAAGCCCCAGTGTCGATGCGCCAATGCTACACTGATCCACCGTGCGGCTGCTGAGGATCTGGGCTTTGTGCTGGAGGGGAGCTCGGAGCAACATCCACACAAGATCCTCCTGGATGCCAACATCACCTGCTACCCCCGCTAGGAGGAAGCTGCATGCTAACTCAGCCTCTCGTCTTGTAAATACTACAAACAATTTTTCACAAGGTTTCTATATCCAAACGTTACAAAGATAATAATGACATGCAGGTAAAAAAAAAACCTCCTCCAGATTTGTTAAGATTACCTGTGTGGAATCTCAGATCAACATTTGCAATAAAGATGACTGTTGCAATGCATCGATTAGTTCCAGCTGCAATAACCCTCCTCTTGTCTCTTTCAATTACCATTGCTCACTCGCGACAGGAGGCTAACAAGCCAAATAATCAGCAAAATGTTTGATTTCTCAGAGATGAGGTTGTGCATAGACATGATCAAATATACAAATATAAGGGATTGAGAAGACCTGGGATGTCGGATGTTACGTGTGATGTCAGCTAGCTAGAGTTGACTGTTTAGCTGAGTGCTACCTGTGTGGAGAGTGCAGTGACTGGCATGAGTTGTGGCCGACAGTATCTCCTGTGTGAATGTTCATTGCATATGTGATTAAAGTGATTGAAGTGCATGTCTCTCCTTAACCACAAGCAGCGGTGTTGCAATAGTATTCTACACTGGTCGCTTGGCGTCAGTAATGTTACATTGATGAGACAATAGCCACCGCAGAAAGTACGCTGTCAATGCTAATATGTCAGTCTATGTTATATCTTTGTTATGTCTTATTTTGTCTTACTATGTCTACTATATTGGGTAGTACAGGTGTACAAGTGACTGTAGGGGTGTTATTTCATGTCTAGAGGGCTCTAATACGTTTTTAGAATGTCATAAACTGGTTTTATATGATCTAACTATAAGAATACTCAATTTCTAAAGCTGGAATTCCACTTAAATGCCATAAACAAGGGATTAGTGTATTGATTTGCCTCTGCAAGGACTTTAAAATGTTGGTCATGACTACTTAGCCGTTACATTTGTGGCCTGTGATGTTGTATGTCAGGTAAACGCGTCTTGAAACTGAGTAGAGAATGAAAACATTGAGTACTTCATTAAAAAAAAAAGTAGGTCACTTGAAGTAAGTGCATAAAAATGCCTGAATTATTCATCATCAATGAAAGAGGGGGGTGGGAGGGTTAATGGTGAGTTTAAATGAGGGTCTGCATCAATTAGTCTACCCAAAAAGTACACCCCCTGAACTTGCATGAAGAACAATACAACCACCCCGCTGCATTGTTGTGATCTCCAATGAACAACACGGTTAGAATGTGAAAGCATTCTTAATTAAACCCGGCGGAAGACGGCTGCCCCCCTCCCGATGTGGGCCGGGTTAAATTGAGTTGAAAATGAGATTTTAGCGTGCGCTGCGGTAGCAGGTAGCTGAACTTGGCTCTGGTCTGCGTTAATAGAGTGAGAGCACGGGAGAGTTTGGTGTTACGCTGCCAGCCCGCTCATGCGCGGGCATGAAGTCAATTAGACGGCCAGGCGGGGGTGTGAAGAGCGAGGAGGGAAGGGGGCCGGAGGGGTGTGACGTCAGAAGTTTGCTTAGTCAGACTCTTTTGCTCGTTTGTTGAAAACATTCATTCCTTCATTCTGCTTCTATGCTGGGGGCCTTTTTCCCTCACTTGAAATTGAACGCCATTTGTTTTTTACGGTGACTTAAATAGAAAGTGGTGTGATGGCGCTATCCGCAGGGGGAAAAAAAGAGTGTTGCAGCTACGAATCCAGCAGAGGGCACTGTCTCACAAGTTGATGCACTCAACATTTTCTTGGAGAAAGATGCATCAACAAGACGTGTTGTTGTGTAACTACAGTATTACTTTTTTATAAAAATGCTGAAAACAAATTGCAATATATAAAAATAATGAATGAAAGGTCCTTAACATGAATAATCAACTTTGTTTAACTATCGTTTTTAATTATGTTCTACATTGTTCAATTTTGGATCAATTTACGGCATTCATCCGCTAAATTCTAAGATACAAAAGCCCCTCCCGAATGAACTAATTTTGCATCTTGAGGTTCCACTGTATTTTTTTTGTCAAAATAGCAGTCATGCCAAAATGTCATGCTGCTGCTGAATGTTAGCGGCTGATACTGTACGTTTGTTTTCTTTTCTAAAAGATAAAGGTTTAAGACAGACATGGACAAAAAAAGTACAGAGAATGAGAGACAGATGGACGCCCAACTTAAGGCCTCTTCTTTGCAGTGATCATTTTGCTGAAGACTGTCGTGAACGACCACCTTCACAAGAAGCATTTGGCTCAAAAGTACCTTAGTAACACATTTTAAAAAGGAAAGGAGGTTCCGCCGGCACACAGGAAAAAAGACAAGAAAAACAACGTCAAAAATGCCACAGAACGGAGTAAGTCATGTCTTGTTTATATAATGTCTCCTGAACAATATTCTTTGAAGGCTGCAACGCATTATACATGTTACGTAAACATTTTTTACAGTTGACTGTGGTTGTGTGGGAATTTACTGTTGGCTTGCAAAAATGCAACAATGTAGAATGTAATAACAAACAACATATAAAACATTTATGTGTATTAGCGTAGTCAAGTAGCATCCCTATTATGCTAGAATCCTGGTATGCCATCCTAGCTAACATACTTAGATGTATACGTTTTTAGTTGCAGGCCTCGATTATGAATATTTCATGATAAAACTGAAAAATATGTAGATTTATGACATTTGCAATGAGTATACTCTTTTATAGTCAGTATCATTTATGGTCATCGCTAACAGCTCGTTAGCTACATGCCCCGAAGGCCGCTGTTATCGTCTGCTGCTGCCGTCTTCATTAGCCTTTGTCTGTTTTACCAAAGATTAAAGGGGGGAATCTTTTTGAAACAATATTTTGTCTTTGCACTATTTTAGCCGTCACCTACAGTAGTTTTGCTTTTGTTAAAGTTATTCATGCCGCAAGACATGCTGGGTAGCTTGCGGCACTCTCTCTCACATCATTTTGCCATGTCACATTTTTGCCTGATTGCAAAATATGCTGAGGAGGTCATCGGAGACATAAACAAGGAGGTATGCTCTTGATATCCAATGTTGTATTACTACCCAGCATGCCTTGCGGACATTTGGAAATAACAGATTTAAGTTATTGCTTTACGTGTAGCGTTTAGTCGTTGTTTTATCACCCACAAAGAAGCAGTAGTTGATTTATGTGACGGTTAACTTGTTGTGGATGTGTTGTGTTGTTGTTTTCCTGCACCGTGATTAAGTACGTTGTTCTGTTTGATGATTACCTATATATAGTTGGCCACACTCCACCAAATCTTTTAACCCAATCTGGCCCGCGAGTCAATAAGTTTGCCCACCCCTGGTGTAGACTCTGGTACTCCGTAAATCAGAAGACCAGAGTAGACCTTCAACATAAACGGTTTGTCGGCATAAGTGGGAGCAAAATAATCGGCGCATTATTCTGTGATAAATGGTCCGCTTATGAGTGGAAGAGGTTGTCGCAGCGGGGTGGAGGCCTCGTTTAATTAAACCCTGCCATCTTTAACGGCCCAAATACGCAATTAAGCCAATTGCTAAGATGACTCTCGGCGCTATGTGGCTGAGGATGACGAGGAACGGCGGTTGCTGGATGAGGACGCTCCCAAGCGGAGAGCCTGCACGCCACTGTGACACGCTCGTTAATAATACATTAACGAAGGTGGCGGCCCCTCTGATAATGGGGGGTGGGTGGGCTGGGAGAGGGCCAGGCGATCACTTCGCTGTTGTAAACCAACCTGAGGTTAAAGAAGCTTTTGTCAGCGCAAGAGCAGAGGGGGGGTGCCCTCGCCCGAGGAAATGTAAATGACTCTTTTGTTTGGGACGCAGGTGGAAATGTGAGCTAACGTTGTCTGCTGGCGATGGCGGGTGACCCCCGTATGAGCTCCCGTGACGTCTATTCCCTCCTCATGAGTCGTCTCAGGCGTGCAATCAACAAACAAATCCACACTAAAATGCCCAAACAATTTAGCCTTAAATATTTTAAATTGTCTTATTTTTGAGGGGCGCCCCCCAGCCCCCGCCTCCCGTCTTGTCGGTTTTGGCAGCCTCTCCTCGCCGCCGCGTGTCTCCTCATAGGGATCTTGATAGGAATATCAGAAGGAGATTTTAATCACAGGGGTGTTGTGCACGCTTGCTTATAGGCGGCACAAAAGGAAGAACAGAGTTTCCCGCCTGTCACCCCTCCGTGCACGCCAGCCTCTGTCAGGCGGCGATACGCCTAAAGACACGTCTGCCGCTCGCAATGTGCAACACTTGCCAAAGTGCGGCAAACTTAACAGCCGCCGACAACAAAGGGAATGAGGAAGTGATGGAGGAAATAAGACGGAATGTTTCCTAGAGTCAAACACAGTGTGTTCAAGCAGAGCCTTGAGATGGAGAGGGTGGGGGGAATGGGGGTGGGGGTGAAGGTAAACACAACCATTAAGTTTCTAACTGGGAGGCAGCACACTGGGAATTGCTGCTTTTGTCTCCTCCCTGCACACCTTTTGTTTAGTTTTCCTCCTCAGCTTGTTGCAATGGATCCTCCACTTAAAGGCTCTTAATTGGAGCTTCACCAGGGCCCCTTTGGATGCCATCAAACACTGCCAGATCCCGTCAAACACAAGATGTGACGGCCGATACACTTTTTTTCATAGCATACCAGATTACAACAGCCAATATCAAGGATTCCCAATGTGTGGCCCGGGGGCCATTCTCACCCCGAAGCTCATTTTTTTAATTGATCCTCGGCATATTGTAAAAATCGATTAATTTGTAGATTATTTTACGATTATTATTCGTGGTTAATTGGGTCCAAACGTAGCCGGGATAAGCAAATTTCTGCAAAGTAACATATTTTCATAGTTAGAGCATAGAAAATATGTTTACAACCTTGTAAATACAGTTTTTAACATTGTTAGAGCCCTCTATACATGACATAACACCCCTATAGTCACTTTTACACTAATATTACCAGATGTAGTTGATATGATAACATGTTGATATTAATATTTTCCATGGCCGCGAAGTGTCTTCGGGGGTTCAGAGCTGAGTTTTAGCTTGGCGTGGGTTATGGTCGCGGTAGCCCGTGGTAGGGATTATTGTGCCCGTTGTTCCGGTGTGATGCATGAGTATGGTCACAATCTGTCAGTCACGATGTCTTTGAATGTGTCTTCTGGATGCTTTCTATATGCATTTTAATTTATTTAGGCATTGGATTGCAGGAAAATACCTACATATTGCTTTAATATACACACAGTAGGCCGTTATTAACCACAACATAGCACGACTAATATTGATATATTTATTAAAAAACGTGATGTAGCCACAAAATTAGTAGAGCGATATTTCTTAAATTTTGTTTTGTCACCTACAAAACCTACAGTTTTGTCACCTACAGTAAATCCCCGCTATGTTTCGGAACCACCAGGGTAATTTGATTCGGTCATAAAAGTTTTTGACAGGTGGCTCACAAAAACTGAGAAAATAAACAAATAAATATTTTTCGACCAAACATCAGCAAAGAATATGGAAGTCAATCAGTTTTTTCCGAGTTGGACATCCCTGATCAACATGAATACCACGAAAGCTGTTAAAGTGGAATGCTTTCATCATCCAAAAAAATTCCTGACATTTGCAAGACATCATGTACACGGCGCTGATGTTGCAGGAAACTCAAGCCATAGTCAGTTAAAAAGCACATTTGACATGAACGTCCAACAATGCAAATACATTTTTAAAAAAAACTACCTCAAAAACATGTCAAGGTATTATACATAAAAATCAGTGGGTTTTTCAACCTAATTAATTAGGGATGATATAATTAGTCACAGTTAATCCAACAACGACTTGGCAAGGCACCACCTGGTGGTGCGTGGGCAGTTTTTCTATCAGTAAACCTTGTCATTAACCTACTGGGTGCATCTTTTGCATCAGCGTCATCGGTGTCGGGAACGGCTCTTAGAAAAGTTCTGTGTTGCCTGGAGTAGGTCTAAAATTTCGATTAAACATAAAACCATTGTATCATTTGGAAATCAGTTTACTGTAATGATCGCATTAAAGGCCCAACTCTAATAAAAACACATAAGTAGATGTTCAAAGTGCATTTCAGAGTACATTATTGTGGAACTGGGGATTGTAGAAATTGCACCACAATAAAGGCTAGAAATGAAATAAAACACAAAAATCTATAACATAATCTAACCCTAACATACCTCATACGCACCTGGTCTGCTAGAGAATAAGAAGGTGTTGCAGGAGGGATCACAGTTGCCAACTTAGCAACTTGCTATTCAGACCCCAATAGCAACAAATTTAGCCACTTTTTCTGGTCTCTAACATGAATGCGTGTATTGCTCTTTTCAATGGGTCAATGGGTCATGTGGTTCGTCTTGCTTGTGAAACTCAAAATAATCCAGCACGGTGGCCGAGCTCTCCCTTAGAGATAGGGTGAGAAGCACTGTCACCGGGGAGAGACTCGGAGTAGAACCTCTGCTCCTCCGCATCGAGAGGAGCCAGATGAGGTGGCTCGGGAATGTGGTTAGGATGCCTCCCGGACGTCTCCCTTGGGAGCGGCATGTCCGTCCGGTAGGATGCCTCTGGGAAGACCCAGGATATGTCGAAGAGACTAGGTCTCTCAGCTGGCCTGGGAATGCCTTGGGATCCACTGGGAGGAGCTTTACTAAGGAGCTGGGGAAGCTTCCCTGCTTAGGCTGCTGCTGCCACCACGACCCGACCTCGGATATGCGGAAGAAAATGTATGGATGGACGATTGAAAAACGATTTCTAGAGAAAATGTCAAACTTTGTACTGAAAGAGATGTTGCAATTTAGGCTGTGCATATTCACAGGAAGGCGTGAGAGGTTAATGCTATCTTTTACTGTACATGCACCGACGCCCAAGGGTATTGGATTTAGCTGATAAGGATGTGGAGGACTTGTTTTGATGAAAAGAGCAGATAATCATGTGTATATTAGAAGAAATACATACTGTATGTTAGCGCATTATTAGAACTAAAACACTGTTTTGACTGTTTACCAACTAGCAACACTTTGACTAGTTTATGCAGTGTTTGCGTTGGCACGCAATTTGTGAGCCGAACATTAGCACAAAATTTAGTACGACTTATTTTCACCTTGTCAAGTGCCGTTTATGTGACGCGCGTTGTTCCTCGTGGGTAAGCATTGTCCGTGAAGCAGTTGTGACGTTATTTGGTGCGGCTGGGTCCAAATACCAAACCCCCTAGCTATGACTACAAGGGAAGCCCCAAAAATGTCCCCCACACCCCCAAAAAAGTAATGAAATATGCACTGTCGTGTTGTGACGTTCACGAAAAATCTGGTTCATTTGAAAATATACTAAAAGCTGTTTTGCACGGAAATTCATAGTAGCCGGGTTTGTTTTTTTAACATTTATACGTGTTCAAGTCATGGTTTACACTCATACACGGAATTTGTGTATTTAAATTGTCAAAGCAGAGTGATATTGCGCCACCCTGTGGAATATTTAAAATTAATCTAAATCAGACTTTAAAATTTAATCTACACGTCAAATAAGGTTATTATCAATATTTCACAATAACTCATATTGAAGGGGGTATCTAAATTCTTTACCTCCCAGTGATTGTTTTCTAGATTTTCCAGGGTCTGTGAGGCAGTGGGCTGGCCCCGACGCGGAATCCCCGTTTGATTGACCGTAAAATAAGCAAATCAGCAATCTTGAAGTATAAACCTCCACCGGAGCATTTTCTAATTTTGTAATTCTGTTGTTCTGAACTGATCCAGAGACTTTGTTAAAAACGATTAGCGTTGTGTTTGGCGACTCTCTCCGGTCATTTGGTATCTTTCCCCAACGAGCAGCGGAAAAGACGCCTAGACCAGGTCAAAGATCATTGGGTAGAATTTACATCTAAATAAATAAACACATTTGTAATGTATGCTGGAAAATTTGTTAACAACCAATTTAAATTGTGTGCACGTGCAAACAAGGTTTAACTTGGACTTTCACGCAATCAAAAACATGTAACTGTCAGATGGATAGATAGTAGCTCGGCGTCTCATGACAAAATATCGACATTTTGATGAATTGGTGAGGAAATGTTTATCATTTCTGGATCAATCGGCAGATCTGCGCTGCAAAGACGCTGGCAGCCAAAATGTAAGACGTGTGTGATAAATAAGTCAGAGCACAAATAAAAGGGGGGAGTGGAATAAAACCAAAGAACTGTGGTGGCGTCGCTGCCGTCCAATTAGGCCCAAAGAAGCCGTGTTCTTTCTAAAGTCGGATAATTCCAAACTCCCTGATGTTCTCCACTCATCTCCACATGAAAAGGGCCGGTGGAGAAATTGTCCCAAAGTAAGTTCTAAAAGAGCCTGCAATCATTAAGCAGGACTTTTCAAAGCGCTGCTGATGGAAAGCCAATGGGAGTGAAAGTCCTGACACTTTTAAGTCAGAAGAAGAAGAAGTGAATATGTTTAATGTTACAAAGAATCACAGACTTGCCGTCTTTGGTCCTCGCGCCCACTGGCACCGAGGCGTGAACAAGTCAAAGTTTCACCAAACCCCCCCCAACCCTCCTGCCATCCCTCCAAGCACCACCTCGCCATCATAGAGATGCTGGCTGGGCTAAGCTAAGTTGATTTATTTATCAGGTCGCTCCCAAGTGACGGCTGTGTGTGTGAAGGAAACCCATGGGTGGAACCCCCTCCTACATCCCACCACACCCCCCAAACCCCACCGACCGCTCCTTCACCGTCATATTAGAGGGCGGTCACATGATCCTGGCTTTCATCCAGTGGCCGTCCGGACCATCGTGTCGATCCAGCAGGACTTTTGTCTTTCTTACAATCTTAGTCTGTGTTTGAAAATGAAAACTTCCATCAGGAACTTCATTAAGTAGTCATGATGCGCCAATTTGGACAGTGCATTGTTGTCCCAAATCCATGGTTTACCAGACTTCTCTCCTTTTTAATGGTGAATTGCAACCACTTCCACTACTACTGAGGCACACTCAACTTTTTACATTTTTTTTTACCACTTTGAGTGCACCAATAGAAACACAGGTTGTGTTCCCAAATGAACTTAGCATTTTGTTTTGCGCGCACAAGTGCGTTCACACCAAGAGTGCACTATCAGTACCCGGATGTTGCACTCAGACCGCCCCAAATGGTGAGTGTGCAGCAATGGACACTCACCATCCTCCATGGTCGCCATCTTGGCTGCAGCAGAAGGAGATGGACTAACTTGAGTGGTTGCAATTCACAATTAAAGAGGAGAGAAGCGGAAGCAGATAACTTAAGTCTCCGAGCCTAGTGCAAGATCCAATCTAATTAACATGCCTCCTACTTTAGAGGTTAAATAGAAGCCCACCAAGTGGGTGTCCCACCTAGTCTTTGAGCCTGAACTAGAGTAGAGCTGTCCTATCTAGTCTGACTGGTGTGTGTCCCACCTAGTTTTCGATCCTGATCTAGACTAGAGCTGTCCTGTCTAGTTTGACTAATGTGTGTGTCCCACCTAGTCTTTGAGCCTGAACTAGACTAGAGCTGTCCTATCTAGTCTGACTGGTGTGTGTCCCATCTAGTCTTTGAGCCTGAACTAGACTAGAGCTGTCCTATCTAGTCTGACTGGTGTGTGTCCCACCTAGTCTTTGAGCCTGAACTAGACTAGAGCTGTCCTATCTAGTCTGACTGGTGTGTGTCCCACCGAGTCTTAGAGCCTGAACTAGACTAAAGATGTCCTATCTAGTCCAACTGATGTCCCACCTAGTCTTTGAGCATGAAGAGGGACATGAAATTACACTAAAGGTTCAAAGATCAGTTTTAGCTTTATCTTATCCCTTAATAGGGATTATTGTCCTTGTTGTGAGGTCATTCAAATCTGCAATAAAATCCTGCTGGTGCTTGTGTGTCCTACTGAACATTACAGTAACAGTACTGACACCTAGTGACCATTGTAGAATACTACACAGCATCGCGACGTCTTTGAACTGAGTCATCTGAATGCCTTATATTTGTATATTTGTATTTTTTAATACTTAATTTAGCCAAAAAATACATCAAATTTGACCATTAATTGGCCATATTCAATAATAAAACAATGATTTATGAATTAAAATATTTTTGAAAAAACTTTTGAACCAATGGCTTTAATGCACTTTTCGGCACATGCGCCAGTACAGATCCAACGTGCGGGCCTTGAGTTTGACCCTCCTGCCAACCAATAGCGCCCAAGCAAGTTCTCGCCCTTTACCATCTTTGAAAGCAAACAAACAAAGTCGAGTTTTTTCTGTCGAATGCAACATGCAGCTGACCTGTGGGGGGCGCCGTGCTGCGTGCATAAACAAGCAAACATCTGCTCGGACCTCCCTCTGCGGGTTTTGTCGACGTTGGCAGCGCTCCTGCTAACACGACAGTCACCAAGCAGATGGCGAGCGCAGCATCGCTAACCCCGCCCTCTCTCTCCCTGAAGGAATCTAGGCTTGTGTGTCGACGCTTGGCAATGTTTTTTCACGCTGACGTTTAGACGTGCGTTTGTTCACTTTTTAGACCGCAAAGGGAACATTGCACGACGCCCACAGAGCAGAGTACATATTTACATTTTAAACTTGTTTTTTTTGTGTTTCTTGAAAGGTTTAAAAAAATAGCAAAAATGTCATGGAAACAGCGGAAGGACCCACTGCTCGTTGAGAAGAGCGATACCTGCTTTCACGTCGGAGTCTCTAAAAGTGTGTCCAGTGGAAACCGGTCATGGATTATCGATCCAAACTAAACAGCAGAGAAAAAGTGCTTTATTAGCAGTGCTGGTGCAATTTGGACTACTAAGGTGGGTCATCACGGGTGACCCAGTTGACTCCCCACCCTCCGCCCCAGAGCCTCAGTGACATGCAATCCAGTGTCTGTGCTGCTCGCCGGCGTGTAAACACGAGCTAAAGAGCGCGCTATTACGCTGCCTTTGCCTTCGCTCCTTGGCAGGCGTACATGAATCATGTATAATGAATGCGTTGTCTCTCCCTGCCGCACAAAAGACAGATGTTGCCTCGGTGAGCGGGACCCGGTGTCAGGATCATGCGCCAGAACCGCGATGGAAAGCAAACAACAGCAATGAATGCGCTGTGTGGTGTGTGGTGTAGATATATACAGTACATTCTAAAATATGTATTATTATATTAATATTTAAAAATATGTACTGATATGGTCTATATAAATATTAATATGTTATTGTTAATATTTACAAATATTATTAACAATTAAATCAAATTAGGATAAATTTTTTTCTAACAAAAAATTTCATAATTTTATGACAATACTGTATTATGAGGAAAAACAACATAATTTTAATAGCATAAAGTTGAAATATTAAAGAAAGACTTACTTTTCTAAAAGTCATGATCTTGTGAAAAACAAAACAACATAGTAATGTCATTTTTGGAAAATTAAGTTGAGGAAAAAGCTGTAATGTCACAGGAATCAAGGCAAAAGATCAGGGTAATAAAGTCATAAATACAAGAAGGAAATTGGCAAGAAGAAAGATAAAATAATTTAAAAATGACAAAATACAACAACAAGAAAAATGCTGTAATTTTACGAGAATAAAGGCCAAAAAATTAAAAGAAAAAATTAATAGTCTACTAATGGTGTGGGGGTTAGCAGGAATGTAAAAAAAAACGGCAATAGTGGCATACCTGGTAGCATTCACGGTAGACTCGTTGGCAAAACATGCTCTGCTTATAGAGAGATAGGACCCGGATGGATATCAGAATATGTACAGGCATAAAAGATAGATACTTTTTATCTACAGTAGATAGCAGTGGAGGCAGCATAATATAAAAATATGCAAATTCAATGAGTGAATTTACTCCCATCATAAACTTTAGGTCATACTGACATTTTTTCTCATTTACAGTATTGCTTTATCGCCAAGCACTTTCATGTTACAACTTTTTGAAATAGCAACATCAAATCTGGTTTTGGTTTTAGAACTCCGCCATGCAGGCCGTTTATGCCCAGTGTCTTGAACACTGACCTTAACCGAGGCAAGTGAGGCCTGCAGTTCTTTAGATGTTTTTGTGGGGTCTTTTGGGACCTCTTGGATGAGTCGTCGCCGCACTTTGTGCAAATTTGATTGGCCGAGCACTCCTGGGAAGGTTTACCACTGTTCCGTGTTTTTGCTATTTGTGGGTAATGGCTCTCACTGTGGTTTGCTGGAGTCCTAAAGCTCTATAAATGGCTAAATAACCTTTTCTAGATCATGTCAACTCTTAAGTTGCATGCCAAAAAAATGTATGCACCTGGGATAGACATGTAGAACGTACATAAATCATCACATTTACAAATATAACAAATATATTACACATTTATATATTTATGAATATATTTTCTGTGTTTAAAGTAGGGGGTAGATCTTGCCCACCCAGCACTAGACGTCATAGTGCACATAAACGATGTATGTTGTTTTCTGGGCAAAATATGTTCGGCCCATCATTGCCATGATTTAGCCCAAAAAGACATCAAAAATTGGGCTGAGTTTAGTCCGACCATTTAGGTCCAGATAAAACCCAAAATTAGATGGGAACAGGATGTCTTTTTACCATTCACTGGGTGGATAATTTGGACCTTGGGACACTTTAATGCAGCTCAAAAGCTGTAAAGTTATGATTTTTTTCATTAAATATGACAATTTTTTTCTGAACGTCACATAACATAACTTTATTCTCCAAATATTTTGACTATTCTTATAAAATTACTGCTCATTACTTTGTTTTCCTGCTTAATTTCTATAAAGGCATATTACATAAAAAAAACAAAAATCAAAGATTTCAAGATTAAAGTGGCAATTTCTTGAGAAAAAAAAACATAATTTTACAAGAAATAAAGTCGTAATATTACCTTTGCTTGATAGGACTCCTTCTTCATGGATGGCTTGCGGGACTCTCGAAGCAGCTGACAGGTACCGGCAGGCCAAGCGGAACGCGGCTTCAGCGGTGGTCGCGGCAAAAACTCGGGTGTGGGAGGAGTTCGGTGAGGCTATGGAGCACGACTTTCGGTCGGCCTCGAAGAGGTTCTGGCAAACCGTCCGACACCTCAGAAAGCGGAAGCAGCCCCCAGGTCANCTTCTCAATCCCACTGACATGCCTTCCATAGAGGAAGCAGAGTCTGAGGATACGTACGTGGACAGTTCTATCACCGTGGCTGAGGTAATTGGGGTAGTCAAATCACTCCCCAGTGGCAAGGCTCCGGGGGTAGACGAGTTCCGCTCAGAATTTCTCAAGGCTCTGGATGTTGGAGGACTGTGTTGGTTGACACGCCTCTACAACATTGCATGGAAGTCAGGAACAGTACCTCTGGACTGGCAGACCGGGGTGGTGGTCCCCATTTTTAAAAAGGGTGACCGGAGGGTGTGTTCCAACTATAGGGGGATCACACTCCTCAGCCTTCCTGGGAAAGTCTACTCCAGGGTGCTGGAGAGAAGGGTACGACCGTTAGTCGAACCTCGGTTAGAGGAGCTGCAATGTGGTTTTCGTCCCGGTCGCGGAACACTGGACCAGCTCTACACCCTTGCAAGGGTACTCGAGGGTATGTGGGAGTTTGCCCAACCAGTCTACATGTGCTTTGTGGACCTGGAAAAGGCATTCGACCGTGTCCCTCGTGGTGTCCTGTGGGGGGTGCTCCGGGAGAACGGGATTGATGGTCCGCTTCTACGTGCCATTCGGTCCTTGTACAATCAAAGCAGGAGCCTGGTTCGCATTGCTAGCAGTAAGTCGAGCTTGTTTCCGGTGAACGTTGGCCTCCGCCAAGGCTGCCCTTTGTCACCGATTCTGTTCATAATCTTCATGGACAGAAATTCTAGGCGCAGTCAAGGTGTTGAGGGAGTCCAGCTTGGTGACCTTAGGATCTCGTCTCTGCTATTTGCAGACGATGTGGTCCTTATGGCCTCATCAGGCTGTGACCTCCAACGTTTACTGGAGCGGTTTGCAGCTGAGTGTGAAGCTTCTGGGATGAGACTCAGCACCTCCAAATCCGAGGCCATGGTTCTCAGTCGGAAACGGGTGGACTGTACCCTCCGGGTTGGGAGTGAGGTCTTGCCTCAGGTGGAGGAGTTCAAGTATCTCGGGTTCTTGTTCACGAGTGAGGGAAGGTTGGAGCGTGAGATCGACAGACGGATCGGTGCAGCATCTGCAGTAATGCGGGCGCTGTACCGGACCGTCGTGGTGAAGAGAGAGCTGAGCCGGAAGGAAAAGCTCTCTGTTTACCGACCGATCTACGTTCCCACCCGTATTAAAATAATTAGATTTCGGTAATAAAGTAAAATATTTAGACAGGAAACGGATGTCTTATCACTTTCAACAAAATCTAAACGTAATTCGTCTTTTCAACTAATTTTTGCGGGGGGACTTAAAAGTAGCTCAAAGGCAGAGAAAGTGCAAGCACCCATGTTGTAAAATTATTATTTTTTAAAACGTTAAATAACACAACTTAATTCTCCAAATATTTCTATTATTCTTATAAAATTTTAGTTTGCCTGTCCAGTCCAGGGTGTACCCCGCCTGCCGCCCAAAGTCAGCTAGGATAGGCTCCGGCATATCCGCGACCCTAATGAGGATAAGCGGTATAGAAAATGGATGGATGGATAGTTTGCCTTCTTTTCTGTTCTTATTTTTTCCTCTTTATTTTCTACCATGACGTATTAGGGCCACATTAAAAGAAACAAAAATATGATTTTGAGATTTAAAAAGTTGTAATTTTATGAGAAAAAAAGTCATAGTACAATATTACGAGATTAAAAGTTGTAATTTAACAAAAAAACGTCAGAATTTTACAAGACAAAAAAGTTGTAACCTTACGAGAAAAAAACTTCTTATATTACGAGATTAAAAGTCGTAATTTTACAAGTAAAAAGTCGTAATTTTACGAAAAAAAGTTGTAACTTTACGAAAAAAAATGTGTATAATTCCGAGATGAAAAGTCGTCATTTTACGAGAAAAAAAGTTGTCATAATAAAGTCGTAAATTCACGACAATAACATCGTGCGAGAAAAAGCTCGTAATATAATGAGAGTAAAGTCGTAACTTTGTGAGAATAAAAGTCGTAACTTCACGGTACAGGCATTGCCTGAGACAGCTATGAAACAGGGGGACTTATTGTGGAGGGGGCGGGGTATGTGAGAGTACCGGTGAGAATGCTAACTGCTCTGTTTTGCTGTCCCCTTATAAACGTTAACTCTTTTCTCAGAAAATTACAACTTTTAATCGTAGATTTTTGTTTTTTGAATGTTGCTCGAATACGTTGTTGTAATTTTCTGAATGTGTATATTAAAAAGACAGCTGCGGGCCGCAAATGGCCTCCCGGGCACTTGGAATAGCCCTGGATTGCTGTAACTCCAATTTCTTCCAGACACTCCCTAAGCCCACTCCAAATAAACACACGTTTAATGTACTTCCTGTTCAGGGCAAAATAAGCGTCTTATATAAGACGTTCACCCAGTTCTGCAAGTCCAAAAGGAACTGTTCCCGACTTCCATGCAATGTTGAAGAGGCGTGTCAACCAAGACAGTCCTCCAACATCCAGAGTCTTGAGAAATTCAGGGCAAAACTCGTCCACCCCCGGAGCCTTGCCATTGGGGAGTGTTTTAACTACCCCAAATAGCTCTGCCACGGTGATAGAACTGTCCACGTACGTGTCCTCAGACTATGCTTCCTCTACGAAAGCTATGTAAGTGGGATTGAGAAGGACCTCTAAGTATTCCTTCCACCGACCAACTATATAAACAGTCGAGGTCAGCAAGCCCCTGTCCGCACTGTAAACAGTGTGACCTGGGGGCTGCTTCCCCTTTCTGAGGTGTCGGACGGTTTGCCAGAAACTCTTCAAGGCCGACCGAAAGTCGTGCTCCATAGCCTCACCAAACTCCTACCACACCCGGGTTTTTGCCTCGACCACCGCCGAAGCCGCATGCCGCTTGGCCTGCCGGTACTTCTCAGCTGCTTTGGGAGTCCCGCAAGCCATCCATGCTTTATAGGACTCCTTCTTTAGCTTGACAGCAGCCCTATCCCCCGGTGTCCACCATCGAGTTTGGGTCTTGCCACCACGACTAGCACCGACCACCTTGCGGCCGCAACTAAGACTGGATGCCTCACCAATGGAGGCACGGAACAGGGCCCATTCAGACTCAATATCCCGGTCCTCCCTCGAGATGCAGGCGAAGCTCTGCCGGAGATGTTAGTTGAAGACTTGATGAACTGGAGACTCAGCCAGACGTTCCCAGCACACCCTCACTACGCGTTTTGGTCTACCGGGTCTGTCTGGCATCCTTCCCCGCCATCTAATCCAACTCATCACCAGGTGGTGGTCAGTTGACAGCTCAGTCCCTCTCTTCACCCACGTGTCCAAAACATGCGGACACAGGTCTGATGACACAACCAAAAAGTCGATCATAGACCTGCGACCTAGGGTGTCCTGATGCCATGTGCACTTATGGACATCCTTATGTTGGAACATGGTGTTTGTTATGGACAAACTGTGGTTCGCACAGAAGTCCAGCAACAACACACCACACGGGTTCAGATCAGGACGGCTGTTCCTCCCAACCACGCCCCTGCAAGTCACACTGTCATTGCCCACTATGGAGTCACCAGTTGAGGTGCTCTCCAGAACTCCTCTCATAAGACTCCAAGGAGGCTGGGTACTCTAAACTGCCGTTCGGCACGTACGCACAAATCACAGTCAGGACCCTTTCCCCAGCCCGAAAGGCATAGGGAAATAACCCTCTCATTCATCGGGGTGACTCCAGCACAGAGGCACCAAGCCGGGAGACTATTAATAAGCCCACTCCAGCTCTCCGCCTCTCCCCTGCAGCAACTCCAGAGTAGAACAAGGTCCAGCCCCTCTCAAGGAATTTGGTTCCAGAGCCCAAACTGTGGGTTGAGGTGAGTCCGACTATATCTCGTCGGAATGTCTCCACCTCTTTCACAAGCTCGGGTTCCTTCTCCACCAGAGAAGTGACTCTCCATGTCCCAAGGAACAGATTTGGCCGCCGAAGACCAGGTTGCCCGGACACCCGCCCTCGACCACTGCCCAAAACACTGGACCCTCATTCTTGCCCCTGCAGGTGGTGGGTCTGCGGTGGGGGATCTCCCGTGTTGCTTCTACAGGCTGGGCTCGGCCAGGCCAAACGGGGGAAGGCCTGGCCACCAGGCGCTCGCCTGCGAGCCCCTCACCCAGGTCTGGCTCCAGGGTGAGGCCCCAGTGTCCCACGTCCGGGCGAGTTTGCGGTCACTCCTCTTGGTTTTGGTCATAAGGGTCTTCTGAATCACTCTTCGTCTGGCCCGTCACCTAGAACCTGTTTGCCTTGGGAGACCCTACCAGGGGCATAAAGCCCTCGACAACATAACTTCTAGGATCACTCGGCCACTCAAACCCCTTCACCACGATAAGGCGGTGATTCACGGAGGAGAAGTTTGGTTTGGTTTGGTTTAATTTGTTTCGAACATGCATACATTGTACAAAGAATGATTCATGTTACATTCCTCAGTTCTACATGTCCGAAAAGGAGTAGGAAGAAGCAGAGCTTATTTAATACTACCACCTTCTTACATGATTTGCTAATACATACTCATACATACTGTGTATATACAGTACATGCATACACACATACATTACACATATATATTACATACATACACATACATGCATATGTCATCCATCCATCCATTTACTTCCGCTTATCCGAGGTCGGGCGCGGGGGGAGCAACCTAAGCAGGGAACCCCAGAGGTCCCTCTCCCCGGCCACTTCTTCCAGCTCTTCCCAGCAGATGCCGAGGCATTCCCAGGCCAGCTGAGAGACATAGTCTCTCCAACGTGTCCTGGGTCTTCCCCGAGGCCTCCTACTGGTTTTTTCCTTCCCTCCTCACCTGTTGATTTCCGGATCAACATCTTGCTGTCTTGGTGTTGGATTGTGAGTGTCATTAAATGTAAGTATATACAGTAAGTTCCTAATTTTAATACTTTGTTGAACGTGCTCTTTCAACGTTCGTATCAACATATCAATGTTCGTATTATTGAATGTAATCCCTCTCACTGTTTTTCTGCGTTGTATCCTCTTTTATCCTTGTTGTCATCATTATATGATGTTTAGTATGTATCCAGATCATTGATATCTTTGACAACCAGCACTCCTGCTTTTCCTGGACCTCCATGTAGCTTGATGTATATTTTTCCGTTGGTGCTCCAAGTACTTTGTACTTCGTACTTTCTTGGCAATGTCAGCGTTGCGTTTTGTCAGATGCTCGTTTGTGACGTTTGTGCCTTTCAAGTTCTTTCTCTGTTTCAGAAGTAAGTTGTGGTTGTGCTGCAGTACACTCCTGTGTCTCCTGCATCTCCATCTCCATCTCTTATGTCTTGTGTAGTGCAGTTTTGAATTCCCTGTTGGTGAACTTGATGACGACAGGTGTGGTGTCGTTTCTGCCATACAGTGGGATGCAAGTATCGATGGTGTTGATATCGATATCTACCTCCTTTGATTGTAGGAAGCTGACAATCTGTTGCTTTGCTGAAGGAACATCCATTCCATCTTGTTCTCCTCTGTTAGGAGCTTCACTATCTTTTGACCCGGGTGTAATTCTGAGCCCTGAGGATCACATCATTCATTCTTGAATTCTGTTCCATCTCATCCATTATAGTTTTCAATTGCTCAGGGATGTTATCCTTTGCTCCTCCCCTGATCCACCACCTTATAGTGGGGGAGGTGTTTGCTAGTCCCAATGATCCTAGGAGCTAAGTTGTTGGGGTCACCCATGACAAACAGGTCCTAGGGGAGGGACCAGACAGAGAGTGGCTCAAAAGACCCTGATCATGATTAAAAACATTGGATTTCGTTTTCCCTCGCTTGGACGCAGGTCACCGGGGTCCCCCTCTGGAGCCAGGTGGGGCACGATGGCGAGCGTCTGGTGGCCGGGCCTGCACCCACTGTGCCCTGCTGGGCACAGCCCCGAAAGGTAACGTGTGTCCCCCTCCCATGAGCTCACCACTCGTAGGATGGGCCAAAGGGGTCGCGTGCTAGGTGAGCTGGGTGGCGGAGGCCTTGGCGGGCTGATCCTCGGCTACAGAAGCTAGTTGTCGGTACGTGGAATGTCACCTCTCTGGCGGTGAAGGAGCCTGAGCTGGTGCGCGAGGTGGAGAAATTCCGGCTAGATATAGTCGGACTCACCTCAACGCACAGCAAGGGCTCTGGAACCAGTCCTCTCAAGAGGGGCTGGACTTCATTCCACTCTGGTGTTGCCGGCAATGAGGGGCGACAAGCGGGGGTGGCGATTCTTGTTGCCCACCGGCTCCAAGCCTGCACGTTGGAGTTTAACCCGGTAAGCAAGAGGGTAATTTCCCTACACTTTCGGGTGGGGGGACGGGTCCTGACTCTTGTTTGTGCTTATGCACCAAACAGCAGTTCAGAATACCCACCCTTTTTGTAGTCCTCAGAGGAAGTACTAGAGAGTGCTCCCTTGGGGGATTCCCTTGTTCTACTGGGTGACTTCAACGCTCATGTTGGCTGCAACAGTGAGACCTGGAGAGATGTGATTGGGAGGAACGGCTGATCTTAACCTGAGCGGTGTTTTGTTATTGGAGTTCTCTGCTTGTCACGGGATGTCTAAAACGAACACCATGTTCATGCATAAGAGTGTCCACATGTGCGCTTGGCACCAGGACACCCTGTGCCGCAGTTCGATGATTGACTTTCTGGTTGTGTCGTCGGACTTGTGCCCACATGTTTTGGACACTCGGGTGAAGAGAGGGGCGGAGTTGTTAACCCTTTACCACCCGGTGGTGAATTGGTTCCAATGGTGGGGGAGGACACCGGCAGGCCAAGCGGTCTGCGGCTTTGCCTGTCACTGAGGCAAAAACTCGGACATGGGAGGAGTTCGGAAAGGCCATGGAAAACAACTTCCGGATGGCTTCAAAGAGATTCTGGTCCACCTTCCGCCGTCTCAGGAGGGGGAAGCAGTGCACAGTCAACACCGTGTATGGTGGGGACGGTGTGCTGCTGACCTCGACTCGAGATGTTGTGGACCGGTGGAGGGAATACTTTGAAGATCTCCTCAATCCCACCGACACGTCTTTCAACATAGAAGCAGTGCCCAGGGACTCTGAGGCGGGTTGCCCTATCTCTGTGGCTGAGGTTTCCGAGGTGGTCAAAAAGATTCTTGGTGGCAAGGCCCCGGGGGTGGATGTGATCTGCCCGGAGTTCCTTAAGGCACTGGATGCTGTGGGCGTGTCTTGGTTGACACGACTCTGTAGCATCGCGTGGACATCGAGGTCGGTGCCCTTGGACTGGCAGACCGGGGTGGTGGTTCCGTTTTCCAAGAAGGGGGACCGGAGGGTGTGTTCTAACTATCATGGGATCACACTCCACAGCCTTCCCGGTAAGGTCTATTCAGGGGTTCTGGAGAGGAGGATCTGCCGGATAGTCGAATCTCGGATTCAGGAGGAGCAGTGTGGTTTTCATCCTATTGTGGAACTGTAGACCCACTCTATACTCTCGGCAGGGTTCTTGAGGGTGCATGGGAGTTTGCCTAACCAATCTACATGTGTTTTGTGGACTTGGGGAAGGAATTCGACGATGTTCCTCGGGGAATACTGTTGAGTGCTCCGGAAATATGGGGTATCGGACCTAATCCAGGCGGTTCATTCCCTGTATGACCGGTGTCAGAGTTTGGTTCGCATTGCCGGAAATAAGTCGGACCCGTTTCCAGTGAAAGTTGGACTCCGCCAGGGCTGCCCTTTATCACCGATTCTGTTCATTACTTTCATGGACAGAATTTCAAGGCGCAGCCAGGCCGTTGAGTGGTTTCAGTTTGGTGGCCACAGGATTCGGTCTCTGCTCTTTGAAGATGACGTGGTACTGCTGGCTTCAAGGAGCTGTGACCGTCAACTCTCACTGGATCGGTCCGCAGCTGAGTGTGAAGCTGCTGGGATAAGAATCAGCACCTCCAAATCAGAGTTCATGGTTCTCGCGGGGTAGAGTGCCATCTCCGGGTCGGGGATGAGGTCCTGCCTCAAGTGGAGGAGTTTAAATACCTTGTGGTCTTGTTCACGGGTGAGGGAAGGATGGAACGTGAAATGGACATACGGATTGGTGCAGCGTCTGCAGTGATACGGACTCTGCATCGGTCTGTCGTGGTGAAGAGAGAGCTGAGCCAAAAGGCTAAGCTCTCAATTTACCGGTCGATCTACGTTCCTACCCTGACCTATGGTCATGAGCTTTGGGTAGTGACCGAAAGGACAAGATCGCGGGTACAAGCGGCCGAAATGAGTTTTCTCCGCAGGGTGGCTGGGCTCTCCTTAGAGATAGGCTGAGAAGCACTGTCATCCGGGAGATACTCAGAGTAGAACCGATGCTCCTCCGCATTGAGAGGAGCCAGATGAGGTGGCTTGGGCATCTGGTTAGGATGCCTCCCGGACGCCTCCCTGGGGAGGTGTTCAGGGCACGTCCAATTGGTACGAGGCCTCGGGGAAGACCCAGGACTTGCTGGGGAGACTATGTCTTTCAGCTGGTCTGGAAACGCCTCGGCATCCGCCGGGAAGAGCTGGACAAAGTGGCCGAGGAGAGGGACGTCTGGGCTTCCCTGCTTAGGCTGCTGCCCCCGCGACCCGACCTCGGATAAGCCGAAGAAAATGGATGGATGAATGTGATCCTTTGCTTCTTTCTCTTCCTCCAGAGTGGTGAGCCAGGCGGCATTATCCTTCAATAGTGTCCTGATATCATCCTGTAGACCATTGATGTCGTTGCACAATGTATGATTTACTTCCTTGGGGTTTTTTACCTCCTTGAGGGCAGCACGCAAGGCAGCATTGTCTTCCAATAATGTCTTGAAATCATTCTGCAGAACTCTTAACGTCCTTGCATAATGCTCTATTTTCTTCCATATGGTTTTTAGCTTCCTTGAGAGCAGCGCGCAAGGCAGCATTGTCTTTCACTAGTGGCTTTATATTATCCTGCAAAGCCTTGATATCAGTGCATAGTGCTTTATTATCTGCCATAGGGTTTTTACCTCTTCAAGAGCAGCACACAACGCAACATTTTTATCTTGCAACTTCTCGATTTCTTCTTTTAGAGTTTTAGTTTCCTTACTCAGTGCGCTATTTTCATTCATACGGTTTATGACATCACCATGGACCCCTTGGATCTTTTCCATGAGCCTGTCATTCTGCGATTGTACATCAGAATCAGAATCAGAATCAGAAAAACTTTATTGCCATTGTAAGTGAACAATTCACGAACTACGAACTTTCTTTGGCGACTCGGTGCAACGTAGAATTCTAAGTAAACATAGAGCATTAAATAAACATAGAACTAACTAAACATAGAACCCTGAGTAAAAAGTTGAAATCACGGATAAGTAAAGGCATGAGGGTGTTTTTAGTGCAGGTATTATAAGGTGCCAAAAATACTGGTTATAAAGTGAGCATAGTGCAAATGTTATGAAGTGTTCATGAGTTCAACAGCAGCAGGAAAGAAACTGTTCTTATGGCGAGAGGTTCTGGTCCGAATGGACCGTAACCTTCTGCCAGAGGGGAGTGGCTCTAATAGTCCATGTCCAGGGTGGGAAGGGTCAGCAGGTATCCGGCCTGCTCGCCCCCGAGTTCTGGAGACATACAGGTCCTGAAGAGATGGAAGGCTGTAGCCGATTACTTTCTCGGCAGAGCGCACGATGCGCTGCAGTCTGTGTTTGTCCCTGGCAGTGGCCCCAGCGAACCACACTGTGATGGAGGAGGTGAGGATGGACTCAATAATGGCCGTGTAGAATTGCCCCATTGTCTGGACAGGCAGCTTGGCTTTCCTCAGCGGCCTCAGGAAGTACATCCTCTGCTGAGCCTTCTTGATGATGGAGCTGATGGTCTGTTCCCACTTGAGGTCATGGGTGATGTTAGTGCCCAGGAAGCGGAAGGAGTCCACAGTTGTGATGGGAGAGTCTGTCAAGACGAGGGGGGGCAGGGGGGCTTTGACTTTCCTGAAGTCCACTGTCATCTCCACTGTCTTCTGAGCATTGAGCTCCAGGTTGTTGCAGCTGCACCACGACACCAAACGGTCCACCTCCTTCCTGTAAGCAGACTCATCACCGTCTAAGATGAGCTTGATGAGGGTGGTGTCATCCGCAAACTTAATCAGTTTCACTGAGTCGTGGCCGGAGGTGCAGCTGTTGGTGTACAGGGAGAAGAGCAGGGGAGAAAGTACACAGCCCTGTGGTTATCCCGTGCTGATAGTCCGAGTGTCCGAGACATTCTTCCCCAGCCGCACGCGCTGCTTCCGGTCCGTCAGGAAGTCAGTGATCCACCTGCAGGTGGAGTCCGGCATGTTGAGCTGGGTGAGCTTGTCCTGGAGGAGAGCTGGGAGGATGGTGTTGAATGCAGAGCTGAAGTCCACAAACAGGATCCTGGCGTAGGTTCCTGGGGAGTCCAGATGCTGCAGGATGTAGTGGAGGGCCAGGTTGATGGCGTCATCTACAGACCGGTTGGCTCTGTAGGCGAACTGCAGGGGGTCCAGGAGCGGGGAGGTAAAGGACTTGAGATGAGGCAGAACCAGGCGCTCAAATGACTTCATGACCACAGATGTCAGTGCCACAGGTCTGTAGTCGTTGAGTTCAGTGATCCTGGCCTTCTTGGGGACGGGAACAATGGTGGACAGCTTGAAGCAGGCTGGGACATGGCATGACTCCAAAGAGATGTTGAAGATGTCCGTGAAGACAGGCGCCAGCTCTACCGCACAGTGTCTCAGGGTGGAAGGAGAGACACCATCTGGACCTGGAGCTTTCCGAGGGTTTTGCTTTTTAAATGTCTTGGCCACATTCTGCTCCGAGAGTGTGAGGGCAGTGGGGGAGAGGGGGGGCTCCAGGGCTGATATGCCTGCAATGTCCATTGTAGTCAGTGGGGTGGGGGAGGGGTGTGAATCTTCGAACCTGGAGTAGTGGGTGTTAAGTCTTTCTGCTAGGTGACGGTTGTCAACAGGGGGGGGGGCTTTGGGTCTGTAGTTGGTGATTTCCCTCAGACCTTTCCAGACAGAGACAGGGTTGTTGCTCCCGGACTTCTCCTTCAGATGTTTGTTGTACCTTGATTTAGCCTTCTCCACCTCCTTACTAAATAGGTACTTGCTCTGTCTGTATACGTGAGGGTCGTTGTTCTTGTGGGCCTTTTCTTTCTCCTTCCTTAGCTGTCTCAGTCTGGGTGTGAACCAGGGTTTGTCGTTGTTGAAGGTCACTCTGGTGTAAGATGGGACTATGCTGTCTTCACAGAACTGAATGTATGACGTCACTGTGTCTGTGTATTCGTCCAGGTTATTAGTAGATAATTTGAATAGTTCCCAGTCTGTTGTATCCAAACATGTGCGAAGCTCCTCCACAGCCTCACTTGTCCACTTTTTAGCTGTTCTCACGGTAGGTTTGGAGAGCTTCAGTCGTTGTTTGTATGCTGGGATGAGGTGAACCATGGCATGATCAGAAAGGCCTAAAGCAGCACGTGACACACTTCGATAAGCCCCACTGACTGTAGTATAACAACGATCCAGCGTCTTCTGCTCTCTCGTCGGACATTTAATAAACTGTTTGTACTTTGGCAGCTCCTGGCTCAGGTTTCCCTTGTTAAAGTCGCCCAGGATGATAAGTAAAGAGTCCGGGAAAGTCCGCTCAACGCCCAAAATCTGCTCCGCGAGGGCGCGTTGAGCTTCGTGCACGTCCGCACATGGCGGGATGTAAACAGCAGAGAGGATGAATGAGGCGAACTCGCGTGGAGAGTAGAAAGGTTTGCAGTGAATGAAGAGACATTCCAGAGCGGGAGAGCATATTCCGAGCACCAGGCGTTGTTGACGAAGAAACAGACTCCCCCACCTTTCGTCTTGCCCGAGAGAGCTCGCTGTCTGTCGGCACGAAAGAGTTGAAATCCCTCAAGGCTGAGCGCCTTGTCCGGGACTTGTTCGTTTAGCCATGTCTCCGTGAAGCACAAGACGCAAGAGGAGGAAAAGTCCCTGTTGTTCCTCACCAGCAGCGCCAGTTCGTCCATCTTGTTGCTGAGTGAGCGTACGTTGGACAAGGAAAATCCCAGGTAAGGCAGTACGCGTGCCGCGTCGCCGGAGGCGTACGAGTACTCCTGCTCGCTTTCCTCGTCTTCGTCGTCTCACTCTTTTAGCCAAAACGAGAGCTAGATCTACTGCAGATACTAAAAAAACTGATAGTAGATCAGCAGGAGTGGTAGTTTTTATGTTTAACAGCTCTTCCCGGGTGTAAGAGCACGCTGACACACCATTTACGAACAAAAACAAACAAAACATAGAGCACGTAGTCACCAGGGCGACCATCCGCGGCGCCATCTTGGATCTCTACATGTTGAATCTGTGACTCCAAATGCTTAAGGTCCGGCCGTGCCGCAGTACACCCCCATATCGCCTGCATCTCCATCTCCATCTGTCTTAACTTCTTAAAGTCTTGCATCCAGGTCTCCCAGAAATTTTTCTCCACCACATTTTGTTCTTCTTGTTGTTTTTCTGATGAACTCGACTAATGGCTGTAGTCATCCTCCCCCTCCACATTTGGCAATAAGACTGATGCTTGTTATTTTGAGTCTATGTATCCAGGGCCCGCATCCTTTACATTTGTAATAGATGCTTTCTCTGTTTTTTTTTTCTTTTGTTTGGCATTGTTGCTAGGCAACTGCTTTAAACTTCAGTAATTAGCTGCTTAGCTTGGCTTCCTAGCAGCTTTCAGCACACGTAACTTGTTTATTTCAAGGAATCTGTACATCTCGCAAATCCAAGTTAAGGTTGAGGGAATCAGCAACCTGTTGCGATCTTGTGTTCATGAAATGTATTCAGGAAAGCACCAAAATAGTTGTTGTTTGTAGTATTCTCAGCAGAGCTCTTGCCTTGCACATCCTCTCCAGGGTTTGGCGATAAAAGACAAAATGCAGACTGAATGGCGACCCAGACATCAGCGGTCGGGGGAAATAAAGCACCAAAATATGGCGCCCTGAAATATGACGTACGTGCACTTTCATGCCGCGTGTAAATGTCCGCACTTCAACGCCGGCATGCTAATTGGCTAATGAGGAAATTAACAGCCGGAGGAGCTGCGTTTTCATGTAACACCTCCCACGCACACGCACACACACACGTACTCACACACACACACACAGTAAAAGTAAGCTTGTCACAACGGGAGCACTTATTTGGAGGCCATCTTGGCGAGGAGCAGTGACAGGAAGAAGTGGGGCTGGAGGTGACTCTAAAAGTCTGCGTCGGCGTCCTAATTACCTCGCTGCCGTGCTCCCTTCCCGGGGCACATGCCACTTCCGTGACGCTGTGTTTTTATGCATGTGTGTGTGTGTGTGTGTGTTAGCGAGCGACATAGCGTAGCATCGCTGTCACCTGACGTTTGTTCCCAGCCTCCCGTGTCGGGCTCAGTGTGGCGCCTCCCCGCCCCTCACCCGAGTCAACCGGGTGGAGCTTCGGACCCCTTCGATGAACATCTCAAGACAAACAAGCTTGTGCGAGCACTCGACTCCTCCTTTCCGAACCCGCGCCGCCATTATCCATCGTATTTACACAATACTACACGTGCATGTGCATTTAAGATGCTACACAAGCCGTACCCTGACTACGGCGAAATATATCCACGTTTACTTGAACTGAGCTCTAGTCACTTCTGTTAGATACTCTAATTATTTATTTTCCTCCTGCTGGGTAGAAAATGCCCTGCAGGGTGACAGCAGTACCACCTGTGACCACAGAGGGCGTCTGCTGTGTTTACAAGCAGGCATGCATTCATTAGCAATGCTGCAATGCTCCTTTAGCTTCAAGCACACACACAAACACACGCCTCGGTGACAGCCGCAATGTCGCCACCGCGCCAGCAAAAGCCTGAAGACGCGACTCGGAAGACGTCCCAAAGAATTGCGTGAATAAAAAGACTGCGGGAGATGAAAGGCAATGACTTAGAAAATGGGCCTAACAGCTCACAGACACCCCACCATCCCTAACAAACAAAAATCAAAACATAGAATTTGTATATTCATATATACTGTATATGTGTAATAATAATAATACAAATAATAATAATTTGTCATTTAATTCAACTTTGTTTCAAAATGTATCAGAAAACAAAAAAATGTTATGTAATAATAATAATGATTATTCTTAGCAGTAGGTATTATTTATAATACTAATTATTTATTATTTATAATATTATCATCTTAATAATAGTACAGATATACAGTACAAAATAACAATAATGATAATAATAATATGTATATTTATTAATTATTTTCAGTCATATTATTAATATTATTTTAATTTAGTAATATATTCATTCATTCTTTCATTTTCTATACCGCTTATCTTCATTAGGGTTGCGGGTAATTTATTAATATCATATAATAAAATATCATAATATAATATAATATTATTATATTATACTGTATTATATGATATGCTAAAATGAGATCCTGGGTTAAGGTTAATTATAATAATAATTATTATTATTATAAGAATATAATAATATCCATCCATCCATCCATTTTCTATACCGCTTTTTCCTCATTAGGGTCACGGGGATGCTGGAGCCTATCCCAGCAGACTTTGGGCGAGAGGCGGGGTACACCCTGGACTGGTCGCCAGTCAATCGCAGGGCACACATAGACAAACAAACATTCACACTCACATTCATACT
>QODF01000078.1:2112035-2196798 GCA_024372805.1 Oostethus manadensis | reverse complement strand
CACGCACGGGGAGAACATGCAAACTCCACACAGAGATGCCCAACGGAGATTTGAACTCAGGTCTTCCAGATCTCCTGACTGTGTGGCCAATGTGCTAACCACTCAGCCACCGTGCGGCCAATATAATAATATTAACAATATTATTATATATATAAATAATACAGTATACTTATATATTATATTATTGCATAATGATGATATTAATGATAATTATAATAATGATTATTTTTATAAATACATAATAATAATATAATGATAATAATAATAATTATTATTATTTTACATCTTATTTTTTATTATAATGGATATTATAGTTATTTATGCTATAATAAATATATACAAATATTTGTTTAGATATGTAAAGGAAAGATTTCAATCCTGGGGATGAAATTGTGATTATGCTTGCTGGTTGAATGGTAGCATTAATGATGTAGATTGTGGATGAGAGGGTAGCACATTGGCCTCACAGTCAGGAGGTTCAGGGTTCGAATCTCCGTTGGGCATTTCTGTGTAGAGTTTGCATGTTCTCCCCGTGCGTGTGTGGGTTTTCTCCGGTTTACTCCGGTTTCCTCCCACATTCCAAAAACATGCATGTTAGGTTAATTGGCAACTCTAAATTGTCCATTAGAGTGTGAGTGTGAATGCTTGTTTGTCTGCCATGTGATTTACTGGCGACCAGTCCAGCGTGTACCGCCCAAAGCCAGCTGGGATAGGCTCCACCACGCGACCCTATTGAGGATAAGCGGCATAGAAAATGAATGAATATGTATGAGGTAGTGCTACAGTACATACAGTATAACAATACTGTACTGTAGTTGTATAGAGTCTTTGTACAGTTAGTGTATCTTTAATACTGAGGGTGAGATGATTGGAAGCAAGCGTTGTGATGAAGAGAAGGGTGAGTGAGGTGTCTACAGGCGTGGTTCCTTGTCTTCTCCCACAAAGACGAACCTCCTCTGGTCCTAGCATGTGACCCCCTTGATGTTAATGAGGCCACACGAACCCCCTGTGATGCTCTTTGGAGGGCGGGAAGCTCTGATGCTACCGCGGCGGCAAACGGCGGTTTGAACACCCGTGACCTCGGCCTGCGCCCCCCCCAATCATCCCGCCACGCGTTTCAGCAAGCCTCCCGGGCCTTCCCTCTAATGTTTTATTAAGAAGACTCTGCTGCACACACTTCTGAGGAAATACAGCGGCCTGTCAATCACATGGCCGGGTAAGGTGGACCGCGGCCCCCGCAATGGCGCCCCCATTTCATGTCGCACGCAGCAGATCGATGGGGGGCGCTTGGCGCAGCGTAAATATTAAACAGGCTAATTAGCGCTGACATGGAAACATGATGAAGATCTGTCATGTTGTCAGCACGCTTGTCATGACCTGTCACAACCACCGCACACATTTTGCTTTGTCACCGTCCGGGTTTATCTTTGTCACAACTCTTTCTAATAATATATATTTATAATAATAAATATATAATCAAAATTGTATTTTCATTTTTATGGGAATACTGCTGAATCCTCAGCCTCCCTGGAAAGTCTACTCCAGGGTGCTGGAGAGAAGGGTACGATCGTTAGTCAAACCTCGGTTACATGAGTTGCAATGTGGTTTTCTTCACGGTCGCAGAACCCTGGACCAGCTCTACACCCTTGCAAGGGTACTTGAATGTATGTTGGAGTTTGCCCAACCAGTCTACATGTGCTTTGTAGGCTTGGAAAAGGCATTCGAACGTGTCCCTCGAGGTGTCCTGTGGGGGGTGGCCCGCTACTACGTGCCATTCGGTCCTTGTACAATCGAAGCAGGAGCCTGGTTCGCATTGCCAGCAGTAAGTCGAGCTTGTTTCCGGTGAACGTTGGCCTCCGCCAAGGCTGCCCTTCGTCACCGATTCTGTTCATAATCTTCATGGACAGAATTTCTAGGCGCAGTCAAGGCGTTGAGGGAGTCCAGCTTGGTGACCTTAGGATCTCGTATCTGCTATTTGCAGACGATGTGGTCCTTATGGCCTCATCAGGCTGTGACCTTCAGCGTTTACTGGAGCGGTTTGCAGCTGAGTGTGAAGCTTCTGGGATGAGACTCAGCACCTCCAAATCCGAGGCCATGGTTCTCAGTCGGATATGGGTGGATTGTACCCTCCGGGTTGGGAGTAAGGTATTGCCTCAGGTAGAGGATTTTAAGTATCTCGGCGTCTTGTTCACAAGTGAGATACGGTTGGAGCGTGAGGTCGACAGACGGATCGGTGCAGCATCTGCAGTAATGCGGTCGCTGTACCGGACCGTCGTGGTGAAGAGAGAGCTGAGCCGGAAGGCAAAGCTCTCTGTTTACCGATCGATCTACGTTCCCACCCTCACCTATGGTCATGAGTTATGGGTCATGACCGAAAGAATGAGATCGCGGATACAAGCGGCGGAAATGAGTTTCCTTCGTAGGGTGGCTGGACTCACCCTAAGAAATAGGGTGAGGAGCTCGGCCATCCGGGACGAGCTCAGAGTAGAGCCGCTGCTCCTTCACGTCAAGAGGAGCCAGTTAAGGTGGCTCGGGCATCTAGTCCGGGCGCCTCCCTGGTGAGGTGTTTTGGGCATGCCCAGCTGGGAGAAGGCCCCGTGGAAGACCTAGGACACGCTGGAGGGACTATGTCTCACAGCTGGCCTGGGAACGCCTTAGTGTCCTCCCGGTGGAGCTGGAAGAGGTCGCTGGAGACCGGGAAGTCTAGACTTCCCTACAGAGACTGCGATCCCCGCGACCCGGACCCGGATAAGCGGAAGAAAATGGAATGGGAATACGTACCTACATATTGTTTTTAATCCTGGATAATAATACAATTACAAATCTATTATTATTATAATTTAGTATTTCTTTATGATTATTAATAATAACAACAATAATCATCATCGTACTAACAATAATAACAATAGCAATAATAATAATAACATAATCCCAATCATCATTATTATTAATATTAAATGTATAATACTACTAATACTAATACTAATATTAATAATATTAATATAACATTAATATAATGCATTATTATTATTATAAATGTATAATAATATATTATAATATTATTAAATGTATAATAAAAATATATAAGTATTAACAATAATTTACAATACACATTATTACTATTATAATTATCACTATCATCATCATTATTGTTATTGTTATTACTCTTGTTACTATTACTTTATTCTTATTATAATATTATTATTAATAATATCTATGTATTATATCATGCTTGTTTGTCTATATGTGCCTTGTGATTGGCAGGTTGTACCCCGCCTCTCGCCCAAAGCCAGCTGGGATAGGCTCCAGCGTACCCGCAACCCTAATGAGGATAAGCGGCAAAGAAAATGAATGAATGCCTTGTGATTGACTGGCGACCAGTCCAGGGTGTACCCCAGCTCTCGCCCAAAGTCGGCTGGGATTAGGGTCACATACCCGCGACCCTAATGAGGATAAGCGGCATGGAAAAGGGATGGATGGGTGGAAAAAGTGATTATTGTTGCTGTTAGCATTTTGTCAGCTAGCTAGCGGGGAAACAGCTAAACGGAACAATGTGCATGTTTTGTCATGGTGTTGGTTTGCATAACAAGTGACCGTATTGGACGGGACGTAAAGGGTTCTTGCGGCGGAGCGCTAAAACCGCAGAGTGCAAAGCTCTCCTCTGCAGCAGTATCGCGGGCTCGGGAGAGGGAAGTGACATTTAAGGAGAGCTAAAACAATGGCCGGTAGTGCTCTAATGTCTCATAAGACATCTTCTAAACATGGCTTTTCCATCTGAGAGCGTCTCCATGCTGAGTCAAGTGCACTAAGTGTGCATGAAAGAGGACGCTCCCCCAGGATAACACTGGCACACACCCTCAAGGATAAACAAGCCTTTATGACGCCACACACATACACACACACACACACACACACAGCAGCAACTTTACACTGAAAACCATCCTTGACCTTATCTACATATATTTATATGTAAGTACTAGTATATTCTTATATACTTAATTTATTCCATAATATTGACATATTATAATATTAATAACCTGCTTTGGTGCAAACATTACACAATTTTTATTTGCTTTTGTGACATTTTCCAACCATCCATCCATTTTCTATGCCACTTATCCCCATTAGGGTCACGGGTATGCTGGAGTCTATCCCAGCTGACTTTGGGGGAGAGGCGGGGTACACCCTGGACTGGTCGGTGACATTTTATAATATTATTATTATTAGTTACTATGTTCAAATGTTTGACACTATGTCAGAGTCGCCGCTCGGGCCGGATGCACACCAACAGGAAGACAGGAGACAAAGGACACAAACCTAGAGTCAAACAGGTTGGATACAAGTCACATGATAGTCCAAACCAAATAAGGAGTTGCTGGTCAGTCATCAGGGTTAAGGAATGTGTGGAGGCTGATAATGATCAAGCAGTACTCTCCATTTGCATTTGTATGCACTAGTATAACTAATATATTTCTAAGCATACATTTTTCTATCAGAACACATTTTTCTATCAGAATACACTTATTTTAAAAAATGGGGACATGTTTGACACTACAAAACATACCCTTATTGAAAAAAAGTGCAATTTGTTAGATTTTGTGACGTTTTCAATTGTTATTAATATTTTTATCATTAGTAATTAAGCCGGCATGATTGTCAGTTACTACTGCACATACCCTCATTGGGAACTTTGAAAAAAACCCAAGGAATATCTGCAAACATTATTCAATTTTTATTTGGTTTTGTGATTTTTTTTTTTATTGTTATTATTATTATTATTGTTATTATTATTAGTGATTATGTTAGCAACAAGTAACCAGTGCTGGACATGCCTTCATTTTAAAATATTTTATGCACAATTTGTATTTTCTATTATTATTGTTATAATTAAATATATGTATTTATGTAAGTATGTATTGTAGTTGTTTATTTATATTTATAATTTATTTAAAAGGAATCTTAGTGATTATGTTATAAGATTACAAGTGAGTGGGAACCTTTACAAGATATTCACTTGAAAAGTCAATATAATTTTGTGTAATAAATATATATATATATTTTTTTTTTTTGTTACTGTTTTGAGTGTCCAAACTTTGTCTCCCTGCTTCTTTGTTTTTGTACCTGTTGTGCTTCTGTACGTCCTCCAGCCAAGCTTGCTGTAAACGTTTGAAAGATATGTTGTCACCGGGTCGTTTACAGCCGAAGCTTTTCGTTTAAGATCCAAATAAAGAGAGAAACAAATATTTGTGTCCAAAGCGTGGCCGTTGGAGAGGTGCGTACGTCCTGCAGCTTTGATTTTACATCCTGTCACATGAATGATTTAAAGCACTCAATATAAATATTAAAAGTAATAGCTTCCCTATTCAGCTATTACTCCATCATTCCCTGAAATCATCATAAAACATTCAGAGCCTTTTAGAAAATTTACACACTTGAGTTTGATGGCGGGGAGGCCAGGCTGTCAGCTCCGGGAAGCTTAAATAATAGCGGAAAGCTGTTTATGGAGCGCTTTATTTATTTATTCATCGTCTCCGCGCCGGAGCTTCACTTTGGATGGACGGACGGAAGGTGACACGGGGAAGGCAGGAAATAAATAAATAAAAATAAATCAAAGTCGGACCGCAACTCTTCCCACCGAGCAAACGTGCAACGCGTCAGACTGGGGCCACAAGGTCAATAAATGGCGGCAGCGCCGCCCGGCAGCGGCTAATGGATTGGAAGATGCACGGAGAAGGTTATGAATTTTTAACAAGGGCCGACCTCCATAAATCAATGAGGACTTATTGGAGGCGATCAATTATGCAAACTTAAAAACATTTAATGACACATAATGAAGAGGTCCTTAGGGGCCGGCTAGTCTGGCCTGGGGGGTCTAGTGGTGCTGGTCTGAGGGTGAAGGTCAACACCATAGGTAATCAAAGAAACCCTTTTAAGATAGCATTTTTTGCCATTATTTACATTGTATTTCATTATAGTAATTGATTTATATTTATTTATAATATAAGTATTATGAAATATATTTATAAAAATATAAAAATATTTTATATTTTGATATTTACTCCTCCCTGAGTCACCACCGTATCGTGGTGGAGGAGTTTGCGTGTCCCAATAATCCAAGGAGCTAAGTTGTCAGGGGCTGTCATGCCCCTGGTAGGGTCACCCATGACAAACAGGTCCTAGGGGAAGGACCAGACAAAGAGTGGCTCAATAGACCACAATGATGGACAACAACAATGGACTTGGTTTTCCCTCGCCCGGACGCGGGTCACTGGGGCCCCCCTCTGGAGCCAGGCTCGGTGGCGGGGCACGATGGCGAGCGTCTGGTGGCCGGCCCTGCACCCATGGGGCCCGGTGGGCACAGCCCGAAAAGGTAACGTGGGTCCCCCTTCCCACGAGTGGTGAGCTCATGGGAGGGGCCAACGGGGCCGGGTGCAAAGAGAGCTGGGTGGCGGCCGGAACGTAGAGACCTTGGCGGTCCGATCCTCGGCTACAGAAGCTACTTGTCGGTACGTGGAATGTCACCTCTCTGGCGGGGAAGGAGCCTGAGCTGGAAAAATTCCGGCTAAATATAGTCGGACTCACCTCAACGCACAGCAAGGCCTCTGGTACCAGTCCTCTCGAGGGGGGCCGGACTTCATTCACTCTGGTGTTGCCGGCAATGAGAGGGGACGAGCAGGGGTGGCAATTCTTGTTGCCCCCCGTTTGACCCAATAAACGAGAGGGTAGTTTCCCTACGCCTTCGGGTGGGGGCACGGGTTCTGACTTGTTTGCACCTATGTGCCAAACGGAAGTTCAGAATACCTGCCATTTTTGGACTCCTTAGAGGAAGTACTAGAGAGTGCTCCCCCGGGGGATTCCCTTGTTCTGCTGGGTGACTTCAACGCTCATGTAGGCTGCGACAGTGAGACCTGGAGAGGTGTGATTGGGAGGAATGGCCCCCCTGATCTTAACCCGAGCGGTGTCTTGTTATTGAACTTCTGTGCTCGTCACGGATTGTCTATAACGAACATCATGTTCAAGCATAAGGGTGTCCACATGTGGGCTTGGCACCAGGACACCCTGGGCCGCAGTTCGATGATTGACTTTGTGGTTGTGTCGTTGGACTTGCGACCACATGTTTTGGACACTCGGGTGAGGAGAGGGGCGGAGCTGTCAGCTGATCACCACCTGGTGGTGAGTTGGTTCCGATGGTGGGGAAGGATGCCGGTCAGACCTGGCAGACCCAAACGCATTGCGAGGGTCTGCTGGGAACGCCTGGCAGAGTCCCCTGTCAGAAGGAGTTTCAACTTCCACCTACAGGAGAACTTTGATCATGTTTCGAGGGAGGCAGCGGACATTGTGGAGTGCTATCTCCGGGTCGGGGTTGAGGTTCTGCCTCAAGTGGAGGAGTTTAAGTACCTCGGGATCTTGTTCACGAGTGATGGAAGGATGGAAAGCGAGATGAACAGGCGGATTGGTGCAGCGTCTGCAGTGATGAGGATTCTGCACCGGTCTGTCGTGGTGAAGCTGAGCCAAAAGGCAAAGCTCTCGATTTACCGGTCGATCTACGTTCCTACCCTCACCTATGGTCATGAGCTTTGGGTAGTGACCGAAAGGACAAGATCGCGGGTACAAGCGGCCACAATGAGTTTTTTTCTTTTGCTACTGCCAATTCAATTCAAACCAGGTAACCAGGTAAATATGGTTCCCACGCATTTAAAAGTTACCAAATATGGTTCCATGCTCTAAAGTATATTTGATTACGGGGACAAACCATTTTAACATTTGAAAAACATCAAGAAAAATGAAAATATATATTGTTTTTACAATTTGTCTTTTGCTACCTGTATCCAAATATGGTTTCCACACACTTCAGTTACCAAATAAGGTTCCTTGCCTGATAAAGTCCAAATTAGATGTTTGTTCCAGTTGAAAAGTGAATGTTTGCGCCTATCAAGTTGTGTTTAAATAAAGAAATATACCATAATAACACTATTTGTCTTTTGCTGTGTTTTGGTCCAGTTTGAACTCCACCTCATGTTACCAAATATGGTTCAGATTGGGCTAAAGTTAAAAAATGATGTTAAATCCAGGTGAAAATGTAATTTGTTGTCTTTGAAATGACATTTTATTAAATACCAACAACCATTACAACATAACGTAGTTCTTCTGCCTGCTGTGTGATTTTAGCAAATATGGTTTCCACTCATTTAAATTACCAAACATGGCTCCATGCCAGTAAAGTTCATAAAAGTGACAAGGATCTAGAAATGTAAAATCAACAAGATAATGAAGATATATATTCCTTTTATGATCAGTTTTTTTTGCTACCTCCAATCCATTTCAAGCCAGGTAACCAAATATGGTTCCCCCACATTTAAAAGTTACCAAATATGGCTCTTTGTTAAAAAGTATTTTGATTAAAGTGACAAACCATTCCAACAGTTTAAAAACATTTAAAAAACTAAGATATACAGTATATTCTTTTTACCTTATTTGTCTTTTTCTACCTGTAACCAGATATGGTTCATACACACTTAAGTTACCAGAGAAGGTTCCTTGCCTGATAAGTTGTGTTTAATTAAAGTAATACACCATCATAACACTATTTGTCTTTTGTTGTGTCATTAAAGCGGTGTTTTGGTCCAGTTTGAACTCCAACTTATGTTACCAAATATGGTCCCCACTCTGCTCAGGAACCAAACATGGTAATTTGTCCAATAAAGCCTAAATGTTATGTTAAATCCAGTTGAAAATAAGGTTCCTTCTCAAAATTGTGTTAAAGTAATAGTAAAAATGGCATCATACAGGATGTTGGTTCCTGCCCCTTAAGTTTTACAAAATATGGTTCCAAGTGTGCTAAAGCTAAAATGTGACGTTAAAGTCATTTGAACATGTAATACGCCTTCTTGGAAATATTTCATGAAATTGCTATAACCATTACAACATTACGTGGTTCTCCTGCCTGCTGCTTGGGTCAATTTTTAACAGATGTTACCAAATATGGTTCCGACTCACATAAGTTAGCAGATAAGGTTGTTCACCTGATAAAGCCCATATTGGATGTTTGTTCCAGTACAAATGTGAATGTTTTCTTATATAGAGTTAAAGTATAGTAGGGTGATTCCTGTCCAGTTTGAACTCCACCTTGTTTACCAAATATGGTCCCTACCCTCCTAATCCAGCGAAGCTCGTACCTTACTCAAAAAAACCAAAATATTTGTGAAATTCAGTTGACGATGAGTTTTTCATCATAAAAAATGCGTTATGAAGTATTATACCATTGTACCATTAAAATTCAAATAGACCACTTGTTACCAAATATGGTCCCCACCCTCCTAAGTGACCAAAGATGGTACTTTACCCCAATAGTCCAAATGTTGTATTAAACCCAGTTGAAAATAAGGTTTTCATTTTGAAAAAGGTTATTGTACAGCCTATTACCAAATTCTTAGGTTACCAAATATGGCTCCCTGTGCGATAAAGCCTAAACCTGATGTTAAATCCAGTTGAAGATATAATGGTGCTGTCTTGCTAAGATCATCACATACAGTAAATGCCCTCAGGCTGACCTCCACCTCCCTCCCCCCAGGGGTGGTAATCTCAAATCACTGAGCTCTAAACAATCTGCAGATCTGTCCCTTTGCCGACCCAGCCGCTATCTGCATCCTTGCCACAATTCATGTTTAATGAATGTCACCATAGCAACGCAATAATGGCATCCCGCCCCCTTTAAACAGGTGTTTAAGCACATCACTTCTGGATTGTTTGTGTTTGTCGTGGCGAATGAAAGCGGAGCTAAGATAACACGCTCGCTAGCTGTGTTTATATCTCAGTAGGGAGATTCGTACTTTCCTCACTGGAGGAGAGGTGAACAGTCCAGATGTTTGGATGTGCCCCGGGGGGCAGTGTCTAGGGGTGGGGGGGTGGCCAGCCGAGATGCTGACACAAGTCCACACGTGTCCCACCTGCCATCATCCAGCCCGCTGGGAGAACATCCACATCAACGCATCTTGCCCTGTAACGCAAAGTGCTTCCCGACTTATAAATTGAGCGCCCCCCACCCCTCCTTCCATAATGGCAGAAGGTCAGGTCACCCTCCGTGTGCAGTGTTTGAAGGAGGTAAAGAGACACTTAGCCGTAGATGGGCCCACGTCACCCGGCTTGGACGTTGATTTCTTTGGCCCATTTCCTCTCGATTTTCCCAAACATTCCTGGGACATATGAAGTCAGATAATGACGCGTCATTCGGGATGACATTTTCCCTCACTCACAACTTTTCTCTGTTAACTACGTCTTTCCCAGTCCAGATTAGGAGGCTGTGAAGCTTTTCGACTTTGGGTCAGGGGTGTCCAAACCTTTTCCAGCGAGGGCCACAAAGCGTAAATGAAAAGATGCAACTTTGCCACTTTGTAAAGATATGCTAACACATTTTTATATTGCAAGACAAAACCAACTTTGTCATTTAGGTGAAAAGGCTTATTATATAAGTATCAACTTGTTTTTTGCTTTTTTTTCCCATTTTTGCTGTTTTTTTTAAATTTCTAAACAATGTAACTTTCTTAACTTAGTCTCCTTAAATTTATTTTTACAATATTATGACTATATTCCCATACTTGGACTTTGTTCCCACAAATTTTTGATTTTATTTCCATAATATTTTCACTTTATACCCAAATTTATTTCCACAACTTAATTTTGAAAAAAAAACCAAAAAACTTTTGTATTTGTTCCTGAAAACGCTATGGTTTAAAAAAAATATATATGTTAACTAACCATGTGACATGGTAATACATCCATTTGTGGTGTGATTTACAACAACCAGCGGTTAGCTCACCACCATGACAGAGGAGTCCGGGCACAGTTAACCACTGTAGCCGCAGGCCAACTATCCAGGGTCCAGCTTAACCAAGGTACCCCACGGACATGTCCGCATGGTAGTTGGGTGTTTTATTCTTCATTTGGGTGGTGGGAGTCGAGTGGCAGCCTGCTATCTTGTTGGTGTGTGGCCCAGATTTCACACTAATCTTTTCCTTCTTCTTCTTTTCCTTTCGACTTGTCGCCACAGCAAATCAATTGCCTTTATATAACCCTGTCTTCTGCATCCTCTTCTCTCGCACCAACTACCTTCATGTGCTCTTTCACTACATCCATAAACCTCCTATTTGGTCTTCCTCTAGGCCTCCTGCCTGCCAGTTCAAAACTCAGCATCCTTCTACCAATACATTCACTATCTCCCCTTTGGACATGTCCGAACCATCTCTGTCTGGCCTCTCTGACTTTATCTCCAAAACCTCTAACATGTGGTGTCCCTCTGAAGTACTCATTCTTGATTCTGACCATCCTTGTCACACCCAAAGAGAACCTCAGCATCTTCATCTCTGCTACCTCCTGCTCTGCCTCCTGTCTTTTCCTCAGAGTCTCACCACAGTTTCTGATCTTCAAATACAGCTGATCGGCAACCGATACCAATCCTGAAAATCGGATCAGGACATCTCTATTAATTACTAATTTTATTAGTAAATTGCAAATTCTTTGTGTCCCCTGGCAGTCAAGGGACATTGGAATTGGAATTTCCCCCTTAATCCGAAAACCCTGGCCAATAGCATTCATTGTAAATAAAGTGGATCAGTTGATATCGGAATCGGAAGTTATGAGTTGGAAAATATCGGCAAAAAATTCAGTATAGCAGTACTGGCAACCACCACAAGTGTGTTTGATGGACATGAACGCCGGTACATCGTGACAGGAAGCCTTGGAAATGATGAAAGAATCCATGCATCTGCCATTTTGGTCGAAGAAGAAACACCTCGTAGTTCTGTCCAGTCCAGGTTCTGCAAGTCATTTGTGGCTATGGTGATATGCACCGTTTATGGCTAACTTCCAGGGATCTGAAGCTGAATCTGAAAGCGAGCTTACGACTTTCCATGCCTAGTAGAAAATTGAGATGTAAAAAGTGGAGCAGTTAGCGAGTAGGCGCTGAGGCTAAAGGGAAAGTCTTTGAGCAGGTACTCGTTCACGCTCGGCCGACCGCGCTGGTCCAGACAGGAGAGATGACCCGGAGTCAGGCCAAAATGTTTACTGGCAGATGTGCTCTAAAGCAGCGCTCCTTAGCTGCTCATGGCAGCGGAAAATACCCTGCTGTTTCGCCGCGTACGCCCCCCTCACTTTCCGCCAGGAAAATCTTGACCTTTTCAAGAAATGACGGATGAGCTGGCCGTACGTCTTTTTCTTCTTTTTCGCCTTCTTTCTTTCTTTTTTCCATTCCATTGAAGACGGACAGAAGCTGGGTCGGAGCTAAGCGCTGCAAGGCATACGTCACCCCCCCCCTCGCTGTTTGGCGTCACTTTCGAGACCGGCGCCACTTCTGGTGACGTTCCCCTTGGCACTTGGCTCATGTGCAGCGGTTCGCGTCAGGGGTTTGCTTTTGCCGATTAGAGCCTCGCTGGTGGCTGTCAAGATGTTTTTTTCTAAGCTGTGAGTCACTCTTTTCATAAACACTCGTAGGAGGGTTTTAGGATGTTTGCGATCACGATATTTCTGAGTAATTGTCACCCACATCTTCGCCCATTCTGCCTAAAGAGCTAACTCTCCTAATCCAAGGATTTAACGTCAAGGAATTTACACTTCAATGTTTTGTTTTGAGTGTGCCCTGCGATTAGCTGGCGACCAGTCCAGGGTGTACCAAAAGTCAGCTGGGATAGGCTCCAGCATACCCGCAACCCTAACGAGGATAAGCGGCTTAGAAAATGGATGGATGGATAATAGAGTAGAGAATAAAGTGGAAAACCACAGACCAGCGGATTTGTTTATGTCTAATACTCACCAAGCAGCTGACAATTTCAGGTTCATCGTTGTTGACCTACCACCCCGCTTGTCGTTTCCACTGACAACTAGAGGCCTTGTTCCCCTCCCAGCACAAAGGGGGTCTTTTTTGATCACCCATTTGGCTTTGGTTCTCACGGCAATGTAGTCACTCCTGGTTCCAAAAGCCCTGAACCTGCTCTCTTTGCTCTAAAGACTAACCATACGGGTTCTGGGTTAGCCGTTACGATCACAATATGTGTTGGATATTATATCTGACATGTTAAAATACGGTACTATATTACTTTTATCAAGTGTTTTATGAGGTAGCATGAAGCTATTTGACAAATATATCCCTTCGACATCTTAGCACATGGCTAGATTAGCATCATCGACTGCCAGCTTTGGACTCTGTTAGCCCTCAGATATAAGAATGTTTAGTAAATGTCCCGACAGTATGTAATTTTTGAGTTATGTCTGAGCTCTGCGTTTAATTAAATAGAATACAAAAGATTAAGTTAAAAGTATTCCTTTGGGTCCAGGCTAAAATGTACCGTGGTTGCTAACAGCATAGCCTAGCATAATAATCATCATGTCACGATGAATAAAAACACTAATCTAATAATAATCGTGTATGCATCACAGTCACACAAAGCTGCTTCTTGTCAGGATGCTAGCTTGAACCTCGCAAAAAGCTTTGATTTGCATTCCTTCGTTGGACAAAAGGTGCAATTCTTACAGCTTATTTTTCTCAGCCCAAATCCCTCTTAAAGACTCGGCTTGTTCTGTTAGAAGAGCCGATTCTCGTATGAGTTAAGACGCTCAAGACATGAAGTCTGGTCCGCGCCGGTGCGGATGCTAACTCCAAGCGTGCAGAGTGTTAATAATACGAAGCATCTCCCGAGGATACAAAGTGCCCAGGGCATTGTTTAGTTGGGAAAATTCTCCGCTGGAGTGTCTTGCCGAGGAATTGACAGCGTGCGCGAGATAAAGCAAACAGCAGAGAAACACCAGGACATCTTGACGAGAGGGCAGACGCTCTGTCCCCAGTGACTGTCCGCTGACTATTGACTTTTCAGGAGGAGATGTGTTTAGCACAGCTTACAATTGATGTGCTAAAATATTGATAGAGGACATTTTAACAGATGGGGAGGGGACGCCGGGATTGACCCCAACATATTGACTACTGTACACTGTTCAGAGAAGACACTACCAATGCTAGCATAACACCAATTACACTAAATTGTTGATGCTAACACATTGTGAGTGTTAGCACAAGAATGATTCTAGTGGATTGTAGAACTAGCATGTTGTCAATGCTAGCACATTGCTCGTACAACGTCAACCCTACGACATCGCTATTCAATAACTCTCCGGAAGCAATCATATTGTAGATGCTAGTAGATGCTAAAGCATGATCAATGTTAGCGTGTTGTTGGTGATTCAATTATTGGCATGCTGGTGCCATTTTTTATTTCTGTCGATGTTATTATACGGATGATACTAACACTATATTTGAATTAGAGTTGTTACAATGACAATTCTTTATGCTAGCACACTGATGTGCGTACATATCAATGCTAATTTGCCAATTGTTGAGCTAGCAAGTGGTCAATGCTAGCTCAATGTCGATGCTACAACATTGGTATTCAATAATTCCCTGGAATCTATCATATTATAGATGCTATAGCACATTCAAGTAGATAGCACATTGTTGACTATTTAATTTGTGGCATGCTAGTTTTAGTTTTTTTTTTTATCACGCTGCTGGTTGGGAGCTACTGTTCTAGAAGATTGTTAGCACATTGTCAAAGTTAGCCTACCGATGATACTAACACAGTGTGACATTAGAAAAATTCTAGCCGCCACGACATTCTCAGTGGTAGCCAATTGTTTGTGCTAAAACAACATGACGAGGCTAATGCAATGTGGACAGTAGTCAACTGTTGCCGCTATCACACTGCCGATGCTAACACATTGTGGAGGCTAGCACCCGGAGCAATGTCGTCATTGTTAGCATATTGATGACGCTAATGTTGTTGATGGGATCACAACACTGCCAACGCTAGCGTATTGTTAATACTCTCCCATCAATAAGCGTAATCGATGTCGTTGACAATTACCGTTAGCAGCACAAAGTAGCGTACAAACGCCTGAGAGGCCCTAACCTTGTTGTTTGAAGTGCAAATGTGACGTGAAGCAGCTATTGACGGCTACACTAGTGTCACTAGCGGCCCGGGGCGAGGTCAACAACAGCAGAGTCCTTGACTGTAATGGCCGCTCCGTGGGGACCCTCGGACGCACGCCGGCGCCCCCGCTGCCATCTTCCCGCCGCTTGCTGATAAGATGCCTCCTCGCGCTGGCCGCGCATCAGAAAGGTGTTACAGCGGCTGTTAAGACAGAGGCGGGAATATTGACTTAAATAGCTTGACCCGACATTCCCGCTGGTGCTACCTTTTCACCCCCAACCTCTGAACCATCCCCAGCCGCCCTCATCCGGTACAGTCCAGCCTGTTGGGTCATGTCTTGTCCACATACATTATTGGCTACTTTTACGTCAGATGTAATGGGACACACCAAATTCTTCATCAAGATGTTTTCTGGCAAAATGGAGAAGACCTCTCATCTTCTTTTTGGTCAGCAGTGATTTTGGACTTGGAACTCGTTTTTGCCCAGTGACTTTCTCATGTTGGAGTCACGAACTCGGACCTAAACTGAGGCAAGTGAGGCTTGCAGTTTTTTGGATGTTGTTGCGGGGTCTTTTGTAACTTCTTGGACTGAGTCGTCACTGCGCTCTTGGAGTAATTTCGGTTGGTCCGCCATTCCTGGGAACGTTCACCAGTGTTCCATCTTTTGGCCATTTGTGGATAGTGGCTCACTGTGGTTTGCTGTAGTCCCAAAGTTTTGGAAATGACTTTAGAACCTTATCCAGACTGATAGATCTCAATTAATTTCGGTAATGTTTGGGGGGGAATCACTTTCATGTAGGTTTGACTTGGCTTTTTTCCCCTCTTGATAATAATAATAAACACTTTTTCACACCCCTGTAGGTGCTATTAAAGTATTTCTAGTGAAAAAGTGCAGTTATAACATGAATTTAATAAAAATAAAACTATATAAAAATTATTCTTTCGTGCTGTCCACATTAATTTTATATATATATACATATTTTTTCTACTTGTTTCAGAATTTTTCCAAGTTTTTATAATGACACCTTTTTTGTTATTGTATTTTATTATTGTTTTTATTTATTTGTATTATTCTACTGTATGCCATAAAAAGTATTCATTGTGGGAAAAACAATATTTCTTAGTATTTCTGTCATTTAAATATTAAAAGTGAGTTTAGTTGCACAAGCTAGTGATGGCTGCAGTGCAACAGTGGCAATGTCAACCTCTAACAAGGGAACAGGTTAAGACGCCAGCGCGTGTGCGGACAAGTCGGCCACCAGGCTGCAGTAATTGTGTGCGAAGTGTCAAAACAGGCTGTGTTTGCTGTATTGTGTGTCTGGGCTTCATCACACTTCCTGGTAAGAGGGAGAGTTTAGATGCGCCCCGGCTTGCGAAGGCCCCGGGTCCTTTATGGCGCCATGAGCTAATTGTGTACATTATCACACCTTGCCGGCCGGTGTCCGCTTGCCGGCCTGCCAAACAAGCCGGGACGCCTTTCCGCGCCATTTATTGCCAGGTGTGAAAAGCTGCCACCTTCGCGCCGTGTCACTTTTGTCTCCCCCTGCCCCCTCTCTCGCCTCTTTCGTCCTCGGCAGGTGAAATATGGACCCCCTGCCGCCGTCTGGGATTGATGGAACACGTCCTCCATGGAGGCGCAAGCAAATGAGCAGACACACAGAAATGACAACCAAAAAAATTAATTAAAAAAACAAAAACCTTTATGATATATATACTGTATATATTTGTTTTTAAATACAAAGGAACCCACTTTTTTTTTATCATTAAGCGTGTAAAAAGAAGCAATCCTGATGCTGGAGTCTTACTCCTTTGAACACGAGTCCACTTACTAGTACCAGAAGAAAAAAACCCAAAGAAGAAGCAAAACGCACGCCGAATTTGTCCTTTGATGCTCACTGGACTGTGGTCATGTGACACCATGCATGTGGGCGGTGGAAGATGTTTTTTTTTCCCACAAACACTGCCTGAATTTGGGATGGTGTTTTACTTGAGAGCAAACGACAAAAATAAAGAAATAAAGAAATCACATTTAGTTGACGCTGTCAATCAAAAGCGAGCATTAGCATATGAAAGTTAGTGCTGTGTTTTGGATTTTTTTGTGGCTTGCTTCCTGTCACAGCAGGTCGTAAACAAAGTAAACAAAAACCGAGGCAGACGTTTCATGCTACATTTCGTCAGTGGCTGGTGCAGCATGTTGGCGAGTGCAGAGAGACGACTGCCACGCTCTGTTAGCTCAAAGGAAGCACGGCGGATGACCACTTCCTCTTCAATGTAGCATGCACAGGCCCATGTGGATCACACACACATCTGTGCAGCATTTAGCAGGCCAGCTGACAGTCAGGACGTGGAGCATGTGCTGATACTACCTGGCAGCTCTCATCTCTTCCCCCCAAAAATATATATAAAAAAGAAGTCCATCAGTCGAGCTTTTATTTCTTCTTAGAATGAATCTCCTTTATTTTAATAATCTAAAGCCGGCGACTGGCGGGAAGGCAAATTGCGCGCCGCGGGACGGGATCTGTTGATGAGTCACGGGGCGTCGCAGGCGAGATGGCTTCCGCTCCAGCACACTGTTCACGGGGAAAAAGCTTTTTTTCATGCTTTATTTAGCAGAGAGTCATTCTGATTAGCCAGCACACGCGCCGCCGCCAAATCGGACCTGTCACATACCGGGGTGGCCATGTTGGTGGGACCGGCTCGCACACCGGCAGCCAATCACGTGTTGGGATTTGGAATATTCAGAGTAACGCCAAAATAGTTTAAAAAAAAGGTTATTATGCAGAAGTGACTTTTTAACGATGTTCGAACAGTAGCATGTGTGCCTAGACCAGGGGTCTCAAACTTGGGGTTTTAGATATTTAAAAAAAAACATACATATATTAAGTATATTGTAGCGTCATCGGGAGAGCTTCGGCTTCCCAGCATGCCTTGTGGAACTTGTTTTGTCAAAGTTTGCTAAACTTGCATGTCTAGAGTTAACGTAGTAGTTTCCTTATGTGTGTTTACTGACATACAGTATTAGAAGCTGTTGTGTCATTTTTGTGTTTCACCGTGATAGTAATCAGCCTTCCAGGTAAGGTCTGTTCGAGGGTTCTGGAGATGAGGATCCTTCGGATAGCAGTGTTGTTTATGTGCTGGTCGTGGAACCAGCTCATTGCTCTCAGCAGGATCCTTGAGGGTGCATGGGAGTTTGCCCAACCAGTCTACATGAGTTTTGGGGACTTGGAGAAGGCGTTCAACTGTGTTCCGCTGGGAATACTGTGGGGAGAACTCTGGGAGTACAGGGCATCGGACCACCAAATTAAGGCAGTTTGTTCCGTGTGACCGGTTTTAGAGGTTGGTTCTCAATGCCTGCAATAAGTCAGACCAGTTTCCAATTAGGGATGGACTGGGCTGCTCTTTGTCACCAATTGTGTTCATTACTTTTATGGACAGAATTTTTAGGCGCAGCCAAAGAGCTGAGGGGTTCCGGTTTGGTGGCTGCAGGATTGGGTCTCTGCTTTTTGCAGATGATGTGGTCCTGCTGGATTCATTGAGCCGTGACCTTCAACTTTTGCTGGATCAGTTCGCAGCTGAGTGTGACGCGGCTGGGATGAGAATCAGCACCTCCCGGAAAAGGTTGGAATGCCATCTCCGGGTTGAGGATGAGTTTTGTTCACAAGTAAAGGAAGGATGGAACGTGAGATGAACAGGCGGATTGGTGATGTGGACTCTTCATCGGTCTGTTGTGGTGAAGAGGAAGCTAAGTCGATCTACTTTCCTACTCTTACTCTTAAGTATGGTCATGAGCTTTGGGTAGTGACCCAAAGGCAAAAATCGCGGGTTCCCTGCCGAAATGAGTTTTTTCGCAGCGTGGCTGGGCTCTCCCTTGGAGATAGGGTGAGAAGCACTGTCATCCGGGAGAGACCTGGAATAGAACCTCTGCTCTTACAGATTGGGAGGAGCCAGATGAGGTGGCTTGGGCATCTGGTTAGAATGCCTCCCAGATGCCTCCCCAGGGAGGTGTTCAGGGCACGTCTGACCGGTAGAAGCCTCAGGGAAGGACATGTTGGAGACTATGTCTCTCAACTTATTGAGTGCTAATGTGCACTTATCTGGAAAAACAAACTCCAGGCACATACTGGTGGATGGTGGCTTGTATTCATTTTGTCCTTTTAATCTGATGTTGTTCCCGATGTTCATAAATAGGATCAATTTGAGCGCTATAATGTACGTATGCTTTACTGAAGAGTTCAAATCTTTCCCGGTGGCTAGATAGTTCTACTAGCTGGACTGGCTAGCATGGCTAATACTATGAATTCCTTTTGCTTTCTCCATTTCTGCCCAATATTTGCTCCCATTTGTGTCCACACAGTGCTAGGGTGGGGTCGAGTGTCCAACGAGACGTGTGCACGTTAATACCGTGTCAAAAAAAAGTGCCGTTAAAGGAAACTTCCATTAACGAGTTATTAACATGTTGTAACAATAAATGTTAATCAAAAACGTACCTAATCAATGTCTGCAGAGTGTATTCACCAAGCCGAGCATCAATCAATGGTCTTCAAGAGGCCTCCACGTTCACAGCATGTGCTCAGTCAGACGGCTTGACCGCTCGCTATCGATTCCCAGTCGAGCCTCAAATGTCAATACGCCTCCCTCCGCCCCCAAAAAAACAACTGGGGGGAAAAAATCATCTTCATTGATCAGTGTGGTCTGAGAGCAGGTGGCCCGCTTGGAGCACCACAACAATTGGACTTGGAGAGCTCCACCCGGAATGATAGGACGCTCACTTATTGGCCCACTGAGTCACATGTCAGCCATTTTATATTATAAAATATTATATTATGAGTATTAGTAAGAAATGAAATGATTATTATTATTGAACAAACTTACTCGCTATATAGTACTTCTGATTAATTCCCTGCATTGTGCCTTCTTGCGCTGTCATTGGCTGGCTTTACAGCAACTGATGATGAGTCATTGGACAAAATAGATGTCAATCGTGATAGAAGCATGCATGATCTGTTTTGTCTTTTAGTTTATACACCTTCTGGACATACATAAAGCATATCATTTGCATTTTTATATTATTTGATCGCCCTTATTCAATCCTGGCCATTTTAAAAGACAACCGCTTAGGACAATTTTGACTGATCTTTCAAGGCACACAGAATATTGTGTTCTATGGCTATATACTCATGGATCATACCAAAAGAAAGCTTAAACTCTTGTCTTCTATCAGAAAAAAAAGTTTGTTTCTATCGTTTTCTGTTCTTATGTACAAATATAACACCATCAACTAATTACAATTTTCACATTTGGAGCTAAACTGTGTGTGTGCAGACGTGTGTGTTAAAATCTCCCTACAATGCAAGCTGCACTCCTTCTTGCTCTTCCACTTCCTCCTTGCTGTCGCGTGTGTTTTTACATGCACATGATCTCTGCAGAGCTCCTATCAAATGCACTTCTGCCACCTTGGGGGGGGGGGGTTTATGGCTTCAAATTGCTATAAAAGTGACATTCATCCGAGGCGAGTTGCGTCATCGCCTCTTTTCGGCTTGCGCTTAAAAGACCTAAATACGTCTTTAGGATCGGGCATTCGGGTTCATAAAGTTCATAAGTCTTTTTGTATTGAATGAGTGAAACATACAGTGAATCGCTGCACATTTGAAGAGACAAAGGGAGCGTTCAGGCCCTGAACTGAATTTTATAATTACAACAGCCGCTTTTATTGCAAATGTGAATCTGGAATCGAAAAACCTCAACGCCAAGCAAGCAGGAGTCTTTGTAGGCTGGGGAGCGGAAATAGACATTTTTTGGGCATGTCAATTAATTTGTTTTTTGCCATTTTCGGGTGGTCCCGAAATGCGGTGATATACTGCATTTTATGTTTGTTTCTGTTTTTGATTTAATTGATTTTATTCCATTTTCAGTGGAAAGCAAACATGAAGTTGAATGACACCCCCATCATTAGTGTAGCACATCAGCTGTGACATACCCTCCAATTAGTCCCGTGAGGCCAGTTCCGGTTGGATTTTGGTGATGAAGAACATAGATCCGGTTAGAATCTGACATGGTGTCTAATCTTGGATATAATCTGAGGACTTTGATGGTCACAGCGTGTAAAAACTGCACTTTACGCCTGTTTGTTTTCAAGGATGACCTCTTTTAGGGTTTATGTTCACTTTAAGACCTGTTTTGAAGCTCCAAAATGTAAGATAATGACCAAAAGGACACTTTTTATTGGAAAGCAAAAGGGTGATTGAAGCCTAAAAAAACCCACCACCGCACTAAAAACATCCGTCAACGTTGACGTCTAAAAGACGATTCCTTCTTATTGTTTATGAAATTGGGTCGTGGTGCAGTCAACAGGAGTGACGTGGGTGACGTTGCCTTCACAAATGTCCAACTTCTACCAAGTCAGCCTTTTAGAAGATGGCAGCGACAAAGAGCCCCCCCGACTCTAAATCATTGTGATCAGCCATGAAAGCAAACGTTCTCCTCCCGAGTGTCATTCTCTCTCGCCCACCAACTTTTCTTCTCTCGCTCACGTTTGAAGTCGCTTCTCTCTGTCTTCTTGTCTCATTAAACATAAAAGTGCCAAATAGAATTCAAATGAACTGTTTACCCTGTTACTTTAAAATGCGCAATTTACCCTCGCCGGGCGGGACGCCTCGCAATTACGACGACTTGCCTCTCCCACGTCCATTTAGCGCATTTTCTAAAACAAACCCCGCTAATCATCCGGCAGATCAAAGTGACACCGCAGACCAATTTTAAATATTTAAATCAGCGCCGTTCAAACCATAAAGCACATCAAAGAATTTAGCTTTTAATTTTTGTGAGGCACCAGATACAAACGTATGCAGAGCCACACACAAACTCCAATTAAATATTGCTAACCCACAGTATGTATTTTTTCTCTCCGATTTCCATACTGTTTATTTTTCCGACGTGCAGGACTGAGACATGCAAGATATTGGCTGCCCCTTGCATGTCATGATGATGACAGCAACCACGTAGAAGTCATTGACGACGGCTTACTGATGCAAAATAACACAAACAATCGCAGCAATTATAGACTTTGCGAATTATGGTAGCGAAAGGCATAGTCACAGTTTGGTACCGACGTGCATATTGGGTAAGGGAACAAAGCGCAAAACAAAACTGATTGGTTTTCGTGTGGACCAAATGATACACGGTCAATCCACCCTTATGGACTGCAGGTTTGCAATACATTTTGACCTTAAAACTTTAACTAACTGTTATGTCTGTGCTTGTGATTAAGGAAGATGCAGTCACCCATGTACAGTAATGCTAACCACACTAGCCTGCTAGCTTCCATTCACGGATCTAGCGGAAGCGAAGCTAAGAGGAGGTTTGCCAACTTTCGCCAGTGTTTATCGTCATTTCAACGTTGGAGTGAGCGGTTTAGTGTTTGTAATGAGATTCCGCCACAATTGAGCCGTCCGCCGGGTATATAATTCCATACACGAACGTTCCTTGATGACAATTTCTGTGAGAGTCCACATTTAACAGTAAATGTTCCGTTTTTATAGGCCAATTACGCACATCACAGGGCTATATAAAAGCAATTTAAAAGGCCAGACCTTTGGCAACAAAGTATAGGATAGAGTACATTGTATATACCGGCGAGTATAGGCAACTCGACGACTCTCCTCAGCAATGTGCCCTCCGGGCCTCTGCTTCGAGAACTCGCGAGATCAGCAAATGCCTTTCAATAGCGATCTAAAAAAACGATCAGCGGTGGGTAGCACTATTGCAGCCCACAGCGAACTAATTAACATCTTTGGCATTATTGTTGTCCCACTTTTCCCTCCTACGAAACCAGTTCCACACGACAGACATGTTTGTTTTTACCCGTTTTACCTATCTTACTCGCATAGCACAAGACAAGTGTCAAACTATGGTGAGTTTTCCAAGCTCACGGTGTGTTCATCAATCAAATGTGGCTAACACTCACACTTATGTGTGTGACAGTCAGAAGGCTAAGCTAATAACCCAAAAAATAACTGAATTAATTTGACGAAATGAGCAGAACTTCACAGCAGTGGAAGACGCCAAGTGCTTTTTCATGTACCTGTTATTTTCACCAATGTACTGTCACATCTAAAGTCTCCTTAAAGAGGGAGTGTCATCCTCTGGAAGTGTCACCATGCAGCGATATCATGTTCTCTTCAACACGTAAGTCGTAAGGTTTTTTTTCACATACAGTATCAAACAGCCAGTAACATGGGTGCGGCCAAGAATTCTTTGTTCGTTTTACGTATTTCTGGGGTGGTGGGCTGGCCCAGACGCTCAGCTTCTGCATGATGATTGGATCATCTGTCTGAGGCGGAATCCCTTTTTGATTGACAGTGAAATGAGCAAATCAGCGATCTTGAAGTATGAAGCTCAACTGTAGCATTTTCCAAGTTTTTTAATTCTGTTGTTTATTCTTAACTGATCCCGGGTGTAACGGAGCACAATCGTCACTAATTTTCGGCAGTAGAGTAACGCGCGCGCACACACACACACACACACGCACACATGACGACCACTCACGCTCCTCACTCACTTTCCCACCGTGTCGCTAGTATTTCTCAACAAACACATACAACGTCTTTCCCTCCCTTATCCCGCTAATGAGATACACCAAGGGTGCACACTTGGGAGTATTTTATCTGCCATTAACTATATCTCATACATATACACACGCACACTTACCTCTGTCGTTTCCCGGGCCAAACTCGATCAAGACTTCCGGGTTGGTTAAATATGTAAATTTTTGCGCGTCATGTTGGTCACATGACATGACGGTTTTCCTAAGTTTCCAGATGCCTCAAAATACAATTATTAGTGTTTGCTTTGATTTGGTTTTTATATTAGGAATATATGTGGCACATTATGCCAGTTGTTTTGTTAAATAAATTACTTTTCATTTTCTAATAGACAAGTGACTGATGACAGCCAATAGGAAGGGCTGATGGGGGTTAAAAAGGAGGCCTTTTCAGGTGTGTGGAGGAGTCTAGCTGGAGTTACATTGCAGGTAACGTGGCAGACTGAGTGTTATTTTTGTAGTTGGTGTGACACCATTCTTTTCCGAGCTCATTTGTAAATACCTACAGCCTTGTAAATATTTTTGTGAATATTCTTGTTTTTTCCACTGTGAATAGTTTGCACTGGTTTGCTGTGATGTACTTTTTTGGGGTAGTGGCAATAAACACCACTTGAGCACTTACCTTTGACTTGGCCTGAGTTTTGGAGGGAACCCATGACACAGGGACTTTACAGATCCCCAGGGACTTTGTCTTTGTTAAAAACAACCGGGAACCGAGGGTAAAATTTACACGTTTATGATATAGGGCGGAAAAAAATTAGGTATTACGCATACATGTATCGTTAACACCCCTAATACGGCGAGGTACGTTTTGGTTCATGAAGCTGATTTGCATGGTATATTTTGATTCGGGCGTGAGGTTTGAGGTTAGCTAGATCTTTGTGGCGATTACCTCTGAGAACATGCCAGAATCTGGCGTTACTCAGCTTTTTGTCAAAACGTCGTTAAGGGTTGGTTGCAAGCTGGGGTGGTAGCGTTTTTCCACAAAGGCTTCTATACTGTACGTCGTGGTTGATTTGTGTTTCCGTACGATTGCTGGAACTTGAGGTAAATAATCCAGGATTAAAAGAAAAAGTGGTGAAAGGAACAAAGCAAAGCTACACACACACACAGACACACACAAGAGTAACATGTTTCTTCTAATACGACGTGACAAGCCAGCCTCCCTAAGCATTTGATGCCAGCTCGGGAAGAATCTTGACAGTTTATCAGTACAAGGTGCTATTGACACGTTTCAGTTTGTAAAAGACGACAAAGCGCTGAGGTTCAGTCAGAAGTAATTTTTAAAAATGACAACGCAGCTATTTCATCTCGGCTTTGCTTTGGAAGGAAGATATAGCGGCAGCCACGGTGTTATGTCGGATCGGTGGGATCTCAGCTCATGATGGAAAAGCTCTCAAGCTGCTTGATTGGCAAAGTCCAGCCGACCCCAAACCAAAATCTTCAACACCGCATGCTACCAACACGAAAAGATAAAAGCTAGCCTTGCCAAAACCATCAAGGAAGACATATACTAAACTACCTCTCATTAAGCTACGTGATGCGACGCCTCTCAAACTAATTGCTGCTGTGTCCCTGTCAAGTTGTCTCCTGATCCACACAAATTGGAAAGATCTCTTCTACAACCATCACGTTATTTTAAAGCAGAAGACGGCGCACAAGGCTGGCAGGCAAGATGCAAATCAGCTCCTGGTGGATCTTGCACGGATGGAAATGTCAGCTCTTTGGAAGCCTGCCCTCTGCTTGATGGCGCTGGTCGTTGGGATGGTCTCATGAAGGGAATATCCAATCAGTTGTTTTGACAAGGTGGTCATTCCAAGAAGATGTGTTGTTTGTAGAGAGGCTACAAATCTTTGCTTATTTCCTCTAAAACGTCAATAAAGTCTGCTTTCTTTGGAACAACAGCCTCGTAACCCTCACATTTGTCAAAAAACAATCGTCGCAGTGTGCATTTTAAATTTAGTGTCTCGGAAAATTTGAATGTTGTGAAAAGGTTCAATATTGACGAGACCTAGTGTCCCATTCTAATAAGCTAATTAACACCTGCAATACAATCATGGGGAAGACAAGGAGGGCACAAAGGTCCTTGCTAAAGAAGCTGGCTGTTCACAGAGTTCTGTGTCTAAGCATATGAACAGAAAGTCGCAGAAAAGTAAAAGATGTGGTTAAAAAAAAGTGTACAATCAATAGGGATAACCCTGGAAAGGGTTGGGAAACAAAACCCATTCAAAAATGTGGGGGAGATTTACAAAGAGTGGACTGCAGCTGGAGTCAGGGATTCAAGAGCCACCGTGCACAAACGTATGCAAGACATGGCTTTCAGCTGTTGTATTTCTTGTGTCAAGTGTCAGAATCGTCTCTACTGTCTTTTCTGAGGTCAGCGCCAAAGTTGTAGATGCATATGATCGGTATTAATGATGAATCTAATGATGCATATTAATATGTGCAGTTCATACTTTACACCAAAGGATTGATGTGTTGGCACAGTTCATCTTGACATTCCAAATTCTCCCAAGAAATAAAAGTTCATTGCGTTTGAAAGTTTGTACTTGCATTATTATATATTTCATAAAATGAGTGCTTAATTTGGTCACGAGAAAATGTTAAGTATATTATCCTGGTATTTTGAAAAATATGGTGGATGCTTGGTTTCAAAAACTGCTGGCAGCTTTAAGCAAAGTCCACAAGGGACAAATATAGCCTCGTAATGGAGGTGAAATTCTGTAAAGAACAGAGTTTTTTTATTAGTATTATTATTACTTCTATCAAGTATTACTGTGTCAAGATATCACTGTGGTATTACTATTGTGGACACTATAATTGTTATAGACATGTGCTGATGTTGTCCCAGCAACTGATGTTGATGTTGATTTTTTCTGCTGTGTCTCCCCCTCATATTCCCAGACTTTCGGTCTCCTTTGGCCTCCTTCTTTACCCCCTCCTGATCCAGTCTGGCCGCTCCAATTCTAACAGCAGAAGAGCATCTTACATGTTTCCCTGGCAGAGCAAATTTGTTTAGCTAGGTCAGTGGTTCTCAATTATTTTCTGTCATGTCCCCCCAGGGGACTATTGATAAACTGACAATATGTATTTATTTATCTGTAGAGTAAAGACTGAACTGGAAACTGAAACCAGGAAAATGCAACAAAATGGAGAGCTGTGAAGCATACAAGCAGTTCAAGAGTCAAAATGCATGTCGAGTACAATAAATGTGTACATGTTGGCAGGTCTGGAGTAACATCCAAAGTCGTCCCTGCCTCTCACCTGAAACACTGAGCTAGATTAATAATACTATGCGCCCTATTGGCTGAAAGACCAGATAAAAAAATAAAGAAGTAAAGGGTCAACACTAAAGTTAGCTAACATATCACTGCCTAGCATAGCAACCCCAAGAAGCATAGGGTGACAAGGGAACAAACATTATTAGCTTAAGACACGGGCTAGAAGTTTGGTTCATCACCAGGACTCATTTAATAATTCATTAAATCGTCTGTAGAGTACGGCTAGAGCGTGGACAAGAAACCCAAACTTTTATACGGGGTTTGTTTGACACCTGCGACTTCCTGTTAGTCTTGCGGTCTAGTCCGTTCGGAGGCGGTTAAAAGACAAACTGAAGCGGTGAGTTGATTGACCCCTCAGGAGGTGCAGCAATGAAGTCTGAGGCGGGGATCGATGATTACCGCTTAATTACCGCTCCTTCAGCCAGCGCCAGGACAAAATCAATTATGTCAAGCATTAGGCGACATTGTGTTGTTGAAACAGCTCCTCTGCACCGCCATGGACGCTGTGCTTGATTTGAACGTTTGCAGTTATGGAGTGGACGTAAGGGAGCGGCTCTACTGTATGTTCCCAGGATGTTTTACCAAGCACCAATGAAAAAGAGCCGGCTGCTGGCGGAGGTCACGAGGCGAGCGCTAGCTCATTAAAAGCAAGTAATGCGCACAAGTACCCTGACGTGACTATTGAAAGTTCTACAACCAAAGCGACTTAAAAAGGTGTCCAATCGCACCCCCATACCCCGACCCCCAGGCGGCACTACCTCTCCTCCTTATTAAAGCCGACTGTGTCACGGCTACTTTGCAGAAGCTGATCAAACTTTAACCACTGCTGAACTATTCCGCTTTCACATTAGGGCCCGAAAGTGCAGGATGTGCATATCATGCATGCTCATGATTAATGTATGCATTGTTCCCTCCTCCACATAAGAATGCTTTGTCTTTGATGCTGCGACACGAGCCGGCACAGAGGAGGTAGATAAGACACTTGTAGGCCCTCACGTTGGCTGGCCTGCAAGGTGACAAAGTAAGGCAAAGAAGGCGAGGAACTCTTCCGACTGTTCTGGGAAGACAAAAAAGTACAAAAATTGTGTCTTTGGGAGTTTAGAGATCACCAATTGTCCAAAACATGTTGTGGTGATTCAGGAATTTATTGACAGAATGAGGAGTGGCCCAGCAAATAATCTTGACTATGTCTCAAATAGAATATTTGTCAGTACACATCAGTAAGTATGCTATGTAAACTGCATACTTACCTCTCCCAGATGCACATTTTGGAAAGCTGTTATTCCTTGTGTCAGAGGACCGAGACACGCAATCAAAAATACAGATATGATTGGGATCAAGTTTGTGTCCAAACCTCACTTGAGAGATGACTAGTGAAATTTGAGGACATGGAATGCTTTTGAATAGCTGCAACAGATCAGATCATTATAAAAAATCTACTTGCTGCAAGAGTTGAGTCTGTCTGTCCAAAAGTCATTGCCACCCCTGACATTAGTACTCAGCAAAGGAAACAACCCAGACTCTTTTACTACACGGAGTCTCAAACAGCTCTGGCCCCAATTAACACAGACTCACATGAGCTCCCAGTTTACTTGAGCACACCATGTTTGCCTGAGGATGCCAATTCTTCACTGTTTGGAAAGAAAACCAAAACAGTTTAGCTGTACTTGCATGCAAATATCTTTGCAATAACGGTGTCCTCTGCACCTGTTTAGGATCTTTAATGAGAGACCAGAACGATGCTACCTCAATGACAAAACATTTGAGGAACTGTTGAGCATTAGATACCACAACTTACCCTGTGAGGCACTTAGATAAATGATTTCCCTTTTCCCAAACATTCTTTCATTTCATCATTTTGAAGTAAAGTGAAGTAAGCTTAATGTTAGGATCTGTACTTGTACTTGGAAGAAATATGTATGTTAAGTATCTAATTCTCACTGATATGGGATGAGAATGAATTTATCTGAATTGCACTGAATTCACCCAAATCCTGTAGGGTCAATTTAAATTCATCCATTGAATTGAATTGAATTCTGAATTTTGCACAGGCCCGCAGTCTACACAGTCTACCTACTAAAGTCTGTGTTACTAAAGTGTGGAATGCTGCGACTTGAAATGCACTGATACTCTGTTTACAGCAGAGCCCAGTTTTACGTGGGGGCTCAATTCAGGGACCACTAGCAAATGGGAAAAATTCCACGTGTAACTCAGACGGCCATAAAAATATTTATTTCTCACTCCTCCAAACCCTGATTTCAAATCAACATTTACAATTTACCATTTAAAAGTGACTACAAGCAAAGAAACACATTTTTAAATGTATACAATTTATATATGCTACTCACCCCTAATGAATGATTATGTAAGATAATCCATGAACATATGGAATCGATGTAGAAGGTATAACTATGATGCGTTCAAGGACCGCCAAAAAAGTGCTCGACCAAAATTGCTTGGCAAAAAAACAGTGGAACAGTGCGAACACAATTAGCTTTGGATTGCTATCAAAATCAATGCACTTTATTATTTTTTTTTACTGGTTATTATTTCAAACCAAAAACACACAGGACCTGTCGTGTCAAAAACTATCAGCCAGGGCTTGTCGTTTGTCAAGAGGGCGATTAATGACCGCAGACTGCGCTCTTTGGTCCTGAAGGAACGGTTCCCATGCTGAACACCGGCGCGTCTTGTTAACGTGTCATTAGCACATTAGAAAACAATGGAACGTGAGGGGAAATTGCACGACTTGTTACATTAATGGAATTAGCAGCTCTCAGTTAATCATGCATAAATTGGAGTGCACTCCAAGGGCGGTGCGCAGAATCAAGGTAGCGATTCTCTTTGGTGTCGCTTCCTTTTATAGGCCGCTTCATCAGCGGGTCGCCCTCGTTAGCAGCTTACACGTGTTTTAACTCCTCGCCAACGAGCCTCTTACTGCATACATGACCGCCGTCATTGAACATGACGGCCATGTACTTCATTATGGACACCAGCATAATCCAAAAACAAAAGCTTCTTTGCAAGCAGAATAATGATCACTGTACCATACTTCGCTTATTGCTTTACAAAATGTCAACGTGGCAAAGTTGTATCCTTTCGTTTTTCACTTTTAAATGTTAAAGCCTCATCTAGACTCATTGTAATAACATATTCCACAAGATGGCGCCATATCACACTGCTTTGGCAGTGACGTCACTATTTTGAGGGGGAGTATTAATCAGTGCTCGTGTCAAACTTTTGTTTAAATGTCACCTTGCAAAAAATGCATTTTCAACTGGAATGACTATAAAATTAATGAGCCAATTAATTACAGTAGTGTTCAAAATAATAGCAGTGCAATGTGACTAACTAGATGAATGACTGTTTTTAGTATATTTTTATTGCTACATGGCAAACAAGTTACCGGTAGGTGCAGTAGATTCTCAGAAAACCAACAAGACCCAGCATTCAAGATATGCATGCTCTTAAGGCTGTGCAATTGGCCAATTAGTTGAAAGGGGTGTGTTCAAAAAAATAGCAGTGTCTGCCGCTGACTTTACCAACTCAAAACTATTTTGTTCAAACTTTTTTGTTTTTAGGATTTGGCAATCCTGTGAATGACTAAACTAATACTTAGTTTTTTTCTAAAAGTTTCACATCTGCGTGGCATGGACTCAACCAACTTGTGGCTCCTTTCAGCTGTTATTCCACTCCAACAAACATCATGATGCTTCACTGTCTTCACAGTATACTGTGGCTTCAATTCAGAGTTTAGGTATCGGCTCACAAAATGTCTGTGACCTGTAAACCCAAAAAGAACAATTTTACTCTCATCAATCCACAAAATGTTCCTCCATTCCTCCAGTTGATTTGTTCTTTGGCAAATCGTAACGTCTTCTGCCTTTTTTTTTTTTAACAGAGGGACTTTGTGGGGTAGTCTGGTAAATAGATCCTAACTTCACACAGACGTCTTCTAACTGTCACAGTACTTACAGGTAACTCCAGACTGTCTTTGATCATCCTGGAGCTGATCATTGGCTGAGCCTTTGGCATTCTGGTTATTCTTCAATCCAGTTTGATAGTTGTCTTCCATTTTATGCCACGTGTCTCTGGTTTTGCTCTCCATTTTAAGGCATTGGAGATCATTTTAGCTGGACATCTACACATTTTTGCACCTCTCCATAAGTTTTCCCCTCTACAATCAAATTTTTAATCAAAGTACGCTGTTCTTCTGAACAATGTCTTGAAAGACTCATTTTCCTCAGGCTTTCAAAAGGAATGCATGTTCAACAAGTGCTGCTTTCATCCTTAAAAAGGGCTCACCTGATTCACACCTGTTTTTTCACTAAATTAATCACTGATTGAATGCCACAATGTTATTTTTGAACAAACCCCTTTCAACTAATTGCACAGCCTAAAGAACGTGCATATCATGAATGCTGGGTCTTCTTTGTTTTCTGAGAATCTACTGCACCTACTGGTAACTTTTTTGCCATGTAGTAATAAAAATATACTAATAACAGAACTTAATCTGGTTAGTGACATTGAACTGCTACTATTTTGAACACTACTGTACGTTCGATACTTATATAAGTTGAATAAATGTGCATGAGTAAGGGGTACACGACTTCATTGGTGGGGAAAATAATCGATTCTTAGATGCATCGCGATGCAGACATCGGCGATTATGATTTGATTCATAAATGTCAATCGATGCTGACAGCACAAAAAGGTGGGACACGAAGTGCCGCCCGGTGAAATGACTGAAGGGGTACACCACTGTAAAAAGTTTGGGAACTACTGATGTAATGCATCCGGTTGATAGCAAAGTCAGGCCTTCAGAATAAAAGCCGTGTGGTTTGTTCGGAAGATGATAATTTCCTTTATTTTCCCTAATATTAAGGAAAAGGTGTGTGAAGATGTATCACAGGTCTTTCTTTCCAGCAGCCGTCACACTCTATAACAAAAACTGCTCCAAAATCCTATACAGTAACCGTGCAATAAACTGTGCAATAACTGTGCAGTAAACCTGTGGCTTGTTCAACATGTACACAGCTGTAATTACTGTATCTAACTTGTATATCATTAATATTACCTTCTTCTTCACCTACTCTACTCTTGTGTACCTTCGTACTCTTCTCTTGTGTGCTCTTGTACTTTTTGCTGTTGTAAACCTGGGATTTCCCCTTGTGGGACTAATAAAGGCTTATCTTCACGCCGTCTTGAGGCTCCGCCTCTTTGGCGTGCCTCCGACTTTGTCGAATCAAAAACAGCGAAGGTCAAAATAATTTCTGTTCAATAAAACATTAAAGAGTATAGAGCGATGTCCCGCGCTCACCGTCTAATGAACGCCCCCCCCGCCCCTTTCCACCCCGGCTCTCAAAGGTCTTGTTAATGTTTCAAAAGTGCACATAAGACACAGCAGCCAGACGATTAATTTGAAAGATACCCACAGGGTACCTGCAGGATTTATACTCTCAGCTCTGCCTTCTGTAGCGTTAACGCCTCGCTTTCTCTGCTAACGAGACTTCTTGGGGGCAGGGAGCGGGGGGGGCGGCTGGCGGGGTAAAAAGCATACAAAGCGTACCCTGCAGTTATAAAACGCAGCCCTCTTCAAAAACACACCTTCTTGATACGTGAAAGAGGGCGCGGGCAAAACCGGGTTAAACGTACTAAACCGAGCAGGCTAATGCTTGACTTCCTCCCGTTTTCAAAATAAAGACAATTAAGGACTGAAGTCAGTTAGATTCAAAGTAACTATAGGCAATAAGTGCTCATGTTTTAGATTCTGAATGAAAAAGAAAATGTGGAGCGAGGCTTTCATCGCTGGCCCGGTCTAATCGCTGAGCTCGACAAACTCAAGCCGGCTGCATTCCTCTCAGATAAATACTTGAAGCTTGACTCCATAAATGATTTATTCGGGCTCATAAATTATTGCGGCAAAATATCCCAAAGCACTTTTTGCCTCATTGTACATCATTTTCCAAGTATGCGGGATGAGCTCTCATTTATTTTCAAATATGGCACCATGTCTCTTGTAAATATGTATACTGGTCCTGCTACTTATTTATTTTGCAGATCTGCTTTTAATATTTCATCTTCAGCATAAAGTTGTATTTGTTTCAGAGGGCGTGATTGCATGAAATGAATATCAAGACCTATAATTCCCACTTTTAACATATTGGAGCGCATGAATCATTTAGACCAAACAGATTTGCTGCATGCAGCCCAGGCCTCGCTCGCCGCACTCAAAGTGTTCATCGGCGTTTCTAAAAGGTTGCAGTAGCGGCGTGCCTGCAGGGGGGGGCGGTTCTGATGCCATATGGCCACAAACATGTCCACCATGCCCCGGAGCTACTCTTTTTTTAGCTGCAAAAATACCGTGGGTTAGTAGCGGTTACATCGTTCATACGATTATCGATATTATCGCGATATTGCTCAAATTTGTATGAAAATATACCATAATCACTGTCTTCTTTTTATATTTTTTGCATTTTTGACTTTGCACGGAAATCTCAGACATTAATACGATGGAATCTTGGTTAGCATCCGTCTCTAACCAAAACATACTCTAACCAAATCTATTTTTGAATCTGATCCATGATCCCAGCTATGGGATAAATAGGCGCCAACACCATAGTAGGAGAAACATGCCCATATCATGATGCTTCACTGTCTTCGCTGTGTACTGTGGCTTGAATTCAGAGATTGGGGGTCGTCTCACAAACTGTCTATTTGAAATGTCATCATGGTTATAAAATGTCATGAAATTTTATCAAATGCAAAACGCAAATTTGGAACTCCAAGCTGAGCCATTCAGAGCTGTGTTAAAAGAAACGAGAGTCGAGAATAATCAGACATAAACAAAAAACAAAACAAATGTTTTTTTCTTTTGTGATAGTTTTAATGACAGACTATTGTTAGGCTACGTAATTCCAACCATACCTATGAATGGGCACTAGGTAAACGTATTGCTCTGTAAAAACAAGTAGCAGTAATTTGACTGTGTTAGTTGACGCTATTGAGTACAAGCGGCATAGAATATGAATGAATACATACACACTGTATACACATTGCTTAACTTCTTTTTACACTTTGACAGTTAAAAATGTTAGAATTTTACTTCCTACATGGCCTGTGGAGTCTAACAAAAACTTGTGGAAATTTGTGGTGTTGACCTCTCAGCCATGCTGTCATAAATAACAGTGACCCATTCAAAATTACCTACTAATATGCTAGGCTAGCCACGCCACACTGGAAAAATCACTCATTGGACATTTTTCCTCGCGGTTACGTCTGCTCAGCTCAGAGAAAAAAAAATCAAATTTTTCAATGTTCTCTCCTGCCTCTCATTCAGTTGTGTAAGCACTGAGTCGTGAAGCGCTCCGCCAGATGCAGCCAGGATGCCAAACAATGCGGCGGTACACATCAGCTATTTTGGTACCCTTAACAACTTCTGATGGATGGGAACACTAAAAAGTGTAAACCAGAATAGTGATGAGGAAATCTGTACTAACCAAACCGCATTGAACGCATCGCTTGTAACAACAGGACAGCGAACGCAAACATGGTGGATGAACAAGGTGCTCCTGTATTTCCTTCTTGTCTTGGTCAGAAGAAAATTCAGCGTCCTGCAAATTTGCGCATGTCTTTGAATGCGTCTTTTGAATGTCTTATATTTGTATTTGTTGATTTAGCCTTTTTTATGCTTGATAATGCTTAACTTATGCATGTTTTGACTATTAATACACCATATTCAACCACAAAAACTTAAAAAAGCAACATTAAAAACAGTAAAAGTCAACAGTGGTTTTATGAGAATGAAGTAAAAATATTACTATTAAAAAAATGTAAGATTTTAAAAAGGGTGTAATTTAATGAAAATCCTTCTTTTTCGTTTGGTTTATCCCTTGAGGGGTCGCCACAGCAAATTGAGTTCCTCCATCTAACCCTGTCTTCTACAACTACCTTCATGTCCTCTTTCACTACATCCATAAACCTCCTCTTTGGTCTTCCTCTAGGCCTCCTGCCTGGCAGTTCAAAATTCAGCATACTTCTACCATTATATTCACTATCTCTCCTCTGGACATGTCCGAACCATCTCAGTCTGGCCTCTCTGACTTTATCTCCAAAACCTCTAACATGTGCTGTCCCTCTGATGTGCTCATTCCTGATCCTGTCCATCCTGGTCACACCCAAAGAGAACTTCAGCATCTTCATCTCTGCTACCTCCAGCTCTGCCTCTTGTCTTTTCCTGTAAATGTATATAGTTATAGTTATATAAACATATATAGTTATTTTTTTCCAAAAGATGTAATGTTATGAAAAACAGTTTTAGTTTTGGGAAAATAAGGTTGTGTCTAGAATTAAGTCGAAATTGTATGATGATAAAGTCGTAACTACAAGAAGAAAATTTACAAGAATAAAGTTGAAATACATTGAAAATAAAACTGAATAAATAAAAAAACAGCTGTAATTTTACATAAATTATGTGAAAATATTACGAGTAAAATGTATAAAACATTCTAAGAAGAAAAATTTTTACCAGAACAAACTTGTTGAATAACAAAGTTTTTTATGTTGTGATTGTCCCTTATTTTTTTTTTATTATGAAGGAAAAAAAGTAGTATTAGCACCACATAAAAAAAATTGTAAATTTTTTGAATAAAGTCGTAAATTTACGTGAAAAGAAATAATGTTTTCTTTGACAAGGCTGAAGGTCACATAGGTCCCCTCTTGTTACAACTTTGTTGTCATAAATTTACGAGGTTTCGAGAATAACATCGTAAAGAGGGGACTCACGTGACCTTTTATTCACGTACATTTTCGATTTTATTCTCAAAATTTTTTTTTGTGGCCCTACTACTCCATCGTACAACTCCTACAATTTGAATAATAGATAAAAGATGATTTTTGGGGGGGATGTCATGAGGAAAAAACAAAACAAATTAGGTGTAAATTTTGGAAAATTAAGATGGGGCGCTGACACACTGATTAACGAGCCTGGAGGTGTTTGCTTGTGAGAATGTCACTTCATCTCCAGCACCCGGACCCATGATTCATTCAAATGAATAAGGGGACCCTGACTTAGCAAACTCCTCACCGCCCGAATGCCCCATTAGCGGCACGCCCACCTGGCCAATTAGCCATGCAAGCGGCGCAGCGCTGCATGTCACTACTTCATCACAATCAGCTTGATTCCCTCCAGAAGGGCAACGCTGACCATCACGACTTTGACAGCAGATGGAGCTCACTAGAACGTAATCACTGGATTGGAGTGGGATCCGTACAGCTAACCTAGCCTAGAAGTACCTCAGGCTAGCAGTCCTACCTGACCGTATTTGATCTAACTTGATTTAGTTTGTGGACTCCCGCTCCGAGCTGCTGAGCGCTAGGTAAAGTGACACTATAAAGACGTAAAGATCTGTCATTACCAGAGCAAATTGATAACAAAAGCATCCGCCGGGCCGTCCGTTCCCGAGGGGTTTGTAGCAACTCTTCCCGTTTGGAAGCTTTCAAATTGAATCATAAACGCGCGGTGACATGACAATGTGTACCATTTGATGGAGCAGCCAGCTCAGTGGACCGGATTTGGATTTGTTATTATTTTTTGATAAATGATGCTGTCAGACGTCCTATAGGCCAGCGTGTCACGTTTGAACTTTACTGTAACGTACGTGTTGCTTTCATCTCTGATTTAACTGGCACATCGTGCTAATAAAGTCAACTTTACGCTAACTTATGCTGGCACTTTAGTCGGGGAAATGAGATGTGAGGCGGAGCGGTATGCAAATGAAGGCATCACATCTCTTGACTGCATCACGCTAGCGGGGGTTTGTGCTAGAATATTTAATGTGTTTAAGGGAATTAGTTTGTAGGTGTGGTTAATAAACGTATTGTTTACACTGGCTACTGTATCTATCTAGCTAGCGTTGTCAGCTTGTTAGCGTATCTATCTTGAAGTCGCCACATATTTAGGTAAACAACTCAATTCTTGCCATGCGTAGCCAAGCTACACTATCTTTGTCACAATTTTGTCTCCAAAACCATAGACAAGTTGCTTAGTTCCCAAGAACAAAAATGGTTAGCATGTCAAGTCTAGCTTTAGCAACCGACAAGTGATATATAAGTGCTAGCGTGTTGTTAGTTACCTTTGTCCAGCTTGAAAGAGCACCGTATTGTTTAGTTTGTTGTTAGCATGATAGCACAAATACCTGCTAGATAAGATAACTATCTGATTAAGAAACACTAGCTTGATATGCTAACCTTCTTATATAGATAGGAGATAGAGATGCTAACTAGCTTGATTGCGCAACGCGGTGAATATGAGTGGCAAAGGTCTCTGGCCTATAAGTAAGCGTGCGCGATGGCTGACGCGTTATTAAATCGTCTCTCCTGACAGGAAGCCGCCTGCGCCGCGGCTAAGCACGCTATCTATTTTTCCCGACATCCATCACGGCCGCAGATCCGCAGACAATGAGCGCGGCGTTACTCACACATCGGAACAATCAGGCAGCCCTCCATACCAAGTGTCCTTCTTTGTGTCTCTTCACTCGCAAGGCCCAGGTGTTAGCCAGGCGGCGCGGCAAAGCCATCTTAAATAAGCAGATACTTTAGTGGGCCCCCGGGTGCCACAGCGCATCATTATTTTGTGCTGGAAAAATCCGCCTTGACAGATGAACTGTGGCCGCAGAGAGACACATCGCTGATGCGCCACATAACAAGATCTCAGAAGAGGGAAGCCGCCACTCGTTACGTATCAAAACCCAGCGCCACCAAGGATTTATTTGTTTTTCTTGCAGGGGTGATGAGTCTATTTGCCGAGAACCAAAGCCCTGCTCCAGACATTTGGGGGGTTTCAGGGGTATTCTCAGTTGTGTTACAGTCGGAGGCTAGCTGCTTCCCGCCTCGCTCGGGGAATCGCGCGGGATTAGCTCCAAAGTCGCAGCAATTTAATGGCTGAGTCAAAAGGTGTTAGAAAAGTCTGCTTGTTTCCCCTTCACTGATGGAGCTTTAAAGAACACATTAGCTTGTTTGTTCAAGCTAAGTACGCTTGGCTATTTTTTTGCTAACGTGCTTGTATTGTAGCTATCTTTACAAACAAAGGATGACGTTAAAAAGATATTACTCAGTGTTGAGTGAGATGATTATTTTATGTGGGCCCCACCGTAATATGAAACTTTGTTAGTGCGACCCTCGAGTTTTATATCAATGGCACTTTTTACAGTGTTGTGTGCGGAGCTGACAAACCCACCAATCACGGTGGGGTGTATGGCTCTCAGGGGCGTGTCATCAACCTGGCTTGATGAAAGCAGAGAAACATTTGGCAATGAGTGAAAAACTGATCATTATTACTAGTTTTGCAAACTTATTTACACCAGTGTCCTTCTTTATCTTATTTTGTGGTAATTATTTTTTTTTTAAGACGTTTGAGGAGATTGGATTTTTAAATGTATTTAATTTAAGTTAGCGCGCTAGATAACATCATCAAAACCGAATCAGTCATAACATTTGCACACTGCATCAAATCATTCTGTTTTTAAAATGTATTGTTTTTTAACAGTCTCTACGATTTGACTACACGCCCTGCAGCCGCTAATGTCAGGCCTTCAAAAAAAAAGCACTCCATAAGATGTAAGGTGGAAGTTCTGTTGGAAAAACAGAACTTATCTTGGTTTCCCTCATGGAAAAGAACATTCCTCTTATATTTTCGAATGCAAATGTTGACAGGTACAAATGTTGAGGTTGACAGTCGACCAGCCTAATAAAATGTCCACAGAGGGTCATCTTAACAGGGCGTCTAGGCTCGTCAAAATAAAAGTGCAAGGTCACAAAAATCAAAACCCAGGCCCAAACTGGCGTGCTTTCATCCATTTTTAGAGTCTCATAGCTTCCATCTTTTTACATGGGAGCAGTGCCTCCAATTAATCTTGCTTTGATTTTAAGCGGCGCTGTGAAGTGCGGGGGTGTGCATGTGTGTTGAGGGTGGAGGTGTGTGTGCGTGTGTGTGTGTGTGTGCTTTGTTTCCCTCCTTTCATTTGTGCAAAGATACAAAAGCGGGGGCGCAATCAAAGCGTATCATAATGAACTCCAATTAGCTGTGATGATGATGGTGATGATGATAGCATCACTTTAACACAACGCCCCCCACCTTCCCTTCTTCTTCTTCTTTTCACAAAGTGAGTCCAATTGGTAATGACTTAGACTTGATGACGCCACGAGGGCAGCGTTAGGGGGCCAACTAGTGGCAGGAAGGAGAACTGCAAGGAGCTGTAATTAGCGTCTCAGCAGGAGGATGGGGATGCGCACGCCAGGACGTTTCACTTTATTGCATCATCATAATCATGGTCGCCCATTAGCGGGGGAGTGTCACCACGGCAACAAACATTCCTCAGACCTGGGGGGCTCCAAACATTGTTCACAATTAAAAAGTGTTCCTCCAGTGCTAATGAAGGCGTCATGTGACCATGCTGGCCGTGATGAATACAGGAAGTCACGTATGTAGACTGTGATTTATCTTGGTGACCTTTTCTATGCAGAGAAGACAACAACAACACACTCCCCCTGGCACAATGAAAAACAGGTCAGGCCAGCCAGAACACAAACTCACAGTGGATTGTGTAGCACAACTTCTACCTAACCCTGGCTGAGGTTAAAATACACAAAACACTACTGAGGACTCATGATAAACTTTTTTTTTTGTAATTGAGAAAAAGTGACTGTGCGGTGCCCTTTGATACATTTTGTGCATTGATTATGCTAAAAACCAACCCAATGGTCAATGCACAAGACTCAAAATGAAAGTAGACACAAAGTAAAACTCCTCCTGTAACCGAGGTTCGACTAACGGTCGTACCCTTCTCTCCAGCACCCTGGAGGAGACTTTCCCAGGGAGGCTGAGGAGTGGGATCCCCCTATATTTGGAACACACCCTGCGGTCACCCTTTTTAACAATGGGGACCACCACCCCGGTCTGCCAATCCAGAGGTACTGTTCCTGACTTCCATGCAATGTTGTAGAGGTGTGTCAACCAACACAGTCCTCCAACATCCAGAGCCTTGTGGAATTCCGGGCGGAACTCGTCTACCCCCGGAGCCTTGCCACTGGGGAGTGATTTAACTACCCCAATTACCTCAGCCACGATGATAGAACTGTCCACGTACGTACCCTCAGACTCTGCTTCCTCAACGGAAGCTATGTCAGTGGGATTGAGAAGGGCCTCGAAGTATTCCTTCCACCGACCAACTATATCCACAGTCGAGGTCACCAAGCCCCCGTCTTCACTGTAAACAGTGTGAACTGGGGGCTGCTTCCCCTTTCTGAGGTGTCGGACGATTTGCCAGAACCTCTTCGAGGCCGACCAAAAGTCGTGCTCCATAGCCTCACCGAACTCCTCCCACACCCGAGTTTTTGCCTCGACCACCGCCGAAGCCGCGTGCCGCTTGGCCTGCCGGTACCTGTCAGCTGCTTCGGGAGTCCCGCAAGCCATCCATGCTCGATAGGACTCCTTTTTCAGCTTGACGGCAGCCCTAACCCCCGGTGTCCACCATCGGGTTCGGGGCTTGCCACCACGACTGGCACCGACCACCTTGCGGCCGCAACCACAACTGGCTGCCTCAGCAATAGAGGCACGGAATACGGCCCATTCGGACTCAATATCCCGGTCCTCCCTCGAAATGCAGGCGAAGCTCTGCCGGAGATGAGAGTTGAAGACTCGACGAACGGGAGATTCTGCCAGACGTTCCCAGCACACCCTCACTACGCGTTTGGGTCTGCCAGGTCTGTCCGGCATCCTTCCCCGCCATCTAATCCAACTCATCACCAGGTGGTGGTCAGTTGACAGCTCAGCCCCTCTCTTCACCCGCGTGTCCAGAACATACGGACGCAGGTCTGATGATACGACCACAAAGTCGATCATAGACCTGCGACCTAGGGTGTCCTGGTGCCAAGTGCACTTATGGGCATCCTTATGTTCGAACATGGTGTTCGTTATGGACAAACTGTAATTCGCACAGAAGTCCAGCAACAACACACCGCACGGGTTCAGGTCAGGGAGGCCGTTCCTCCCAACCACGCCCCTCCAAGTCACACTGTCATTGCCCACATGGGCGTTGAAGTCTCCCAGTAGAACTATGGAGTCACCAGCTGGGGTGCTCTCCAGCACCCCTCTGATAGACTCCAAGAAGGCTGGGTACTCTGAACTGCCGTTCGGCGCATAGGCACAAACCACAGTCAGGACCCTTTCCCCAGCCCTAAGGCGTAGGGAAGTGACCCTCTCGTTTACTGGGGATGACTCCAACACAGAGGCACCAAGCCGGGGGGCTAACAATAAGCCCACACCAGCTCGCCGCCTCTCCCCAGCGGCAACTCCAGAGAAGAACAAGGTCCAGCCCCTCTCAAGGAGTTTGGTTCCAGAGCCTAAACTGTGGGTTGAGGTGAGTCCGACTATATCTAGTCGGAATCTCTCCGCCTCTTCCACAAGCTCGGGCTCCTTCCCCACCAGAGAAGTGACATTCCATGTCCCAAGAACCAGATTTGGTCGCCGAAGCCCAGGTCGCCCGGACACCCGCCCTCGACCACTGCCCAAATCACACAGCACCGGACCCTTATGCTTGCCCCTGCAGGTGGTGGGTCTGCGGGGGGGAGTTCCCGTGCGGCTTCTTCGGGCTAGGCCCGGCCAGGTCCCACGGGTGAAGACCTGACCACCAGGCGCTCGCCTGCGAGCCCCTCCCCCAGGCCTGGCTCCAGGGTGAGGCCCCGGTATCCCACGTCCGGGCGAGGTGCGGTCACTCCTCTTGTTGTTCTTCATAAGGGTCTTCTGAATCACTCTTAGTCTGGCCCGTCACCTAGAACCTGTTTGCCTTGGGAGACCCTACCAGGGGCATAAAGCCCCCGACAACATAGCTCCTAGGATCCCTCGGGCACTCAAACCCCTCCACCACGATAAGGTGGCAAATCACAGAGGGGCACATTTACGCTTGTGTGCCTGGAAAGTGAAGTTTGCGTGAAAGTGAAAGTTCAGCTACTGTGAATTAGAACAATGTATCTATTGTGTGCTTTCCAGTTATTTTCCTTGAGTCATACCTACGCAAGTGTTGTGCAACTCTGACTGTGCTAGGTGAGTGTGTGTATGTCCCCCCCGAATGGACCCGATGAGAAGTTATCGCCAATGAGGAAAATCGAGGAAAGAGCCCAGAAAGAAAATACACATAGTACACAGAAAGTGAAACTTAAGCTTGTGTACCAGGAAAGTGACAGTGAAAAATAAGCTACTGCTAGTGAGAGCAATAAATCGATTGTTTCCCAGTTAATTTCCATGAGTCATACCCAAGTGTTGCACACTTCTGATTGTGTTAGGTGAGTGTGTGTGTGTCCCCTAAAGGACCCTATAAGAGGCTACTGAAACTGATAATATACTGAACTATTAGACCAGCAATACATTTGGTTAACGCACTGGACTCCATCATCAATGAGGAAGATAGAGGAGCAATCCCAAAATGAAAGTAGACAGTAAGTGAAACTTAAGCGTGTGTGCCTGGAAAGTGAAGTTTGTGTGAAAGTTAAGCTACTGTGATTGAGAGCAATGCATCTATTGTGTGTTTCCCGGTTATTTTCCGTAAGTCTTGCACAACTCTGGTTGTGCTGGGTGAGTGTATGTATCGTGAAGGACCCTATGAGAAGCTACAAGACTGATTATACACTGAATTATTAGAATAGCAATAAATTTGGTTACAGCGCTGGACTCCATCACCAATGAGGAAAATCGAGGATAGAGCCCAGAATGAAAATACACATAGTATACTGAAAGTTAAACCTAAGCTTGTGTGCCAGGAAAGTGATGTTTGTGTGAAAGTGAAAGTTAAGCTAATGTGAGCGATAACAATGCATATATTGTGCGTTTCCCAGTTGTTTTTCATAAGTGTTGCACAACTCTAGTTGTTCTAGGTGAGTGTGTCTATGTCCCCCAATTGGACCCTATGCGAAGTTTTTAGACTGACAATACACTGAGCTATTAGACTCTATAATATCTAACACTGCAAAGTAGGATTCCTATTTTTAAATCAAATAGGAGAGTGGAAGTTGTGGGAGAGAAGTCCACATGATGAGTATACATTACGTTATACGTTATAATGTGTGTAAAATGTCCTTAAGGATAAGAAGTTTGTGTGTTAGGTGATTGCCTTGAAATATTAATTACTGTATTTTTTCTTACCATACTTCAAAAAGGGTGAAAATAATCCAGGGATGGCGTTGAGGGGGAGGATGCGCCACATCTCAGAGGAGAAGTTTCTGTCCTGTTCTAATTAAACATGCATGGCCATGTTTTTTTTTCCACGTGTTCCGCCATCCGTGCTCTTGACAGGACGCCAAAACAAGCCCAGGTGGAGCCGGGCGTGCAAACAACAGGCATAAAACTCGCAAATTAGCACCTTAGAGTGGATGAATATGCAAACGTCGGGGAGGCGGCCTGCATGGGGCCAAGCAAGCAGACCGGCCGACAAGGGCGCCATTTTGACGACACTTAATGTGCAGTACTCAAATCTAACAGCAGCGGCAGCAGTGCAAAGCTTGCTAAAAACCAAAGAAGACGTGCATTACGTTTAAGGCGTACTCACGCTAGGACATTTGCTGCGAACTGGACTGGCCTGCGCTCACACTAATCATTCGTGCTGTGACCCATTTGCTGTTTTACTGCAATTTTTCTGACTTTGAAGCTTATTTTTCATTTTTTATAATAATTTTATTCATTGTGTATTTATTATTTTGTTTACTGTTGCTTGTATTTTATTTTTTATTTATATTTACCTACTTCAAATTTATTTTGTGAAATGTATTATTCATATTAATTTATTTTTAGTGTACTGCATTTTTTCTGACTATAAATCTTATTTTTAATTTTTTTATTGTATTATTGTGTATTATATTATTTATTTTTGTTTGTATAATATGTATTTTATTTTGTTATTTATTTTTATTTAGCATATTATTTCTTTTTCTGCAATTTATTTTTTATATTTATTTTTTATTTCTAATTTTACTGCATTTTTATGACCTTAAAGCTTATTTTAAATTTTTTAAATTATTGTATTATTGTGTATTTATTATTTTAGTTATTATTGCTTGTATTATTTTATATCATATTTTATTTTTTAAAATTTATATTAGCCAATTTATTATTTATTTTGTACAATTTATTGTTTTAGTTTCTGACTTTGAAGCTTATTTTACTTTTTAAAAAATTGTGTTATTATGAAGTTATTTTATTTATTATTATTTTTATTATTTATATTTAATTTTATTGTTTAATTATATTTACAATGTAATATTCATTTTGTGCAGTTTATTATTGATATATATATTTTTTAGTTTTACTGGAATTCTTTGAAGCTTATTTTTCATTTAAAAAACATTTTTATTGTGTATTCTGTTATTTATTTTTGTTGGTATTATTTGTATTTTATTTTATTATTTATTCATATTTACCAACTTATTATTTTATTTGTGTAATGTATTATTTATAGTTATTTATTTTATAATTTATTATTTTTAGTTTTACAGCAATTTTTCTGATTTTGTAGCTTATCTTTTATTATCTTAAATTATTTTATTTTTCTGTATTTATTTTTTTCTTAATTATTGTTTGTATTATTTGTATTTTATGTTATTATTTATTCATAGTTACTTAGTTGCATAGTAAATTATTTATTTTGTGCAATTTATTACTTATGCTTATTATTTATTTTATTATTTTATCTTTATTTTATTAACTTTTTGTTTCACTGCAATTTTTTTAACTTTAATTTTCTTAAATTATTTTATTGTTGTGTATTTATTATTTTCTTTACTGTTGTTTGTATTATTATTATATTTACCAGTTTATTATTTATTTTGTGCAATTTATTATTTATATTGATTAATTCATGATTTATATTATTTATTTTATCAATTTATTTATTTTGTGGAAGGTGGCCATGGTCATTATTTACTTGCAAGAAGAGCGATCGCATGAATAAAATGATGCATCTTTAAGTATACAAATGTCGTACAAATGTACTACTGCAATTTCGCTGAGTTTGTGTCTTATTTTGAGTCATTCTGACGATTAACATAGTGCAGGGGGGCGTCAGTCATGAATTGCTTGCGAGAGGAGCGATCGCATTGATTAATAATGCACTTTTACTACACGCACGGGGAGTGAGGGTGCAGCGGGTTTAAGTTTTTGGTTATTTTGAGTTTTCGTATTGCGTCAAAAAGGCTAGATTTACAAACCTGCTAACGTTGGAAATTGTTATTATATATAATGTCGTTCAATGAAACAACGTGGACGTTATTTATCCGAAGGAGGAAAAGATAGAAATTGTAGTAGCCAAACATGTTCCCCAGGTTGTCAGGTGTGAGTAATTGATACAAGGAGTGCCTTCGGTGGCTTGAAGGCTGCCAGAACCAGAAGAAAAACAACAACAACAACAAGACGGGCCGCGCCGGGAGGACGACAGATGGACGCTTAGGTCCTCGCATGGATGCCGCGGTGTGTGGGGGAGGGGGCTTGGGGGTTGGGAGTTAGTAAGGGGGGAAAAAACGATGTTGAAAAATGGATGGAATGGACAGAAAAGGAGGCAGGGGAGAAGTTTAGCTGTTTGGAGGAACTATGAGGACGTCCAGACGTCTTCGCGCGCACGTCCCCGTGGGACGCCTCCTGACACTAGCAGCCTCCCGAAGATGAACGGCATCACCTCGGCCGCGGTTAGAAGGTCGGGAAATTGCTCCCACTGCAGTTGCCTTCCCTCCTCCCGCCCCTCCCCGCTCAGGTCACGTGATCGCGGCTCTTATGCCGCCTAACTTCCTCCACTTGGCCTTTTTTGCACACGGCTACAAAAAATACTTAAGAAACGAGACTGAATAATGGATGGCGGCTCGCTAATGAAGTTGTGCGACATCTTAAAGGCACACAACACCTCCCTTCGGAACCCCTCCTCCCCCACTTCCCCACTTCAAACAAATTAACATGCTCTCATAATTAAAGTGAGTTAAGAACAAGGCGGGGCATCAATAAGTCATGGCGTCACTCAGCTATGATTCTGGCAGCTCCTCAGAGTGCGACCAGTCTGGTCTGAGCGCAGTGCTAAATAATTAGCATTAAAGTTTCCTTATTGTGACTTCTGCGGCTCCCTGCTGAAATGTTAACAAGTCCATTCGCATTAACGTGTGGCTGGAACGACACCACCGAGTTCTTTATCCAAATGAATCATCATCGTCAAAGCGGGACAGGCAGGGAAAGAGAGAAAAGCTATTACTTTTTTTTTTCTCCACAATAAAACGCTTGTTGTCGACGTCCTAAATAAGTTGGCGGCATAACCTGGTGACAGCGCATCCAACATTCATGCCTCCTTTTTATGCTTTTATCACCTCGCATTCCGCCCAGCCGAGCGTGCGGCCGCTTCCTCGTCCGCCGGCTTCATCAACATCCACCGCGCCACCAAAGTAAGACACGTCCAATGGGCCCCCGCCAAAGTAAAACACGCCCGCCGCTCTTAGGGCGCACGCGACTGGGCTTTTAGCATTTAGCGACAGCAGTAGGGAGTGGCTGACAAATGTATTGGCCACACCTTTGTTGAAAATTGTAACGTGTCCTGGGTCTTCACTGAGTCCTCAAGGGACGAGCCTTGAGTCAAGGGAGGCATCCAAATCCAAGAGGCATCCTGGCCAGATGCTTTCGCCATCTCATCAGGTTCCTCTCAATGCGAAGGAGCAGCGGTTGTACTCTGAGTTTCTCCTGGATGACAATGGTTCTCACCTTATCTAACCTTAAGGGAGAGCCCATGCACCCCACGGAGAAAACCTATTTTGGCCGCTTGTACCCGCAATCTTATCCTTTTGGTCACTACTCAAAACTTATGACCTTAGGTGAGGGTATGAATGTAGATCGACCGGTAAATTGGGAGCTTTCCCTTTGGGTTTAGTGCCCTCTTTACCAAAACAGATTAATGCAGAGTCCTCATCACTGCTGACACCGAACCAATCCGCCTGTCAATCCTACATTCCATTCTTCCCTCGCACAAGAGGTACTTAAACTCCCCCACTTGAGGAACTGGATCTCATCCCTGACCTAGAGATGGCACTCCACCCTTTTCCGGATGAGAACCATGGACTTGGAGGTGTTTATTCTCATCCCAGTTTCTTCACTCTTGCCTGTTAACCAGAGTTGAAGATCACGGCCTGATGAAGCCAGTAGGACCACATCAACTGCAAAAAGGAGAGACCCAATCCTGCCGCCACTAAACCAAATGCCCCCAATGCCCCCAATGCCCTGGCTCCACCAAGAAATTTTATTCGTAAAAGTTCAACCTCCACCAGAAAATAGTAGCACTTATTGTGAACCAAGCTCTGACTCTAGTCATGGTAGCCCGTAGCCCTGGAGTTCTGCCCTCAGGATTACTAGAGAAACACAGTCGAATGCCTTCTCCAAGTGCACAAAACACATGTGGACTGGTTGGGCAAACTCCCATGCACCCTCAAAGACCCTGCCTAGAGTGAAGAATTGGTCGACAGTTCCACTACCAGACGATACCCACACTACCCCTCCTGAATCGGACGTTCAACTATTCGAATCTCGGTTGGGCATTCTTGTGCAAGTTCTTCCTCTGCGGTCGTGGGTTTTCTCCATGTACTCAAGTTTCCTTCCACATTCCAAAAACATGCACGTTAGGTTAATTGGAGACTCCATAGGTATGAATGTGAGTGTGAATGCTTGTTTGCCTGCCCTGAGATTGACTGTCAACCAGTCCAGGGTGTACCCCGCCTCTCGCCCAATTTCAGGTGGGATACCCTCCAGCATACCCCCGCGACCCAAATGAGGAAAAGTGGCATAGAAAGTGGATGATTGGATGGATGACTGAATTGATAAGTACTTAAAAAGTACTTAAGAAGTCACAGCAGGAGGAATCAGTGTAGCCGACTTTGCGACTATTTTTAGTGTGTATTTAGACCCTGTTAGATACTCTTTTTCAAAAAAGCGACTCAAGACAAATCTTGAAGAGACATTTGGTGACATGAAAGCAGGAATTGCGCTTCTCAACAAGCAGCAGGTCCTGCTGTGGGCCCGTCTTTCTTCTTAAACCACTCACAGGTGACTCTGTCTTGTTTGTGACATTTACAAAACAGAAGAAGAGGTGACAGTAGAAAGTTCATTTGTTCTTCCACACATTTATTTTGCGTTGAATGTTTTTTACTACCTTTTGTTAATGAGTCATGGCCGTTTATGCAAATTAAACAGCTGCATGATCATGATGGTAAAATCCGCAATACTTATGTATCATGTCAAACATTTGATGAGGACATTATCAAAAATGTTGATGTTTAAGTAAATGCAACAGCAAAAATGGGGAACCTTGGTTAGCGTCCTTAATTCATTGCAGAAGGTTCACTTCTAACCAGAATGTACTCTAACCAGATACATTTTTCCCGTAGGAAACAATGTAAATCCATTCAATCCATTCCAGGAAGGCAAAAATCTTAGCACAAAATACATTTTCATTGTTTTACATGCAGAAAACAATTCAATTCGTGTTTTGTATGTGTGTAAAACTACAATTGTAGATGCACAACAGTGTGTTTTTAACATTTTTTTTAGGTTTGTAGCACAACTGAGCTAGTTAGCAAAGAACTACAGCGGCAACCGCTGATGACAGCTAACTTCCTGTTCCCGCTTCCGTGTATTAGCAAGCATTTCGCGATAAAAAATAAATTAGGAATGCAGTTGGACTAACACAATGCATTAAAAACATGTACGCTAAGTGGATTTTTAACATTGGTACATGTTTGCTGTACATTTTACTTGTATTAGCTGAGCTAGCATTCGCGATGATACAAATGCTGTATAGACGTCTAACAATATTAACATTTAAGACGCTAACTGACAAACTGTAAGTGGTCATTGTTTAATCATGACGTCTTAACGTGAGCTAGCCAACCGTTAGCGTGTTAGCATTAGATGAGAGCACGAGGGCTCAACCTGACGGTTGTGAGCTGTCTGCAGGGAGGCCGGGTACACGTGCTAATGCTAATCAGGACCTGTTCCCTGCCATGTAGCGGCACCGGAACACGGCCCGGCCCGGCGCCGGACACGCGGCGGCTACATTAGCAAATAATGTTTTCCGACGCGGGACACAGTTTCTATTACGGCACACGGGTGGGAGAAAGAGGAGGCTGTCACCGCGAATTAGGCGGAGAGGAGGTCATGCAAACATGGCTGGTGTAATTGGAGTATAAAAAAAAGCCAAGTGGGGGTTAGATAGAAGCTTTTTAAAAGAAAGCTGCAGAACATCACGGCACGTTTGAGACATTAGCCAGCTTTCAGCAAAGTGCTCGACCTGCAGGACAAAGGATTTTTACTCCAGCTATTTTAGCATCCCCCCCTCTCGTCCGCCCCGCACCCCGTTTAGCTGATTGCACAGGCAGCTCTACTGTAAAATCTGCTGGCATTAGAGGTCAACAAGAGCATGCATCCCTATCGTCTTCGGCGCCATCTTCGCGGCAGCAAATCTCAGAGCGGAATCACTTTTCTGACAATAATGGATAAATAATGCAGCGCGTGTGTTTGAGCTGAGAAAGGCTTTCATATCTCTTCCATTAACTCAGATTAAGATTTCATAGTGATGCTGGGGAGAATGCTAGCAATATCCTCGGCGCATTTCGATGAAATTTTTATCACCGCTTTCTTCTGTACGACATTCCTGCTGGGATGTCTGCGAACGCCGAGGCGGCCCGTGGACATGAACTCCCCGCAACCGGGCTGCCCCGGTGCCACCGCCGACCTCAATATTTCATGGGCCCTCGGCCAAGTCGGCCGTGAGATTGCGGCTGCTGAGATTTGACTCCGACGCAACGCCGGCCACTACCGTTTTGGTAGAAGTATTGCTTTTAAATCACAATGTAGCAGCTAATCGCCTGCGCCCCAAAGTCAAAGCTAGCCATTCGAGCGCTCATATGTCACTGCTGTTCCACTTAGGTCCTCTAGGTGTCGGCAGTGCACGTTTCACACTGGAGCTTCCCTCTGTCTGTCATGGTTTACACTTACAGTACAATATAATTTACAATAATCAAAATTTTGAGGGACTTCATTGGCTTCAGGCCCGACCGTGCATTTCCAAGAAGTAGACTTCCTCATTTATAAATGGAACATTTTCATACTTAATATACTAAAAGATGCCTTTTTAACATTACTAGAGCCATCTACACATGAAATTAACACCCCTATGGTCACCTTTAAACTCATATTATGCATTGTAGGAGGCATAACAAGAGACAATTATGTTGGTTTGTTACAAGGCGGGTGAGTGGTTAGCATGTTGGTCACAAAGTCAGTTTGCGTGTTGACCCCATACGGGTTTTCTGCCCTGTGATTGGACGGCGGCCAGTCCAGGGTGTACCCCGCCTCTCGCCTGAAGTCAGATGGGATAGGCTCCAGCGAACCCCTTTGTAAACATGTTTGGACGAAACAAAGACTAAAAGTGATGAGAGAAGAAAGGATGTTTAGATGGACACACGGCGCCATTGTGCCTCAAAATGACGGCCCTCACCGCCCCCGGGCCAAGTCTTCAATCGACTTTAATTGTGTGCACCGTCAAAGCTAATGGCTATTTCTAGCTGTGAGGAGAAATGGACATCACGGCCGCGTCTTTCAGGGAATTCAAAGCATTTGGAAAATGTGTCCATTCAGCGCTGAATGCGTCGGCGAGGTCACGTGATCACATGCTTCTGCTGAACTTCCTCATCCGTGCTATCTATAACTACCCCCCGCCCTGCAGCCATATGCTGTCAAGAGTGCACGTAATGGGCGCGCACACACAAAGCGCGTCTTTGTGCACGAAGAAGGAAAGCGGAGCGCTTTTCGCCCAGGGCCACAAGGCCCAAGAAACACTTTTATTTCTTTCTTTTGTCTTGCTTTATGGAAGTGGACTTCAGTGGAAGTATTGGTCTTGACAGTAGTTTAGTTTGACCCCTCCATTTTAAAAACACTATCATTAGGCTTCACACACTCACCTCCAAGCATTTACACATTTCAGCAAAAATAATTTTATCTCCTGACAGGACACACTGGCTAAATGCATAAAGGGATTGTACTATTCTACACTGGTCACTAGCTGTAATGTTCACTGAGACACACAAGCACCAGACCTGATCTGTGGAACGACAGGCTTTCATTGCTGATTTGAATGATCTCACAACATGCCGCAGTAATCCCAAACACAGGCTGCTGCTAAAACTTAACTCTGATCACCCAATATCACTACCTGTCTGCACAAATTCACAGCTAGACACACATCTACGGAGATGGGCAAACTGCAGCCCATTAGGCCACATTCGGCCCACCAAAAGTCTTAATCCAGACCCCCAGGCATTTTTAAATATATTTTTTAAAAACCTTCAGGCTGGGATCATGACTTGCTGTGCTACTGTGGCTTGCTTGAGTCGCTAAAATACAAAAAATAAAGCCATCCAAACAACACAACACACCCGCCTACTGCATCATGTGGGCACACAAGTAAATATATGCGCACCCAACACCCATGCCTTAAAAAACACCCATTTGTTCTTGCCGCATGGCATGCTGGGTAGATTGTGTTACAACATTTTGCTGTTTTCTACACATTTTTGCTTGATTGCAAAATGTGTTGGTCGTCAGAGAACCCTACTTACGCCCCACAGTGTATATATAATCTGTATACTGTATTTCTAATATCTATGCTGTATTATCTAACAGGGACTTTATTTTTAGAAGTGTATATTCATTTTTGTAGTAATAATAACGTGTTGACTTTTTCCTCCTGCCTCTTCATGACAATTAAAAAATAAAACTAAAACGGCAGAAAAAAATATCAAAGATGAAAAAAAAAAACCTCAAAGAGTCTCCAAGGTGCCCCCCGCCCCAACACGATCAGTGAAGTGCATTTATGTCTTCATAATAGCAATAATAACAGTGGTCCTCGGGGGGGGCACGGCCAAGTATGCCCCCAGCAGTGCAGGTCATTGCTGGACTGCACCAGAGAGCACCCTCTGGAGAGTTGGAGTGCAACACCCGTGTCTCATGCACGCACTACCTGCACGGCGTTACATTACATTCCCGTCCATATCCATGCGTCTTTAGGAAAAAGCGCTACGACCGCGTGCTAAATAAATTTTTTTGTACGTGGCTGGTTTGTCAGAGAAACTGTAACATACCCTTGCATACAAAATCTGGGTCACCCCTAGGTCCAAAACCCCGACCATGCAATGTTTATGGAGCGTCGCGAGTAATGCAATGGCCCGTACATTGGAGAGACCAGACCGATCTTAATGGCACCACAGATTAAGGGTAGTTGCCATTTTGCTTAGCTAGCTTGTAAGACGCTAACACTCACGCGAGTTTTTAATAGCACGAAAAGGCGTCGGCCATACGCTGAGGCAAAATCGCGGCCTAAATTTTCAACGTTAACTAAAAAGCGTGCTAGATGGTTTGTGATGGTTTGTGGTTTTGACACTTTTTTGCTCGTTTTTCTGTTTTTGCTGTGTTTACTTCATGCTTACAATTGTTTTCTTGTATTTATTCTCGTCATATTTTGACTTTTTAGTAATATTATCATTTTTACCCCAACCAATGTTCCCAAAATTGCAACTGTATTCTTTGGTTTGTTTGTTTCTCATAATATAATTTTGTAATACAGTTTTTAATTACATATTTTAACTATATTAAACTACTACTATTTTTTTCCCTAAATGGTACGACTTTGTTTTCCTAATATTTTGTGTTTGTTTTGGTAAAATTACTGCTTTTATTCCCATTTGTTCAGTTTTTAATTTAATCTCATGTAATCTCTCAAATAAAAGAACCAATTAAAACCTGAAGTAGGCCGTAAATGGCCCTGCCCCGCACTTTGGACACCACTTAGTGTTCACACTTCTTGTGTATGTCCTTACAAAAGAGGACATTTGACATTACCTAAAAAATAATGCTAAAATACCAGATCTGCACTAAAAACAAGGAGATTTTTGCTTAACCTCTTCCTCAGCCTCCACTGAAGTTTTTTTTTAGGAAAAGTTGTTTTTTACATAACTTCACAAGCCAAGCAACAAACGGTCAACACCAAATAATAACGAAGTACAAACAAAGCGGCCAAAAAGTTAGCAAAAAGGCATGAAACGTTCACCTTTTGGCAGTGATGGCTTTTCTAAGTGCCAATCATAGACAAGAAAGTGAAAGTGACATTTGGAAATGTCCCTGCCTTGCTTTTATGGTACAAAGTCATTTTAAAAAAAATATAAAAAAAAAAAAAAGATTTCTAGGTTAAATATCACCTTTTCCTGACAGCCATGCTGGGGTACACGCAAGGCAGGATGGGGGTCAACAAAAAAGAGTGGTGAGGTCATGTCATGGCGCGTCATGGACACGGAAGGACAAGCGTCTCCCGTGGGGACAGACGACAGCTGGGGGGGCACATGCTCATCTATCAATATCATCCACTAATTGTCTGCTTTGTAATTACTGCACCAATCAATTAGCTAACGTCTCCGTCTGCCCAGTGTTAACGTTCATGTAAATACATGATTAATCTGCCAAGAAAGGGTGCTAATAACGGGTTTTTGAATGCTTCCCTGCTTGTAAGGGAGTACGTTAGCCGCTAAGCTAGCGTAGTTTTCTAAGAAACAACAACAAAATAGTTCAAATGATAAAACCTTTCTGGTTTTTACGCTAGCTGCTAAGCTAGCTGAGAGGCAGCCTAGTTTTCTACGAAATGTAACAACAAAAAAGAATGAATAATTAAACATTTGTGGGTCTTTAGCATTTTATATTTCCAATGTTTTCTGTGTATAGCTTACATGTCTGCTTGCTACTTTTAATGCGCTTTACCGCCCCCTACAGGACTGGAGAAGACCACTTTGGACTACAGTTCTAATAATACACACACACATATATATATATACACATACATATATACAGTTCTACCTTGGCCCACGCCCCAAAAATTGAGGAAATTGGTTGAGCAGTGTTCGCATCATCACGCTAGCTAACAAAAACGGCGCTAGGAGACGTCACGGAGCAGCACGCTGACCTCCACCAAGGAAAAATCATCCGGACTTGGAGTCACAGCAAGTCAAGTCCTTTTTTAATGGCATTTTGGGTCACTTGACAAGTTGGATGCTTTGACCTCCACGTGCTCATCTGTCACTTCCTATCCTAATGAATCCTAATAGACTATCGACGCCACGCAGACTTTTTAATTAGAGCGCATGGCGGGGACAGGAAGTGGGCGGGATTTCATCACGACAGTCGCCGCAAACAAGAAATCCATGCATACATTAGAGCGTAAACGACAACAGCACGCGCTAATCTCCAATGGCATTGATTGGCGCTATCGATAGCCGGCCGGCTGATGTGACCCGATTCCTTCAGCCGTCCCTCTCCGTGAGAACGCCGCCACAGGCCGATTAATAAAAAATATGTTAATGGCGGCCTAATTGTTTTACAAGCGTCGCCTCGGCGGCCGTGTCAGCGATACGGCGCTCCACATATGGTCGCATTTCCACGACGCCGCGGCTGCTGACTTTTCAAACGTTAGTGATGTCACCACGCTTTTGTTTTCCGCTAGATAATAGACGCATGCCCCCCCCACCCCAACTCGCCCCCCCGCCAAGATGCCATTTGAATACAAAAACACAACTACAGCTTTGGCTTTGTATCTAATATTCTTTTTTCTACTGGCCGCGTTATTTCCATTATTACAATTTACCAATTCTTTATTTACATTCTTTATTTATCAATTTCTCTTATAACTATTTATTTAATATTTAACTATTCCGCTATTATGTTATTTTAATTTACACAGAAGTACTTTATTATCATAACTATGTCTTTTTTAGAACATTTTTAGATTTCATTGCACAGAATGAATGAAAACCCCCCAAAATCATATATTATGCAATTATTTATATTTTATTATTATTCATTTTAAATGTAATTATTTTGTTTTCAGTCACATTTAACATATTTATTATTTGAATTAATTATATATTTTTTAATTCTGTTTTTAATTTTATAATTAGTAACTATATAACTGAACATTGTTAAGAGCACATAATCAATAAAAATAATTTTTAAAAATCAAGTGATACATGTGAACAAATAATAATCATTACTATTATTAATAATAGTAATAATAATAATAATAATAATAATTGTTATTATTATTATTATTAGTAGTAGTAGTACCAGGAGACCATTAAGAAGGGAGACAAAGTCCAGAAGTTGTCAATAATAATAACAATAATACTTATTATTGACAAGTTGGATGCTCGATTCAGAACCAAATAATAATAATAATAATAATAATAATAATATAATAATAATAATAATAACGATTATAATAATAATAATACTTACTATTATTATTACTACAAATCAAGACACAATAGCTGATGCATATAAAAATGGGAAAAAATATTCTAATAAAGTATTATTATTTTATGTGAGTATTATTGTTCCATAATTAACAGATTTGTATTTAATAAAAATAAACAAAACTAAAAAAGAGTGTTTGGTGGCGTGGTGCGTTCGAGTGCAGTCCACAGCCAAGTGGTTCATGTGCTCTCTCACACAAACACACGCTGACTTTTGTGACCTCAGGGAGGCAGCAGTGCAGCAGTACAATCAGCCTTTTCATCACACGCTAACATTAGTTTCATTATTTCTTTTCTTCTTTCTTTCTTTTGCTTTGGCGTCAACAAAACTGTATAGATAGTTTTTTTTTTAATGGGCCTAATTTTATTTCCACGTCATTGTTGAGGACGGAGATGAAGGTACATATTGTTTACACGTCCTCAAATAGAAGCAAGTTCTAAAAAGGTGACGACGACTCACCAAAAAGGTGCAAATGTTCACGCGCTGTCAGCATAAGCACACAAGTTGAGTTGAAAATAACTTCCTCACGTTTTTAATGATAATAAATATTCATCTGTACCATAGAATTCCATATAGTTTGTTTTTTCTAAAAAGGCACAGCTACACAATTAAAACACAACACACAGCGTGTACACATGCTACACACATGCTACACTACAAACATGCTACACACATGCTACACTCATGCTACTTACATGCTTCACAGATGCTACTCACATGCACCCACATGCTACTCACATGCTACGCACATGCGTTGTCGCTGTTGACTAAAATCACTACAACACGCTGTCTTGGTATTTTGGTTTGACTTTTGCCTCCCACCAAAATACATTGGCGTGTGAATTATGAATGGCCTCTCGGTAGATACGCCGCTGAAAACCAACCCTCATGTTGACAATAGCTACTGCTAGCATATCCTCACTTTATCTCAATAGCATATATTTTTAACCCATTAGATACTTTAACCGTAGCCCGTTATCCGATCTTAATTTATCTTATAAGAAACAATTGTATCCAAAATGTTTTATCTCCAAAACTGGTTTAATTATCAGCAACTGTTAGCATATTATGTTAGTTACTCTTAGCTTAGCTTGTTAGCTACTGTTAATAAGGTCTTTTAGCCACTTTTTGTTCATCGTCTTAGTTGTCATCTTAGCTCATTGTTCGCTGCTTTTTGTTTAATTTATCAGCTACTGCTAGCATATTTTGTTAGCTACAGTCAGCTTTGTTTGTTCACTACTATTACCATACTAGCTGCTTAGCTGCTTTCCGTTTACTTCGCTGGCTACTGTTTTTACTGTTTTTACTTCAATTCGCCAGCTGCTTTTAGCATCTGTTGATAGTTTCAGCTGCTTTTAGTTCAACTAATCAGGTTTACTGTTAGCATGCCTTGTTAGCTGCTGTCAGCTTTGCTTGTCAGTTACTGTTACCATAGTCTACTAGCTGCTATAACTTGCCTCATTAGACAATGTTAGCAAAGCCTGTTAATGTTTTTAGTTAAATTTGTCAGCTAGTGTTAGCATTTCTTGCTAGTTCTTGTAACGCATGAGTTACTGTTAGCTGCTTTTAGTTCATTATAGAATTATACTGTAAGCATATGCCGTCAGCTTTGCTACTAGCTGCTATGCTGTTACACTGTTAGAACAGCCTGTCTGTTTTTTTGTGTAATAAATCTACTGTTAGCATAGCTTACCAAGTGCTATCAGCTTTGCTTGTCAGATTTGTTGTTTACCTGACTAGAGACGGTTAGCATAACCTGTTGGTTGCTGTCAGATGAGCTCGTTATCTACTGCTTTTGGGGTTAGCGCTTTGTATACCAATGGACTAGCTGCTTAGCTTTGACTGTTATTGTTTTTCTCTTCACTTAGCACATCTTGCCAGCTACTGTTAGCATGCTTTGTCAGCTGCCATTAGTTTAGTTGGTAGCAAATGACGGCGTCATAAAAATATGACCAAAATTATATATAATACAAACTTTCTTCTCTGAACAGAGAACTTTTCCACTTTAAAAAAATGACATCTCTGGCAAATGTCAAACAACTGAAATGATTTTTATGGTGCACCATTGAAAAGGTTTCTGTGGGTTATGATAATGATAATAATAAATCCAATCCAAGTGGTGGATGATTGTGGCTTGAAGTAGGAGCACAGTACGTACGCATCCGTAAGTGTAGCTGCTACGGCGCTACCATGCTCCCATCATGCACTTTCCACGTCTTTGCCCTTTGTGGTATTAATGCACTTCCAATTTCCAGCCCAATTTTAGCCTTTCTAACCCACCAGACTTTTTTTTTCTTCTCCCCCCTCAAGGATTGTCCGCTGCTTCCGGCTTGGCCACGTTTCATCGGACAAAAGGAAAGCTTTGTGGAAATTACGCAAAAAGCCCTCGCAAGCGTCGTCACTCAGGAGAGACTTTTTTTCGCTTTGACCTTTAGTGCAGGAAATGATAGTGAGCGCATTTCTCGCCTGCGCTTACGCTGTCATTATTTTGACTCCGTATTACGTAGACCACGCTGGATGACATTTCAGGAATGGGAAGGCAGGACGTTTTTGTGTTGTCCTCTCATTATACGGATGTGTTCATTCTAAAATATTTTGCAAACAGTTTTCTTTTGGTACTGCAAGAGAAGGAACGCATGGCATAAAACGGCTTCAAAATAAAACCTTATTTCGCCAATAAAATCCAATTACCAACGTTGTGATGCTGACACAACAGATCTGGAATCTGGCAATTGTGTTGGTGCTGCTGGTTGTTGGACGTGAAGGCGGGTAAACTCCCCGCAGGAAAGGCGCGTTTGTAGCATCCTGTGGATTTAGCAAAGCCCGTGGAGGTGCTGAGAGATGATGGCGGATGTTCTCCATCATGTCTCCACATCTAATGGCTTCACCTGGGACAACAAGGCGACGTTGTCACGGAGGAACAGTGAAGCCCTCACAGCTCTTTACAAGCTATGTGGATGTGTTCAATGTCATACACGTTGCAATACGCTAACTCGCTAGCTTTGTTAGCAATGATTACATCTTAATATTGATAGTTTCCAAGGGTGGTATCAGTATCGGGTCAATCAATATCTTTTAATTTTTCCCCTTTAATTAGAAATAGTATTCCTTGTTTATACCTGGAATGTTTTTCTAGTCACAGCATAGAAAACCTGTTCAGGAACTTCTAAGTACATTTTTTTAAGATGATTAGAGCCCATTAGTCATGAAATAACACCCCTATAGTCATCTTGACTATAGGGGTGTTATTTAGTTTGTCTTGTTGGTGGTATGATTGGTTGTGATATTTTTTATTTAAAAAAATTAAAACTCGCCTCAGGGAATACGTCTTTGGGTACAAGAGGTCTGTGGGGGGCCAACAGCCAGAGCACCTTTACTATCTTGGTATCAAATCGATATAAAAATTAGCAAAATCAATCAATCAAACATTATGTATTGCTAACGGTAGATGCATGTAACCCATGAAAATACTGTACGATCCAATCTTGAAAATTTGCGCAAAGAAAGTATCAAAATCAGCATCAGGAATGACAATACTGATCATATTGTACTTTCTAGGTATCAGATTGATAACAATATTTGCAGTATGCCTCACCACTCAATAATCTTAATTTAATTATTGTTGTAATTTATTATTGTCAACATGGCTAGCAAGGTAATCAGATTTATTTCCTCTAAACTTACCACTTCCACACGGATGGGAGGATAACTTTTTTTTCCAGTCTATCTACATATCTCTTGTATGTCAGTCTGTTTTGACCAATACTAGACTATGGTCCACCACAAAACAGTGATTAATAATCAGTAAATTTTTTTTTTTTTTTACTGAACCGTGATATTGACGACCGTATTGTGTGATTAATTAATCGTCGCCCTTGGTCTAGTGGCCACCAGGCCGTAATCTAGTTTGCTACGAAGTATTCATGATAACATACAACCATGTTTACAATAAGACGAAGAAAGGATATCGTATCCGATATCACATCAAATTAGATCATCAGAACATGTAAAGCTGGGGCCACTTTAGCCAATCAGAAGCCTGAAGAAAGTCATTTCTGGAAAAGACACAGTGTAAGGCTAATAAAGGTAATAGAAAAATAGCAATATACACCGATACTGGAACAGGACGTCAGTTTTTAGTGATGTAAATGCATTTTACGTGTGGATAAAAGGATGAATGAGTAGAAAAACATTAAGAAGTGAGATGCAGTTGTGTGTGTTGTGTTGTCACTGAACACGTGTAGCTGCTGTCATATCAATTAACAAATGGAAGGTGTTGAATAATTGAAGGCATAATCGATGCCTGGCTGACTTTCTCACCTATTAGAGTGGCGCCACATTAGCCAACCCATCATTCTTTCTGGATGTTGAGATGAAACGTGCTTTTCTTCCTTTCTGTGCCTTTAGAAGGGGAAAAAATCCAATTATTAGCAACGAGCCAATTACTCTCCTCAGCCCGCCCGCCTCAAGTCCTGGCTCGGATTTGAGGATTAGCCTTTCCCAGCCGCTCCTCCGCGGCCCTGCAACAATGTCCGATCCGGCCGCTGCCCCGCGCTCCGCCGGGACTCGTCCGAGTCGGAGGGCGACACCGGCGACCCCCGGGAGGAGAGATGATGATGGCGAGGGCAATCCGCGGACTGCCGCTCACAGGTCAAGTAGGAGCTGTCAATGACGAGGCGGTGGCTAATCAAGTCCGATTGACTTCTCAAGCCCGCACATGCATTTGTGAGTCAATTAGACGGGTCACATGGTCACTCTCACCTCAGGTGGCGGTGATCTTTGTCTCCAGTTGTGCTTATTATGGAGACGTCTGTAAGTTGAAAATGTTGACAAGTCAGCATCTGAGCTGGGTGGGGCAAGTCCAAAGTCACCACATGTTCATACTGGAAAGAAACATTTGTATAAGAACATATTCATATTCATATTATTAATAAAAAGCCTACAAGTTCCTCACAGTTTCAGGTTTGCAAATACGGGGAAAGTACGACAATAACCATAAAATTGAAACCACTCTGCTGGGTGGCCCGAATCCCCGCCTCCCCCACCTTTCTCGCCACTCTTTGGTATCATAATGTCGGATGAAGCTTATTTTATTTTTACACTTGACTGACATTGAAAACGTTTGTATGAGTGTACCGCCCCAGCTAAGCTAATGTTAGCATGTTTTTTTGTTTTTGTTTTGGTTATTCAATAAAATGTGAAAAACTTTTTTAAAATCCTTAATCTGTTTGTATTTTATTAATAGTTATGAATGTTTAATCAATAATGTAATAATAATAATAATATCTTAAATAAATACTACCATCACATAATACATTTAACTATATGTTACATATGTATTTATCATTTAGTAATATCTATGTATATATGTATACATATATATGTTTGTTATTCTTATTTGGTTCTGTTGTTGATTGATTGATTGTTGTTGTAGATTTTATGTACGATATGCAATTTGCTCGTCATGGAATTTGATGAATGTTTGTATTATTAAATTATTTAATAAATACATTAAAAATATATATATAAAGTGAATTAAAAATTTGTAAATTAATCAATTACAGCCTGGTAGAATACAATTTTGCCCATGCATCAGTAGAGACCAGAATCGTGTAGAATAGAGCAGGTACCATGGAGTGAAAAATAGTTTTATTGAAAATACATAGTAGAGCACAGGTACGGTGCGAAAGGACAGTTTTTTGCTACCTTTTTGCTCTTCGTTATGTCTCCCAAGCGCAAGGTAGACTCTTCTGTTGACAACGCGTCAAAGAAAAGGAAAACCACCACCACGGAAGTGAAACTGTCCCAGAAAGAGAAACGCCGACCAAAAACGGTCGCCTTCTTGGTCCTGGCAGCTCAACTGTTGCAACCATCATCAAGGATAAAGTGGTATCCTTGAACATTAACTCAAAATTAACTGATTTATTACACAGACCAGAACTTTTCCCGTGACTCTCATCACAAAACGCCACACTTGAGTTTTGCTGAACAGCGTTGTGGCGACGACTGAAACTCAAGCACCTCCCCTTGCAAAACTCCACAAGCTTCATCGCACTAACGCGAGCTGACAGCCGGCGACCAGAACCTGCCCGCCGTTCTCCATTTGTGAGCGAGTGAAGTCTTGTGGCAATAATGGAGCCGGCGGTGGGCGCTTCTCTATTAATATGGCGGGATTAGACTTAACACCCGGCTTGCATGGGCGCGCGAGGAATCATATTGCGCTAAAGCCCACAGTAACCTGAGGTATCCTTTTCATTATTGCCTAATTAACCTGCTAATAGCCATGTTCCAGCTGCTGCAGCGCTTTCATTACGTGAACCGATTACTGCAGTCTGTCCCCTCCCGTCTTCTGCCGCAAGAGCGCCCTCTTTTCCTGGTGGCCAGGATGGCGGCGAGGGAGGCTCACGGAGGCTCACGCCTGCCTGGAGAGAGGCGAGTCACAAACGTGAGTCACGCGGGCGAGACGCTGTCATTAATCGTAATAACGAGACGGTGATTCGCGGCCTCGCTAAGCATTTCTGGCCACTCAGCAAAGTTTTGTTTCGCTCTGGCCCCCGCGGTGGCACTTAGGGTGATTCACATGACGCTCGCGCATGGCATCCACTCCTCTCTCATCAGCGGTGTCTTCAGACATCTTCACACTCACGGGAAAAGGCAACTTTTTCTCACGCCAGCCCTGAAATTTGCCAGACGTAGGACAGTAACCCCAAACCCGACCGTGATAGGTCCATTTCTGCAAAGTAGCATTCCTTATTTATAAATAGAACATTTTCCTAAATACGGGTTTAAACATTATTCTAGCCCTCTAGACATTATATAACACTGCTATGGTCACCTTGACACCCAATATAGTGGACATAATAACACAAAATAAGTAGGGCTGCCAATCGATTAAAATACTTAATCAAGATCCAGTTTCTCCAACTCAAATGATGATTTCTTAAAAAAAAAAAACACACTAAAATAAAAAATAAAATGATTTCTCAATAACTACAGCATTTTTTATTATTTATTTCTAAATTAATATAGTCAGAAATCCCACAATTTTGCATGTTTAATGTAAAGCAGTGACTATGACGGTCCTTTGCAATGCATCTTCTCCAACGATCCCGCCTACGTTTTTTTATTCTTCGGCAGAGCAGTCACCTGTTTGCGGTTGTTCAAACTTTACTTGTGACAGATAAATGAATTAAGGATGCTCCGATCCGGGTTTTATGCTGCCCGTTTCCATATCGATCATCCATGAGTGAAATCGTCCGATACGATCACATAGATTAAGTGTTGTAATTGTAACAATTACATAACTATAATAACTATAAATTATAATAATTACAGTATAAATTATTGGCGATAGGATATGAAAGTAGGAAACATAAAATCACCTTCATTTAGACAAAAAACGTATTTGACTTATCAGTGGCCAATCGGCGCATCACTCTGGTAAGTACAAATAAAGACGGAAAGACGGAAATAAAAATGTAGGGTATCCTGCTCAAGTCCCCTGTCTTAATAGCTGTCTCAGGCAAAGCCTGTTATGACGGAGTATTAAAATAATCACAGATTTTGAGAATGAAGTCGTAAATTTACGACTTTACTGTCAAAATAGACAGTGTATTTATGTGACTTTTGATCTTGGTCAAAGGTAATATATGGTGGCTGCCGAGTGCTTGACCCGCAGGGTGCAGAAACAGGGGAGCAGTGTGCAAAATAAAATGTCCTTTAATAATCACAAGCTGGTGCAAGTACTTACAGTAGTGCAGGATAAGGAGTGAAAAACCACGCAGTAGTCTTGGCAGTAGTAGGAATGAGTACAGTTTTGGTGACAGGCTGGCCGAGGAAAACTAAGGTGACATGTTTGTTCTGGCTTCGGCAATTGTAAGTGTGTTTAGCAAAGTCGTAAATAAAAATGTCTTCAAAGACAGACATCCCTCAAGTCTTTGTTTGCATGTTTTAGGTTTTTTGTGTTTGGAGCTCCTGTTGGCCGTCGTAGGAAGGGCCAGCGTTGTCGTATTCAAGCAGCACCTTTCACATTTAAGACGGTGCTGTGATTTACTAAAGCAAAGACGCTGTCACGAATTCTCTGCCGTCTTTTCCCTGCAGACGTACGAGCAGTGGAGCAGTTAAGTCGCTAGACGCGCCACCACGTCTCAGACGAGTGAATTTATGTGTTAAATTGCTGTCCTCTCACTCTCAACCCCCCTCTGCAACCCTCCCATCCTTCTGCACAGATAGAGGAGTTCCATTAGGAATTTCAAGCTGAATGAAGGTGCTTGGGGAGGACACATTAACACATGTGCCGCTCCTGTAGTTAAATGTCAGCCCGTGACGATATTCCATTAGCCGGGGCCTTGTGTTTTCCTGCTGTGGATCTAAATAAATCATCAAGACAGCCTCCAAAACACGAATCATCTTTTCACAATAATAGAAAATTAATGGCTCTGCTTGGCTAAGTAAATTATACCAAAGAGCTCCAGAGCTGATGACAAAGGGATGCACTATAGGAGGAGGAGGGCTCACTCGGCCAGAAAATGCTGAAATCTGAATAAAACCTCGAGGCTTTCAAGCTCTTTACAATCACCTTGCATGAAAGTCTAATTCAGTTTGGCTGCTTATTAATTCATAAGCCATTAGTAACATATTTCTCAAACAAAAAGCCACTACACAAAGAGGGAAGGAAAGAGAAAGGGAAAAAAAGAGCGTTTAGCATTTAGCATTTAAGCTGAAGCGATCATAGAAAGAAAATAGCTGAGAATGAGCTGCTGAATGATGCAAAGTGTTTGAAGGAGCATTAGCTCGATATATAGTATCTCATGGCCGCCGTACACTCAGTCACCCTAAAGAGACGTCAGCACAGTCCCAAAGCTGCAAACGCAGACGCAAAATTATATGGCAATTCATGTTCTTCTAATGTGACCTCAAACATGGACACGCCGCTTATTTTCGCGTCCGCTTATGGTGAGTTATCGGTAATCTAATTTTGTTCCAACATTTGCAATGAAAGCCACATTTAATTATGATATTATTAGATTCGATGCAGCTCTTCTCACATGCATTTCTTCACTCGCGACACAACCCAAGTTAAAAGCCATCATGACACCAAAACACATCTTTATCCGTGAAAAATAACTTTTAAAGGCACATTTCAGTGTGCTCCACACACCGCTTTTACGGTTAATGTTTGCTGACATAGATATTAATATTACATTATAAAATAAATATGCTAATTATATGCATTATATATTATATGAACAAGATGTGCTTTCACTTTTATGTCTGCAAATAAACCATGGTAAAGTTGGTCGTTGGATAGTCAGCCCTGTAGCTACAGTGGTAGTCCTCCCTCACCGTGCCCGGACTGCTCTCTCATGGTGCGGCGAGCTCGCACGGGAAGTGCCGCTCTAACCACTGGCTGTAACAATACAAAATATTACAGTTTTTTAAAGTTCTTAAGTGCTGTGTTGTTTTGCGGCTCCTAAATATTTTTTTTTACTGGAAGAGGAGACAAAATGGTTATTTTGATGGTAAAGGTAATATAGTAGTAATTATTAAAATGATTAATAGTGTATTCATTTTATTTGACAATATGTTGACAGCCTATAAAAACAAGCTGCGAAGTAGACTTTGAAAGTTCCAGCATACTACGATTGTTAAATATTGAGTGGGAGTTAATTTTGCAGGTGGGTGAGGGGTCAAGGCTGCTGTCATTGTCTCTCCATCAGCGACGAGCACGCGTGATGTTCACATGCTAAACGGGATGAGCAGGTCGCAGCACATGAAAAGGCAAAAGAACCAAGCAAAAAGGTTCCAGACGCGGGAGGCACACACAATGAGAGTCATGAATAAGTCACAGCGCCCCTGGACCTTGGAGTGAAGGCGGCCGGGCTGACACTGAGCTGTTTCATGTGATAGCACTCAAATGTCCAACAGACATGCCTCATTCACATACACTCAAGTGTGTGTGTGTTTGTGTGGGGTGTGTGTGCGTGTTCATCCTCCAGAGACTCCACAACATCCACTCAATTTTTTAAAGCTGTTTTTTCCCCCCCAAGCGAGGCCAGCGAGGTGTCAAGGCTCAAATAAAGACTCCCGTGCCGAGTAATTGACTGTAATTAAGCAATTAAGAAGCCAGAGAGAGAAGGAGAGAGCTGGCTGTCCTTGCCGCCTTGCAAGTGGGAATATGCCAACATATGGACGCTCCCGCTGGAGTTGGACTGGTCTGTCAGCGGCGTGGAGGCGACACCAAAGCTCCCAGTGTCCATACAGTGAGATACACTTGGTTAGGTTACACCTTCCCACTATAATGAGCTCCACAACTATACTCACGATATTGCTGTCTACATTTGTACTTGTCTTACTTTTTACCAGAAACATTCACGACAAACTTGAAACACTGTTTGACTAACAGCGGAACCCGCTTAACCGTCTACGACAACTCATCAGTTCCATTGCTCTCATTATGTCTAAGAAGTGCTGACGTCAACATGCAGGGTTTTTGTCAAAAAAAGGGTAATTTCTTTGAAAATTGCTTGTTTAATCACAGGAGATACACAATTAAAAAGAAAAACAGGTGAAAATATAAAGAAAATCAATAATAAAAACATATGTCTCAATCCCTGTTGTCTTTGCTTTTTCTGTTTTGTCTTTGCTTTGTCTGTTTTTGTCTTTGCTTTGTCTGTTTTGTCTTTGCTTTTTCTGTTTTTGTCTATGCTTTTTCTGTTTTTGTCTATGCTTTTTCTGTTGTGTCTATGGTTTTTTTGTTTTTGTCTATTCTTTTTCTGTTTTGTCTTTGCTTTTTCTGTTTTGTCTTTGCTTTTTCTGTTTTTGTCTATGCTTTTTCTGTTTTGTCTTTGCTTTTTCTATTTTGTCTTTGCTTTTTCTGTTTTTGTCTATGCTTTTTCTGTTTTTTATTTGCTTTTTCTGTTTTTGTCTGTGCTTTTTTTGTTTTCTTTTTTGATTTTGGAACATTTATGTCTCATCCATAGTGTTTCCATATGGGACATTTCAAAGTAATCAAGTTACAAAGCAGAACAGTTACCATAGTCTCTGTTGGCCTGGCTGGTCAAGTTTTCCACACCTCTGAAATTATTCCCAAGACGTTCCAAAATTTGCTAGCTTAGCATTGACAGAATCTTGCGTGTTTTCATTGGATTGAAAGTCTGTCTGTGCTAATTTTGGGTTTTTTTTCCACCTTGTCCAAGATGGCGTCTTGTCTTTTATTTTGGAGCGAGTGCTTCCGGAAACATCTCTCTGGTGAAGCGTTGTAGCCACCGGTGTAGTGAGTCGCCAGAGTAGCCTTTCAAGGACACCAGCAAGATGTCGGTCGTCGGTGGCGGCGGCAGCAAAGACATATCAGACATTTTCAGTCCGCGCCGGCCTTACATTGAGAAATACCACAAGTTCTTAAACTATTGACTGCACCCGAGCAGTCGACTTCAAACGGCCCTTCTGACCTGTTTGCTGAGGAGCCTCAAACCAAGTTTTCTTTTTCTTCTCTTTCTTCCATTCTCCCTCTCCTCTTCCCTGCGCGTTTCATTATTAATATGTTTTTTTCTCTCCAGATTCTCTCTGACCCGGGACATTAAATAAAACATTGTGCGGTTCATGAAAGATTATGAAAGAGCAGAATGTAAGCAGCAGGAGGTGTAAAGTCAGCACAATTCATTCTGGTATATAATGTCAATGCCAGCAACACCCCCCCCCCACCACCACCTCACCTCCAACGCCCTGCAGGCATATTGGCGGAACTACCATTGGATGCTAAGCTTTTTCCGACAAAGCTCCGAAGATAAAGTATCTGCCTTTTATCCCCCCCTGCAAATCAATTCTGGGCCTTACAGCAAAATCCCATAAAATAACTTCAAACAGCAGTACTTACTCCAAAAATTTGTATTATGGCTATATCTCTTTGAAGAGGCAGCACTGAAGTTTGGGAGGAAAATGATTTTAAGTGTTATCTGCTAAGACGTCGGCGTGTCAGCACTTCACCTCAGTTTTTCTTCACATGTCAACCTTGTAACACGCCGCGCTCTCGGGCCGGCACGCGAAAAAAACCCGCCCCGGCTTGGAAACCGGACGGCCGCCGCCGAGGCGGGTGAGCAGGCGCGGAGGGCCTCCCGGCGCTCGGTGTTCACTCGGCTGATGAAATATTCATTTTTTTTTTTGAGTCTTTAACTTCACTCGCCTTCGAGATTAGCCAAAGTGAGGCTGGCAACCCACTGAGATCGGCCAGTCAGTCAATAGGCAGCATCTTGTTTACGTTCCTACAATGTAAACAGTGCTTTTAACATGTAAACAGAAGGTTGTTTTGTGAAGGAGACAAAAAGGTGGGAGAAAGTCAGTGTTTTGCGAGTCTCAAGTCAAGTCAGGTAGTGCAAATCCAAGTCAAATCTCAAGTCAAGACGAGACAGATCGAGTCAAGTCTGAAGTCTGAAGTCAGACTTGAAATTCCTAAGCACTTCATTCATTCATTCATTCATTTTCTGTACCGCTTATCCTCATTAGGGTCACGGGGATGCTGGAGCCTATCCCAGCTGGCTTTGGGCGGGAGGCGGGGTACACCGTGGACTGGTCGCCAGTCAATCGCAGGGCACATATAGACAAACAACCAGTCACACTCACATTCATACCAATGGACAATTTTAGAGTCGCCAATTAACCTAACATGCATGTTTTTTGGAATGTGGGAGGAGAAAACCCACACACGCACGGGGAGAACATGCAAACTCCACACAGAGATGCCCAACGGAGATTTGAACCCAGGTCTTCCAGATCTCCTGACTGTGTGGCCAATGTGCTAACCACTCGTCCACCGTGCGGCCTCCTAACTATTCTTGATTCCAATTTTTTTTTCCCCCACAGGTAGGGTCATTAGAGTTTGCATGGTTTAAATGAGGGTGCTCGTGAAGGAACTAGTGTTCATGTCAGGTTGTTTGTCTTTGAAAAAGTACAAAGTCGCAGTTTAACTGGATACTTGACTTGGCCACCGTATTCACAGTATAAAGAAGTAGAAAAGCACTCAGAGAGCGCAGAGCTCGGCCAAGTGCCATAGTTACCCCGATATTGTGATTTGCACCGTAAATATTAGTCCTACATTTGTTTTATCGACATATTTAGATTCCTTGACCATTAAAACATACCACAGAAGGGTTCGAATTGCTTAAATAATGTGAAAATGCTAACATTAGCATGCTAATACCTAGCAAAAAAATGCTAAGTGCTTGTATACGTGACTACCTCTGAAAATGCTAAAAAATGATTAGATAACCGTATTAGCATGCTAACATGCTAACACCTAGCGTGATAACACTAAATGTCTTAAGTTCATGTTAATGAAAATTCCTTGGCCATAGAAATATACCATAGAAGGGTTTGAATGAGTCTTAAATTATGGTAAAATGCTAACAATAGCATGCTAACACTAAGTGTTTGTATAAGTGCTTACCTCTGAAAAGGCAAAATAATGTTAAACTAATTATGTTAGCATGCTAACATGCTAACACCTAGAATGATAACGCTAAGTGTCTTAAGTTCATGTTCATGAAAATTCATCGACCATAAAAATATACCATGAAAGGGTTTGAATTACTCAAACTATGGTAAAATTCTAACATTAGCATGCTAACACCTAGCATAATAGCGCTAATTGCTTGTATACGTGACTACCACGGAAAATGCTAAAAATGTTAAGCTAATTATATCAGCATGCTAACATGCTGACACCTATCACGATAGCACTAAGTGTCTGCTTAGGTTCATGTTAATGAAAATTACAAACATATGTTAGTGTGTGCATGTTCACATGCTAGCAATGTTGACATGCTATTGTTAGCATGCTAACACCCAGCATAATAGTGTCTACCTAAGAAAATGGCAAAAAAGGCTAGTATTTTGGAACAAGGAGTACAAGGAGGAGTACTCTTGCTAGTACCGATCCTAGCCAGTATCAAAGATACACTTCCCGGGAGGACGACTCGCGTCGCTTGGAACACACCTCACTCAGGTGCATCACACGATTATGGTCATAAATACAACAAGCTATCCAGTTCGCTAACGATCTACGCTGCTGGCTCAGATAAACAAATGTCCAGAGAGACATGCGGGACAAATTCCACAATTTAAGAGCTGACTTCTCAGTTAAATTTGAAAAAAAGGTTTAGACTCCCACACGCTATACTGTAGTCTAAATGCCAAATCCACACGCTGTGGCCTAAAGCTAAATAAAACCGGTACAGTGGCACGCCCACATTTTTAGAGTAGGCCGTGCAACATATTTAATCTCCCTGCTTAAAACTCAGAGTGATTGGCACGTCCGCTCGAGCGAGAATCGAGCAACGCACACATGACCTCGGCGAAGTCACTCGGCCTCTCCGTGGGATGAATGCCGCGCTTTGAAAAGACGACCCGACCTCACCCAGGAGCATCCCCGAAATCCACCTTTTTAGCCCAAAGCAGAGACGCGGAGATGGGGGGATGATAAATAAAATCAGATATAAATCAATAGTTTGACTTTTGTGAAGAAAACCCGCAGCCTCCAGTTCACGACGACGGCGAAAGATCGTCCGTGTTGGTGTTGGATTTTCCATTCCGGCGTGCAGTCTCAGCCAATCTCTGTCTTTGACTTGCCAAATAGTGCTCCTCTACTACTTACGCGGCCTGCTCACTATCGTGCAGCTTTTATTGTACGACTGCTGACCGAGTCATCATATCATCTATTTTCTGTGCCGCGTATCCTCATTTGGGTCACAGGGGTATGCTGGAGCCTATCCCAGCTGATTTCAGGCAAGACATGTCAGAAAGGCTATCTCACAGTGATTGTTGACATAACCATAACCAAAATTTGCCACCGTTTGCAGAGATGTAAGTAGAATCGATGATAATAAAGGGTGTGGCATATTTTTATTTCGATGCTTGTGTTGTCATATGACATTTGAGGCTACGTACACACATTTTGGTCCCCCCAAACTCATAGTTAATTCATAATTAATCGCTCTTAATCACTGACAGAAAAGGTTTTATCGATAATAAGCAGAGATGTAAATCTTTTTGTGGTAAATAATTTTAAGGATTTTAATTTTGGAAATATTGGCCAATTTTTTATTCAAAAAGTAATCTACATTTAGAAATCCCCCGGTTTTGCATGTTTAATGTAAGCTGCATTTTGTCCCACTTTGTTTGATGGTCCTTGAAAGTGCCATCTACCTTTGTCCCACAGTGCGCAGAGAGACTACTATACTGTATTTTTACCCTTTTTCTTTCACATAATATTTGCTCCCAAATGCTGATACTATGTGGGAACGCATACAGGTAAAATTAGATGAGCTTATTGAGTGCTAATGTGCATATTTGCTTGGTACGCAAACTCTCTGGATAGGTGTATAGCTGGATAGGTGGATGGATGGATGGCTGGATGGATGTATAGGGGAATGGATAAATGGCTGTTTGGATGGATAAGTGGAAAGGTGGATGGATGGATGGATGGATGGATGGGTAGGTGGATTGGTGGATAGGTGGATGGATAGATGGATAGGTGGATGGATGGATAGATGGATAGGTGGAAGGACTGATCGATAGGATTATGGATAGATGGCTGGATGGATCGATAGGTAAATAGGTGGATTGATGGATGGATGGATGGATGGATGGATGGATGGATGGATGGATGAATAGGTGGATAGGTGGATGGCTAGATGGCTGGATGGATGGATAGGCAGATAGGTGGATGGATGGATGGATGGATAGGTGGATGGATGATGGATGGATAGGTGGATAGGTGGATGGATAGATGGCTGGATGGATAGCTGGATAGGTGGATGGACGGATGGATAGGTAAATTGGTGGATGGATCGATGGTTCGGATGGATGGATAGGCAGATAGGTGAATGGATGGATGGATGGATAGGTAAATAGGTGGATGGATAGATGGTTGGATGGATGGATAGGCAGATAGGTGGATGGATGGATGGATAGATGGCTCGATGGATGGATGGAGTGATAGATGGATGGATAGATAGATGGTCGGATGGATGGATGATAGGTGGATGGATGGATGATAGGTGGATGGATAGGTGGCTAGATAGATGGATGGATGGATAGGTGGATAGATAGATGGATGGATGGATGGATTGATGGATAGGTGGATGGATGGATGGATAGGTGGATAGATGGATGGATATATGGATGGATGGATAGGTAAATAGGTGGATGGATAGATGGCTGGATGGATGTATGGATAGGCAATAGATGGATGATGGATAGATGGCTGGATGGATGGATGATGGATGGATGGATGATAGATGGATTGATGGATGATAGGTGGATGAATGGATGGATGGATGGATAGGTGGATAGATAGATGGATGGATGGATGGACGGATGGACGGATGGACGGATAGATGGATGGATGATAGGTGGATGGATAGGTGGCTAGATAGATGGATGGATGGATGAATGGATGGATAGGTGGATAGATAGATGGATAGATGGATGGATGGATGCATTGATGGATAGGTGGATGGATGGATGGATAGGTGGATAGATGGATGGATGAATGGATAGGTGGCTAGATAGATGGATGGATGGATAGGTGGCTAGATAGATGGATGGATGGATAGGTGCATAGATAGATGGATGGATGGATGGATGGATGGATAGGTGGATGGATGGATGGACGGATAGGTGGATAGATGGATGGATATATGGCTGGATGGCTGGATGGATGGAGTGATGGATGGATGGATAGATAGATAAATGGTTGGATGGATGATGGATGGATGGATGGATAGGTGGATAGATAGTTGGATGGATGGATTAATGGATGGATGATAGATGGATGGATGGATGGATGGATGATTAGGTGATGGGTGGATAGATTAATAGGTGGATCAGTGGATGGATGAATGGACGGATGCATAGGAAATCATAGAAAACATTTGTGTTTTGGATTTGGAAAGTATTTATTAAAAGCATAGGGATGTAAGAATTGTAATATTCATATGTATTTACTTTTAGTTTTTTAGCAAATCAAAGTTATTCTGAGTACTGAAATAGCTAAAAGAGAACGTGGTGTAATTACACACCAGCAACATTGCAGGAGAGCTCCAGCAGGAAGTATTGTCAGAACAAAAGAAGACATTTAAGCATGAGTAGTAAGTGGTGGCGCCAACAACAAGCCTCCCGCTAAAGAGAGTTTGATGGCTGGCAAGCGTTGAGGAGCGTTGAGGAGCGTTCGCAGAGACGGAACAAAGGGAGCACGGAGCACTAAGAAGCGCAGCTCAAATTCCAGACCGAACACCTTCGGACAGCAAATCCCGGGACGCCGCCTGCTACAAACTAAATCATTTCAAGAAACTCTGTCACGGAATCAAGCGCCGCGCCGCCACCCAGGCATAATTTACAACACAAAATTAGTCACCCGCTGCTCTGAAATCCTTTGTCACCCAAATGGGAAGTGATGTCGAGCCATTTTCCATGCATTTGCCTCTCAATTATGGATCGTGATTGTAATCGGCCGAGATGGCAGCCAAACACTGAACTTCTGTTCAGTCGCGTTACACTTTGGGACACGTGAAAAATGCATGAGCGCCGCGCATCAACACTTTTTTGGAAACCAACTCCAGCCTGCTGCGCGAAGACGCTGTCAGCTGTTTTGAAGCTGTCAAAAAAAACTGAATGAAAATAAAGTAACGGAGCCTCAAAAAATGCGCATTGTTACCAATTGTGTAGAGTTTACTAAATGGCCAGCTTGTATGACATCAAATTATAGCTCTGTTCAACCAGCATCTGCTTTTTTTTTGGCTTTTTCTGATGCTTGCCTCTTTGGGAAAGCTAAACAAAATTAACTTTCCCTCACACCTGAACAAACATTTCCTGGAAGCCATTGCTCAATGTTGCCCATGTAAGGAAGTCTGGCTTTGTGATGTCAGTGGAAAAAAAACACAGCTCACCCAAAACTGCTTTCAGGGCTCACTTCCAAATGCGCAAACCTCATTATCGAACGCATCGGCATCGTTTAACACGAGAATACAACATTGTAACAACATTTATAGGTCAGCAAAGAAAAAAAGCATAATAGGTCCCCTTTAACATTTTATCCTTCGTTTTACACTTAAGGATGGCCACAGGTGGACCCTGGGACAGATTATCTCCTAGGGCAGGGGTGTCCACACTGTTTCCACCAAAAACCGCATACTGAAAATTCAATATAATATGTTATAAATACTTTCTAAATATGTTTATACAGTGGAACCCCAGTTAGTATACGCCCCAGTTAGCATGTTTTTTGCTAAACGTTCAAAACTTATGCCGACATTTTGGCTCTGTTTGTGTATGCCAACTGTGAGGCCAACTGTGTTCTTAATGTACTTTTTAGGGCTGTTAAATTATTTAAAAATGTAATCACAATGAAGTGAAAATGTAAATAAAGCTAAAACATACTACACGTGTCTGAAAATGTATTTACCTAACACTAGTTTCTTTGATAGTAGCACTTGAATTTTCTTTACAATTTTGTTTCATTTTTCCCATTTTTGCTGTTTTTCTTTTCATTGTTTCCTTTTTTTTAGTCAATGTGCTGCAGGGCTGACTGGCATTCAAATCTAGGTTTTTATCTTGGTTGAGTTTGTGTTTGATTGTTATTCTATCGTTATTTTAGTAGTTTGTTCATTATACTGTCATAAATGGTATTTATTGAAACTGTATTTACACTATTCTAACACAATTTTATTTTCGCACCGTGCTCAAAACTGTGCATTATTCAGACAGATCCGGGGTGTCCAAAGTGAGGCACGGGGGCTACTCTCAGCCTGCAGCTTGTTCTTATTGGCCCAGCGCATATTGTAATGACAATTCATTAATAATTGGTTGCAGTATATTATTATTAATTTTCTTGTACACCTATAACATAAAGCTTAGACAGGTAGATACTTTGATAGTATAGATAGTTTACCAAATATTGACCGATATGGGATTGGTTTTAGCATCTCCCAACAGAAGAGCAGTTTCAGTGGCAGTGACTGTTCTGTTCCACTGACAGACTGAGAAGATCATTCCGCCCCCACGCAATGCGGCTTTTCAACACAACAGAGACGGAGCGATAAAAACACACAGGACTGAACTTTTTGTCTAATTATGTATTATATTACTATGAATTACAGTGGTGTGAAAAACTATTTTCCCCCTTCCTGACTTTTTCTCGCAGTTAAATGTTTCTGCTCATAAAAATAGGTAACTATTAGTCAAAGATAACATAATTGAACACAAAATGATGACTGCCAAGACTTTTGGGAAAATATCTTGTGGACTAACGAGACAAAAGTTGAACTTTTTGAAAGGTGCGTGTACCGTTACATCTGGTGTAAAAGTAACTCAGGATTTCATAAAAAGAACATTTGCTGGGGAAATGCCAAAAAAATTGCCCTAATGCGTGGTATTTGTTGTAACTCACCACTTTTGGCCCACTTTGGAGAACAGTGTCAGTGCTCTGCCCCCAAAAGTAGCGTACATTTTTAATTTATTATTATTATTTTTGTAATTATGCCAAGGGACATTATAATAGAAAGTAGAGGCTTTAGAGAAGTCGGCGTACAGCTTGTACAGCTGTATACATGTACTAGCCACTGAAAATGAGTCAAAATTAGGCATGACATTCTGACGGTATGATAACCTTGGGCAAAAACATCACTATTTGACGGTTTCGGCCCACCGATATTATCGCACAGACATGAATACGTAAACATGGCAACCATTGAGTCGTACGTGACTTTGCTGCCATATTGGACAAACACCTCTTGTATTTCACTCAGAACTTGCACAACCTCAACTGGCGTCCTAAAACGCTGGTTGGCCTTAGCAAGCGGTAAAATACAACACGGTGTCGTGCACACACACCCGGTCGCACTCTAGCATGCTCTGCTAAACTGAGCTAACCCCGATACCTTTCCGATTTTTGAAGTTCTTTCACCAACTTTTGCTGGCGTTTTAGCGGTGCGGTGGGGGAGGGATAGTGTTTGTGATGACATTCTGCCAAGATTGAGTAGTCCACTGGGGATATTCTTAACCTTCCTCGTGATAACGTCATTTCATTCGCGTGAAATGTCCGCGTTTAACAGATTTTGATTTTATTCTGCAAATCCGTTAACATGGAAATCGCAGGGCCCTATATATTTGGCCAATATTTAGATGCCTATAGCCCTCTTCAAAAAAAAAATATATATACAGTATATCAGCCATTGTAGTGAAGAAATGTTAGGCAACACTTAGATAACACAAATAGCTAGTTTGTAATTCTAATCACTAATTTATAATTCAAAGTGTAATGGCCAATGGCCAAATGCGATTACGTAATCCACCTCATGACGTCATCCTTCTTTAGCAGTGGTTAACTTATTTTTACACTTTTTCACACAGGGCTATGTGGGTTTGGATTTTTTTCTCCCTAAATAATAAAAACATTCATTTTAAAAATGAATTTTGTGTTTACTTGTGTTATCTTTGACTAATATTAAAATGTGTTTGATGATCAGAAACATTTTGTGTGACAAACATGCAAAAGAAAAAAATCAGGAAGGGGGCAAATAGTTTTTCACACCACTGTATTATATGATTTTTTTCATTTTCTATATCGCTTATCCTCATTAGGGTCACGGGTATGCTGGAGCCTATCCCAGCTGACTTTGAGCGAAGGCGGGGTACACCCTGGACTGGTCGCCAGTCAATCGCAGGGCACATATAGACAAACAAACATTCACACTCACATTCATACCGATGGACAATTTAAAGTCGCCAATTAAGCTAACATGCATGTTTTTGGAATGTGGGAGTAAACTGGAGTACCCGGAGATAACCCACACACGCACGGGGAGAACATGCAAACTCCACACAGAGATGTCCAACGGAGATTCAAACTCTGAACCTCCTGACTGTGAGGCCAATGTGCTACCCACTCAGCCACCGTGCGGTCCTATTATATAATTTATTATATAACATTGGTAATAAGGCGGAAGTCAACACTACCACCATATTAACCCGGATTTTTCCTGTCCGCTGTGTTTTGAAGAATCTAGAAGTATGTAAGACGCCTGTAAAGCCCTGTCTGCTGTCTGTCCCAAAAACGCATTTGCATGCCCGCTGTTGTTTCAGATTAAAAATGTAACATCTCCTCCCCCTTCTCCGTTTCATCTCCTTAATTGGGCTCGACCAGGTGGAAGAGGAGCCGCAGACGCTAACGAGGACAAGGAAGAAGACGTAGTTGTGGGCAGAATGTGGTTAAAATGCGTCCTTCCGTGACTGCGCTAAATTTGAGCTTGTCTGTCAATCACCAGCTGCTCCTCCTTCAGCCAGTCACAGCTAATGCGATAAAATTAACGTTCGCATGTTAAGCACATGCGTCGTTGGGCAGTGATTAGAGTGCTTGGCTTGCCAGTCGTTATGTAGGCATGGTACACATTTAGGTTCAATGACTGTGAACGTGAGACTGACTGGAAAGGGGATGGAACAACACCAGCCCCTCGCTTGGTTAGACAGCAAGAGTCATTAGCAGGCATCCAAATACATACATAAAAATTAAAATATTTAGTCAGAGTTCAGATTCTGACTTTGTAAGGTCGCTTGTCTTCATTACTTTAAATGAATATTAGCTTGCATGCATGTTCGTACTGTTTGCATATATAGTACAGGGTGTCCAGACGGGACGTATTCCATCGAGTTCATGTGAATCTTGCAACCCTTGCAACACAAATCAAATTGACGCTTTGTTAGATTCTTTGTTATGTCACAAGGGCATAAGACCTGGGTTGATAATAAATTCATGATTTAATCACACAATGACTGAAAATTCATCCATCCATTTTCTGTACCGCTTATTCTCATTAGGCTCGCGGACAATAAATGATAATGAATTGGGTAATCAATCACCCCCAAACAGACAGGAAGAGCGTTCACTCTGTGCATTGCTTTCAGCACCTTGGCGCTTTTGTTCCGTAGAACAACGGCATGAACGAGGCAAGCCCCTTTTGGCCACTGGCATACACACAAAGAGCGTAATGTAGTAGAAATGAAATTAGTAAATTGCATTATATTGCCAAATGTTATTTAAATATTTTTTCATTGTACTTAAACTCTTAAAAGTCATGTTAAAATCTTCACTGTGTACAGTGCTACATCACCTTTTCTAGTAAATAATAAATTAGAGCTGTTTTTTGGTTGACTATCGTCTATTATTAGTCAAAAAAATAAGTCTTACTATGTAGTATTTTAGTCAGTAGGCACCAGTAATGTTACAAATATGAGACATTACCTTAGATTACATTACCTTAACACTGTATAGAGTCAGCCATAGCATATCCAACATGGTAGCGTTTAAAAAAAAAAAAAACTCCCATTTTGTGTGGAAGTGGTATGTTTTTGGCTTCTTACTTTGTCTTTTTTTCCCACTCCGTTTGAAACACTTCTTAAAATTTAGAATAAAAAAAATTGGAGGCTAACTAGTTAGCTTGATGGCTTGCTGTATGCTATGAGCGGCGGCCGTCTCTTCTGTCTCTGGCAATGTGGTGTGAACAATAATAGTAGTGTAAAGGGGACTATCGAGGTGTTATTTTTATGTCTACAGAGATCTAACAATGGTAAAAATCGTATTTAGAAAGTCATAAACACGTTTTCTATGCTCTAATTACAAAATATTTCGTTTATTGACATTGAATCCTACGTAGCGAAAATGCAACCAGTTCATTGTGGTTGAATCAAAATTGAATCGAAACGAAAACAAACAATCCCTAAATAAAAGGTTAAATATTAAATTTCTTCAAAATATGCATGTATATAATTTTGAAGCATGTTTAATTTACCCTAAATTACCTTTAAACTCGAACCGCCTTAGTTGAAAAGTGAAAAAATTGATTGAACAGAAATTGAATGGAAATTTCCATACATTAGGCATAAAAAAAATGAAAAACCAAAAACAAAGCCTATATAAAAAACATACTCATATGCATACAGTACATCCGCAGGCTGCATAGTGCATGCCCAACCTGGGAAAAGCACAATCAAAATAGTAGGGCATGTAAGTTAAAAAGAGATTAGGGTGTTTTAATTATAAGTGTCATATTAAATCCAAATCTAAAATCATATAAGGTGGTAACACAAGAAGCTGCAAACTTTGTCTTTCGAGGAGTTTTAGAAGTCCGTTTTCAGTGACTTAAATTGCAGTTAGCATGTGGACAAAAGGTCAAAATGCACAGAAAAAATATATGTATATAGATATATATATATATATTTTTTTTTAACTCATTTTGTTGCGACTGTAGCCTGAAGATAAGTGGAACTATGACCTGAGTGTGAAAGCATAAAACTCCACAGCAAAGAGCAAGTCCAGCCAAGGTGATTGCGTTGCAGCGTGTCAGTGTGGCAAAGTTAGAATAGGAATAACAAGAAGCTTAATGGCTCCTTAACTTGAGCAACGCTGGTTTCGGCACCACCCACTCACTAACAAGGCAGCGGACAGGAAACACGGAACACTATGGGATGTTAAACTCTAATGCAGTGGTTCCCAAACTTTTTTTGCAGCGCCCCCCTTTCAGAGATAAAATGTTTTTCAGGCATCCACCCCTACCCCTCCCCCCACCCGGAAAATATGATAATAGTGAAAACTGTTCGTGGTAGCCCCGCACACCCCCGGCATAACGTGTGGTCCCCTTTGGGGCACGCCCCCCCAAAATTAAAACCACCGAGCTAAGATAAGCTAAAAGGTCTCCACTGCAAAGTTGACAAAGTTGACATGAACGTATCATCTGGGCCCAGCAGGACGGTTGTGATGTCCTCGTTTAAAACGTCCCCCCCAAAAAGCAGTTGAGTGCTGCGTGCTTCGCCACTGGGGAAGAAAAGCGCTTGTGAGCGCTTTGATATGTAGAAATATGAAGGCGTCATATTTATGGGGTCTCGTGGCGACGCGGTGGGGGTGGGGGCTGATGGATGAGGATTTCGGGTGACACAACATGAAGAGGGCCTCTGTCAGCGCGGTGACACCTCGTTTCGCCCGCCATTGTCTCCATTAGGCCGGCAGCGGCCCGACGATGACGAGGATGATCACAGGAAGGCGGGAAGAACACAACTGTCAGGCCCGGCGCGCTCAGCCCGTTCCCAGCCAGCAAGGGTGGGAGGAGGAGAAAGTGCAAGGGAGAAGGACAGCTTACAGGGGATACAAACCCAAAGATTATGGTAATCTTCCCTCCTTTGTCCCCCGCGAAATGTTTTCGTACTACGCCTTTTATCTGTGTAAGAAGGGATGTGAACCTCTTCAGTTAGTGACAGTGGGCACTTTCTGTGTGGTTTCTGGGTAATTAGCACCAGTAGCAGGCCCTTTCTTTTTCTCTGCTCAAGCTTATGCTCTTCTTTAGGGGCGGCAACAGGGGATTTTCACCCCCCTCTTCCGAGCCCTCTGTCTGCTCTCAAGGCAGCGATTCCCAGCCTGGGCCCGCTCGGGCCGCAGCAACCATCTGTTAGCGCTGGCCGGATCAAAAAACGCTGGCGCTGTCGTTGCTGCCGACAATCAAATGGACAGCTTAAGTTCAGACAGGTGACTGAATTAATGATTCTATTCAAGCGAGGCGCTCAATGGACTGCTCACATGCTCTCATCAATGTGCCAACTCATGATGCAAACAGCAGGCCCGTCCGTTTTCCTTTAATTATCCCGCCCCAGCGATGCCTCCCAGGTCCTAATAAGTTGATGTCTTGTAAACTTGGCCCGTTTATTCCTTGGATCTGTTCCGTTTCGGCACGGTATGAAATCCAAGCATTTGGGCATGGCAAACGATCATCTTCCACCAAGGCACAGATTTTTACATTTAAACAATCTAAATGACCAGTCCTGCGGTCACTTAACTCTGAATGGCAACAATGATCCATAGGGAACCGTAGTGACAGGTTAGTTTTACCTACTGATGTAGTAATCCTGCTCTGGAAACTGCTTATTTTCCGCACGGTATGAAATCCAAGCAATGTGGCATTGCAAACAATCTTCCAGGGCAGTTTTTCCAAACTTCATTGAACCAAAGCACACATTTTTACATCCAAACAAACTAAACGACCAACCCTTCCATCACTCAACGACGAATGGCACCAATTATTCATAGGGAACCGTCGTGAGACGGGTTAGTTTTACCCTACTGATACTGGTACTCTAGCAACTGTTTCATTTTGAGACAGTATGAAATCCAAGCATTGGGGTATGGCAAGCAGTCGTCTTCCACCAAGGCACCTATTTTCAAATTCAAGCAATCTAAACGACCAAGCCTGCCGTCACTTAACTATGAATGGCAACAGTGATTCATCGTCGTGACAGGTTAGTTTTACCCTACTGATGTAGTAATCTTCCACTGCAGTTATTCCTGACCTTTACTGAACCAAGACACACATTTTTACATCAAAACAACCTAAACAACCCAGCCTGCCATCACTTTTGTATGAATAAACAGGTTGATACACATTGAATCTATTGCAACTGGACTATTCAGGTAATCCTAGAAGACAACGAAGAGACTAGACTTATCCTGACAACTGGAAGTTAATTATGTACTGGCCGTGTAGTGGAAGGACATTTCATATTTCTGTCTGTCCCAATGTGTAGCAGTGAAATAATAATAGACCATTAATCAAAGTTAAATTGGATAATTTTTCACGGTTCTCAAAACACTGATCTTGAAACACAAGATTGTGCAAAACCGGCCTTTGACGCCAGCTAGTCTTGCTTTGATTGCGTGGGTGACATTGGCGGCTGCCTGTCATTCAAGGAAAGGAAGCTCATTTTTTTGATCATTGTGCTTTTTACCAAAGACAAAGTCGCTGGTGATTGTTAAAGTCTCCAGATCAGTTCAAAACATTGGAACAAAAAAACTTGGAAAATGCTACGGTAGAGGTTTATACTTCAAGATCACTGATTCGCTCATTTAACTGTCAATCAAAAAGGAATTCCGCCACAGACCGATCAGCCAATCATCATGCAGAAGCCGAGCATCTGGGCCAGCCCACTGCCCATGTATTCCCAGAGAGGTTGAGTGTTCGATGGACGGGACAAAGCCCAGCATTTATCCAATGACCGTCCAGTTTCGCGCAACCCACTCTACGCTTCCCCATTGAAGTCAGTAGCCGCTCAGCGTCCGACTGTGTAAAAGTGCCATGGTGCTGTGGGGAAGCATGAGAAAGAAGTGGTGTCACTTACCTGAGGAAGCTAACTGTGAACAAAAGAGGAAGGTAATTTATCATATACACAGCACTACATATTTCACCACGTTTTTCGGACATTTCTGAGGAAGCTGAGCTTCCCTTGCAGTCTTAGAGCAATTGCCACTTATGGGTGACCAGTGTTACACCAACTTTAATAAAGATATGGACGATCTACCAGCAAGTACGCTTTAAACAGACATTTTGTGGTTCCCAAACCCCCCCTGAAAAATACGCTAATAATGAAAAGTGTTTGTGGTCGCCCCGCGCCCTCCTTGTCACAAGACCGGGCCCCCCTAGGGGGTGCGCCCCTCAGTTTGAAAACCAATGCGATAAGTCAACAGTCCCATCCATTTATTACCTGCCGTCATGTCACCATACGTTTTACCTGCCAGTTTGAACTGAGGTTGTGTGACAATTGCACCATTACGGAACCACAACAAAAGTGTACTTTAGATTCCGTCCTTGCCAGAGTTTGATTACTGGGATCAAACTAAACCAAGGGGGACTGCCTAAACCATACATTGATTAAAATAGTGGTGTGATGACTGAGAATTGTCCCCGTCCAGAGTGTACTGGCACCCTCCAAAGTGTTCTACCTGGGTGTGCCCCTGGTTGGGCTTGCCCAGAAAGACCTCACCTGGGAGGCATCCAACCACGATCCAAACAGAGACAAAGCTTTGACCACAAAATTTGTCTGAAATATCAGCGTCGATTGTTGTTGCCTTTTCTCAATTTTTGGCAAAAACTGGTGAGCGAGAGGTAAGTGGGGGTGATCAATGACTGCTAATCTTTCTTTCCCATGCACGGTGACGGGATAAACTGGTCCACCGGCATCACAAACGAGCCTTTTCAATTTGTTCGAGCACTGATACGAGATCTAAAAGACGAGCACCCCCGGCTTACGCTAGTCATATCAAGCGGGGAGAAGGGCTTTTCACGGCGGGGTCAAAGGTGGCCCTCAGATAGAGTGCCATACAAGAGATCAGTGGAGCTGGGGCCCGACCACACCTCATAAACGTGCACGCAGCGTTAATGGCGACACATTTGCGGACACAGCTGCTTTGTGACGCCTCAGGCTTTCATGTGTTTTCTCATTCCTGCTCAACGACGCCTTCTTGCTCCACTCCAGCGCATGAAACCTCTTTTTTGTTGCATCTTATTGTCTCCGTCACGGGTGCTTTGTCTTACCTGGACTCTACAGCACCCGCGGGAGAGCGGTGAGGGGGGGCTGCATCAAAGCTGCCCCAAGATGGACTCAACAACAGTGGATTAAGGTCTTCTGCATGATAAAGTCCCTACCTAGGGGTGGAATTAAGTTAATATGTGAAAGAATGTTATTGAGAGGGAATAAAGTGGCAAAAAGCTCTGTCTTTCTCTTCGTAATGTCCTAATCCAGCGGCTGACACAGAGACCTCGGCCCAGAGTTTGTTAATCACGGAGATGCCCATCTGGATTGGCTGCCCTTAAAGCTATTTAAACTTCGCCTAAACTCAATTATTGTCCCTGGGAGACCAAAATGGCATATTAAGTTACGTGAATGGGAACTGGACCCAGGGAGGGGAGAGAATAGGGAGCCTTAAAGCAAAAGAGATGTCAACGCAGCCAATTTAAGTACAGCTAAACAGATTAACGAGCCCAAACACGATGCCACAATGACCCAAAGAGAGGCGCAATCTCACTTTCAAAGCCGGCTCTAAACTGTTAAGCAAACCTAATCATGGAGGATCCCGCCGACTGTGTCCCGGCATACATTTCTCTGTTTAGACATCGACTTGTCTGACTGGGCACTCGGCGGAGCGCTCCATGACATGACTTGACTCCAGCATGACGACAGAAATACTGGAAAACAATCGTCTCTTTCACTCGGACCCGGAAAATTAGCCGTCAGAGTCTAGCAAATCTCGGGAAGGCACGGCATCCAGCGATCAGATACTTAGAATATGGCGCGACATTCAGTATAGAATACTTACTGGTGTTACTTCCTGGTCAGTGCTGTGCATGACAGCCTTCCTGGAACAACAGTGTGCAATGGGTGAACACAGTACAGCTTTTCGAGGCAGTTACGTTGGAATGGCAAAAATCCACGAGTAATTGCAATGCTTATACAAAAATGCAACATACGGCGCTCTCAAACCCCAACAAACGCTCCCCGGTACCTTGACGTTGACATTGTCTTCCATTCCTGATCAACTTTTGCACTAAAGAAGCCTTTTTTTCTCCAATTGCCATTATTCACTAGCAATGGATTTCAGGCTAGATGTCGGAGAAGTCGTTTCTCCAAGCTGCGTTGACATGACCCACACCGCGTACCTGTTGAATTCCAGTAACAACTTAGGATCATATATTAACTTACTGCAAGTTTTTGATGCTGTTATATATATATATATATATATGTTTCGCTTTTGCGTCTCCCAGCAACTATGGTGTGTTCAAGTACACTTTGTGAAAAAACTCAGTGAAGCGTAAAGATATGTATATATATGTGTGTAAATATGTTTGTATCACATATTTACGTGAAGGCTGCTGATCATTCAAGGAGAAGAAGCTCATTTTATTCCAGCCTACATCATAAATGTGTTTATTCATGTGTGTAAATCCTACCATCTGTTCCTAGTCTTTTCTAACAAAGTTCAAAATCAGTTCAAAACAATGGAATAAAAAACTTGCAAAATGCTTGGGTGGAGGTTTATACTGTAAATCAAAAAGGGATTCTGCCTCTGACAGATTATCAAATCCGAGAAGGGTCCGGGCCAGCCCGCTGCCCCATACATCCCCAGAGATGCTGAGAGTCCGATAAGCGGGACAAAGCCCAGCATTTATCCAATGACTGTCCAGTTTCGCGCAGTGGAACAACCCACGCGTTTGACGCCATGACTCTGTGGGGGTGAACGAGAAGGAAGTGGTGTCAGTTACCTGTGAGAAGTAGCGGATTCTGGACGAAAGATGAAGGCTTAGAATTTTCATATTATGAGATGAGATTTACCATCCATCCATCCATCCATCCATCCATCCATTTTCTTCCGCTTATCCGAGGTCGGGTCGCGGGGGCAGCAAACTAAGCAGGGAAGCCCAGAGGTCCCTCTCCTCGGCCACTTCGTCCAGCTCTTCCCAGCGGATGCCGAGGCGTTCGCAAGCCAGCTGAGAGACATAGTCTCTCCAACGTGTCCTGGGTCTTCCCTGAGGCCTCCTACCGGTTGGACGTGCCCTGAACACCTCCCCAGGAAGGCGTTCGGGAGGCATCCTAACCAGATGCCCGAGCCACCTCATCTGACTCCTCTCAA